>OZ007507.1:12619948-13047403 GCA_963931865.1 Axinella damicornis | reverse complement strand
TAAAATCCTGTGATTCCAATCCTGGAATTTCTATGATCCAATCCTGGAATTTCTATGATTCCAATCCTATGGTAGTGACCTATGGTAGTGAACCTATTTCTTGCAACTCGTAAATATGGTACGTACATGTACATACCGGCAATGGACCCAATCCATCCAGTCCACCCGATGTTGGCAAAGGGGTGCCCTTTATCCTTGGGATGGTAGACAGTAATCTGAGGGTATTCGTGAATGGCCCTGTGCAATACAAGAGGTGGCAAAAGATAAAGATTATCCATGGGCATATGCCTACCAAGATGTGCCAATCGAGGCAATCTCATTATCTCCCTGGGGCTCAATTTTGGCTCAAATTGTGTTTTGCACCTGGAATGGACGATTCTCACGCGGTATTTGATGATCAGTGCTACATACCACATGCATGATGAAGCATTGATGGCAGGGGCGGCGGCACGTATTTACAATTGGGGGGGCAAGATATATCACACGCTGCCGGAGGCAGTGCATAGAGGTGCGTAGTGCCGATCAATCCGCGCAAAGCGTGGAAAACGTTTTTCACCTTCATTTTTCAGCTATCAGGATAGGCTCTCGTGGCACCTTCGCGCTTTTGCACTGCAAGTTCCAGACGTATGAGGATTGCAGGTCCCGGGGCCGCCACGACTCAATGTAATATGTACGTACACGGGTATACTAGACAGCGGTCTCGTTCCCAAGCTGTTCGGTTTTAGCTAGCCAGCCGCTGGCTACGTCGATAGCTGGACTTGCGCCAGATCAGCAACTCAATTTGTGTACATTGTATGTACACAAGGTTAGCCGAGTCAGCCTAGTACTAATATAAGTATAGGGCAGCCGTTAGCTGTTTAATAGTAACTATATAGTAACTATATAGCTGATAGGAGTTAGGGGGGGGGGGCGCTTGCCCCCCCTGCCCCCCCCCCCCCCCCCCCCCCCCCCATGTGCCCCCATGTGCCGCCACCCCTGGATGGTGTTGGCAACCCTCTGGCGAAATGGTTAGTACTGTTACCAGTGTAGAATATATGTCATGGATTCGAATAGATACCTTTTGAAGTTCACATGAGCCGTAAGACAACATCGATCTGTTACCTTGCTAGCCTAGGATGCAGGTGGGAAGAGGTCCTAATATCAGTAATCACCTCCTTCAAGAGGTCACTGTACATGGTCAATTCATACGAACTCAGTCATACCATACCCACACTTTCCCGTAGTTCAGAGATCTCAGTAGGCTGGTTAATTATGTTCATTAGCTTATTGAGTGTTGGGTCATTACCACCAGTTAACAATCCAGTCCAGAGCTCGCAGCTGCAAGAGTCCGCCATCCACAGTGGCACTGCTGTTGCCAACAAACATGGAAGACCCACCTTTGCTGTGTGTGGTGTGTGAATATGTGCGTGTGAGTAGTGTAGGTGTGATGTGTATGTGTGTGTGTGTGTGTGTGGGGGGGGGGGGGGGGGGGGGGTTCTCAACTGCAACTGTCAATTGCAGCACTCTTACAATAGTGGATACTGGAGGCAATCAATGTGACAGAAGGGAAGGTGGTCTCATACTCAGGACACTTTTCCTTCCCCCTGGGTGACCTGGGAATGAGGCTAAAGGGAAGCTGTCTCTTACCCAAGCCTCTTCAGTGAATGGTACGGGTATGAGACTCTTCATGAATGGGATGGTTATGAGAGGTTATGGACGAGCAGGGAGGCTTGCAAATGAGACTATAATGGAGGATGCCTGTAGCCTGCAAGTAAACCAATACCTATTGCCACATACAGTGAGTTCAAGCTGTTACCTTGTAGTCAAGGCCGGTTGCATCTGCCATTCGCTTCATCTCCTCCAAGAAGTAGGAACCAGTGTACCGCTCTGTCACTAATAATTCAAGGTCCTGGGCTGCATCCAAACTGCATGGGAGAGAGGGGGAGGGGAAAGGTAAGAGGGGAGGGAAGCATGGTGGGAGGGAGGGAGGGAGGGAGGGAGTTGACAAGACACCAGTGACGAGACAGCAGAAGCTTCGGCTTTACCGAGCTGGTATTTGCCCCAGGATGAGCTGGGATCTGACTATCAACAGCCTTCCCCTCTCATGGGTGACTGGTACCCTGGAAGCAACAGCCACCAGATTCCTGAAGAGATGGTCAGGACTAGCCAAGTCAGCAGACACAGCCAGACTGTACCTACCCCAGTCCCAAGGAGGCCTTAACCTCCCTCCCATCTCCCTGCTGTATAAGAAGCACCAAGTCTCACAGGCCTGCCAGCTGTTGGCCTCCACCGACCCAGCTGTGAGGTTCACTACCACAGTGGAGATCAGAAGAGAGGAGGCTCTCCAGCGAGCAACCCACCGACCAATGCTGGCAGCATGAGACACCCTTGCAGAAGACCCTGGCATGACTAAGCAAGCACTGATGACGAGAGCCAAGTCAGCCATGGTGAAAGAGGATGCTGGGAACAGGATGCAACACGCCCGGTCCTTGGAGTGTCAGGGCCAGGTCTTCAGGTGCAGACTGCCAGTGAAGACGGTGCAGCCAGCATTTGGTCCGCGGCGATCCAGAAACTACCCTCTGAGCTCTTGAAGTTCTCCCTGAATGCCGTGCAGGACACTCTGCCCCACAACGCCAACTTAGCCATGTGGAGAAGGAGGGAAGGCCTCTCTAGTGCCTGTAAGCTCTGTGGGAAGAGGCAAACACTGCTTCACGTCCTCCATAACTGTCCCAAAGCACTCGACATGCACCGGTACAACGAGCGACACAATGCTGTCTTGGAGGTCATCTCCAAGTTCATGGCCAAGAGCCTACCAGAGGAATACAAACTCCAGGTAGACCTTCCACAGTTCCCCCCCCCCCCCCCCCCCCCCCACATCACCACCACGGACAAGCGGCCTGACATCGTAGTGTGGAGCAGCGTAGCCCAAGAGGTCTGGGTGATTGAGCTGACAGTGTGTTTTGAGACGGGATATGAAGAGGCACACACCCGGAAAAAACTAATCGATATGCAGACCTGATGGAACAGATTGCTGACTCATCACTGGATGGAACTCTAGTGACACTCGAGGTCGGAAGCTGTGGGTACCTGTCCCTCCCAAGCTTCCAAGTGATCAGACAACTGCTGCTTGATTGCAATAGGTAACAGTGGGAGACCTTCCTGATAAACACTGCCCAAACGGCAATCCGAGGTTCCCACAAGATATGGGTAACCCGAAACTGGGCTGATCAACATTGTCCATAAGACCCACATCACATTTCATGTTGCTTTGTGTACACTGTCATGCATTTATATTTTTCATGTTTTGTACATTTTGAATTCCTTTGTATCACAGCTGTGCCAAGTGCGGACACTCAAGTGTGCCATGTTATAGTCTGATGTGTAGAACACTAGTCCAATACGACAATGGCCCTCTGTATGTGTATGTATGCATACAAATGAGATGTTTCCAAACTGGGAGGGAGGGAGGGATACCTCCATATTACATGTACATGTATCTGCATGAGATTTTAAGGGCATCTTACAAATAGGAACAGCCTGAATGAATCTGGATGACCGGCACTCAATCACAGCTCACCCCAGATTAGCAACATCTTTCAGGAACCACTGTGGAAATATTGATACGGTGCTGTTGATGGCTTCCTCCTGCAATTTGTGATAGACCAATGGTATACGATGTTGGCTGCCAACAGGACTTGCAAGTATGTATCAGTCATGTATCAGCTCTCCCTATTCCACCACCTCCAGGAGGAGCTTTTATCAAAGGGGACGGCACCGGATCCCAGAGTATCTATGGCGCTTCATTTGCTGATGAGAACTTCAGATGTACTCTCATTGGCCAACAGTGGACCGAATACAAATAGCTGTCAATTTTTCATCACATGTGCCAAGTGTGACTTCCTGGATGGGAAACATGTTGTGTTTGGGAAAATCGTTGATGGCTTGCTGGTAATGAGGAAGATAGAGGATGTGCCTGTCATATTGAATTTGGACTCCCTAAAATGGATCCCCGGAACTAATTTTTCAGTAAACGCTTGAAATATATGGACCCCTTGGAACTACTTTTCAGAAATATATCGAACTATAAGGACCCCTTGTGAATTGGTCCATTATGTTTCAAAGCCTTGTTGAAATATGTGAATCCCCTGAAACGCATACTGCTGAAATATATGGACCCCCAGTTGTATAGGGCCGTGCAAAGCAACTGTTGGATGTTGTAGCTAGCTGTGAAGCTTGAAGTGGTAGGCGGTGATGTCATAATGATGTCACCGTATAATAGGTCAAAGATCAAGAGCGCACAGAGCTCTGCCTCATGCTTACCTGATTGTTTGTGACCTGTGCAGTACAACTACAGTGCCTGAGCCTTTGCAACAAATAACGTGAACTGGGCAGCTGTTGATCCATCCAAGCTACCATCGAGAGCAAGTGCACGTTCGCCTGCAGAGGTTCGAACGCAACTGAAATAATCTCGCTGTGCAGTAGTGTCCAAACACATCATGAGAGTTGCTGATGCTGCAGTAGCGTGGATATCCCTGTCCTTAACGGCCCAGCAGTCGCTAACTACCTGTACAGACCAGCAATAGGCTGAGTAACAGCTTCCGTGTCAAGTTGCAAGTGCGCAATATCATACGTACATGTAGGTGGAACTAATTTTTCAAGGTAGGTCCAAAAATTTCACAGTTGATTTGAAGAATTCGTTCCGGGGGGAATGTACTTTACGGGGGTCCAAATTAAACGTGACATGCCCACGGATCCCAAACTACCAGTAGTAGTCACAGTGTGGGGAAATCCAGTGCCTCGTTCCCGGGGCTACATATATACTGGGAATAAAAATCTGTGTACTTCACTAGCAATGTATGTCTCATTGTCTATTCCATAGCTTTTCATCACCTTATAATTCCCTTACAACTGAATGTGTCCTTGGGCCATTCCAAGCTTCATGTATGTCTTGGTGGCAGTTGTGAGATCTTCCAGTAGCCGAGTAGGGTTGGAGGAAACATGTTAGCCTCATTCCCAGTCCACACATGTGTAGTCCCATGTGGCCTGAGAAGGAAGATGTCAGAGCCCTGACATCTGAGCTGAAGTGGTTACTTTTAACATATTCGTGCCGTGGACCAAAACATTTAGCAAAAGCCCCAGATCCTACCTGCTGTTTCACAGGTGAAGGTGCTCCTTTTACCTTCTTCTCTACCCTTTGGAGACCAGTTTCACCAATCTTTGCTACCTGGAGGACTTTGAAAGGGCTTGGAGATCAACTTTAGTCTTTACTTCAGCAGTCAACACTACCCGGTACCGATCCCGAATATTTTTGGCGGGAAGTCAAAGTCAGGTGGCACGCGCATGCGCAACAGGATACATCCGGTTTGGGTATAAATGCTGAATTTGTAGCAAGTTTTGGCGGGAAGTCGGGATGGCGTGTTCGCTTGCAGACTGGGGTCTGAACATTGCCTCCCCAATAACCGAGTACGAGGTCGGGCCCCTCCGTACATACCGGTTCTCGACTTCCCCGCCTAGCAGCCGGAGTACGCCGGTTCCCATCTGACCACCGAAGCTAAAGGTGTCTGGTGGAAAGCAGGTCGCCCTCCTGTGATTCCAGACACGCCTGTCCAGCGCTCCTGAGGCTTACACTTCGGTGTCTGACCTGTCACGGAGGGATGGGTGTGTTGCTAGGTTGTTTTTTCCTCCTTCTTCTTTTTTTTTCTTTTTTGGCTACTAGCTAGCTAATTATAACTAGGCTTTTTTTCCCCAGCTTTTCTTTCTTTTTACACTGCTCTGCTAAACCTGGTAGCACCAAATATATATTGTAGTGGCTCTAATGATTTTTTATGCACTCTTTGACTTTGCTATAGTTGCTGGGAAACTATTGGAACTATCAGTAGCTAGCTATGTCTTGGAGCATGAAGGTCCTGAAGGGAAAATGGACTTCTCACTCCCAATCCAGCCTGTGGGGAGCAAACACAGTGGGAATGGAGCACCTATTTACAAAGATGGCCCAGGGTGAGCTCTGAACCTACCAAAATGTGCACTGTTCAAGGAGAGTTAACTTATAATTAAAGTGTGCTCTATGAACTTAAAGTCACTGCGCTGTGCCTATATAGTCAGTGGATCAAGTTTTCCCCAAATTGCTCAGGCTCACTCCACACTGTTGTGCATTCACCTAGTTAAACGTCATTAGTCTCACTAGCTTGGAAGAAGTCATGTCAATCCATGCTACTATACTACGTGTACACAACAAAAATTGATACTGCAAACCGTTACACCACACAATAAAACGGTGCACAATACGATACATAATACTTCACTGGGACCCAACCCAATGCCTTGACAATAGTTCAGTTGGTGCCAATCAGTTCAGCTGTGTAGGAGGTTGTTCAGCGAATACCTTAGCCATGTCCAGACGAATGAAGGACCTGCAGACATTGAGATCATCATATTAGTCACTGACATTCAACAGGCGGCCAGGAGAGCATCCACACTTTTATGCTCATATTTTCTCTGAACCCCTCCTCCATCCTCAATCCCCCTCCACCCTCTCCCTCCCCTCCCCATTCCCCTCACCGCCTCCCCTACTCCTCCCCTCCTCCTCCCTCCTTCCCCTCCCTCCTCCCCTCCCTCCTCCTACATTGTGCGTACCTGTCATAAGCATGGAGAGGTCCAGACTCACTATCAGCCCTGGTATTGGAGACGAATAGTATCTCGTTGGGCAGATCGTAAACAGCAATGTACAGGTCTCCCGTCTGCACAATGGAGACAACGTTGTTCATCAGTTCTCCATGGGCATATCCATCTCTTATGCTGTACCTGTACACAGGAATGGAATGTGCTTGCCTAGCAGATTGATCTCCCCGATCCAAGATGTGCGCATTTGGAGTCAGTACTATCACCATCAATAGCTCTAGCTCTAGCTACGTAATACCTTACATCTGGTAATGATCATTTCATAGAGAAGAGTTAGATTTCTAGGGTCGGAGAGCTAGCCATATGTTTGACCCCATAAGCAGTCTTTTTGATTTGGCACGTCACGAAACACAGCTTGAAATAGCCTGAAGAATTATTGTTGGCTACCGTGTTTGTTGTGAGATTTGGGAAACAAGTGCTCACATGTAAAATGAGCCATGCAAGTAGCACTATATAAACAGGTATGTGTATGATGTGACATGTACATTATTACCTGAGATGCAGCATTTTCTTCTCCCTGAGCTCTGCTATCAGCTGCTGGAAGAACTCTATTTGTCGGTGGGTAGCCTCCAGCCGTCTCTTTCCCTCCTGTTTCTCATCCTCAGCCTCCACCAACTTGGCCCTCAGCTCTGAGGTCTCCACCGTCAGCCTGTGCAGTTCCTCCTCCTCCTCCGATTGGCACCTGCTCACCCCTTGCAGTCGAGGTTGCAGTGTTTGCAGCTCTTCCGAAAGCTCTGCAATCTCCCTCTCCTTCTCTGCAATGGTCTGCTTGAAGGCATCAACTTCAGAACGTGGTATTGCATTATACTCCTCCTCCACGGAGGACAGTTGATCCTCGGAAAGAAATGAATACACTATATAGTACATTGCCTGCATGGGTAACAATACACGATTGAACTTTACCCTGGTTGCCATGCTGTAAACCAGTGCATGTGATTTGAATGTGAAGATAAATTTTGAACAATTTGATGTAATGATGTTCAAGTACCTTCATTTCCTGATGAAGAGCTTCTTTGGAATCTGTAGCAGCAGAAGATTGGATCAGTATCATCTCCACCTTCGAATTCCCATTTTTGAGGCAGATCTCCAACATGCTCTTTATCCACTCCAGTTGATGTACTTGTGCCAACTTGTCCGCCAGTTCCACAGTCACCCACTGGAGCTCCTCCCCCAAACTTTGGGCCTCTTTTCTCGCGCACTCCAAATTCCTCTCCACCTCCCTCAGCTGATCCTGAAACTGCCTCACTTCTGAATCTTTCCTCATCTAGACTATCTTCAGCTCTTCCCTCCTCTCCTCTCCTCCTCCTTCCTCTCCCTCTGTTGCCCCTGCAACTGCTGTAGTTGCCTCTCCACTTCCTTCTCTCTAGCAGCACCTTCACCCTCACATAGGCACCATCAGCCTCCTGTCTGGCGTGGAGTCGCTTGTTTCTGGCAGACATTCTCTCCTTTGTAGCCTGCTCAATTAAGGACATGGTTTATCCTACTCAGTCATTGGACCAGGTCACCCCCTTCTAGTTCATGGTTAAGCTGCTGGAGTAGTTGAGACTGGAGGGATGACACTTTCTGCAGAGAAATGTATTAAGAAGGGAACAAATGGTGTCGTCAATGAGTTCAAAGTTCACTAGGTACCTCTTTTACAACAGGGAACTGCAGTAGCTCCTTTCTCTCCACTGCAGACGGGACTGCCACTCCTGAACATGTGAAAGAACAATGAGATGGACTCTTGCTTGTCCAGTCTACAATAGTACATTGATTTATAATTCCACAGAAGTCACACATGGAGATCCCCCTTGGCAAATGCTGTTAATGATATTCATGACCACCCACAAGCCCAGCAATTGGAGGTCAAAGTCTACTTAGTGCTCTGTATTAATGTATACATCAGTTCACTGTAAGCTATTCATGCAGCACTCTTTACACTGTCGGTGTCTCTCACAACACAAGAAATTCATACATGAAGATCACACAGAGAGATGTCCAGGTAGATCTAGAGCTGGAACCACCTGATCACATCGTGCAACTCACAGATGAGATATTTTATGGTAGCAAGTGTCTCTGCCTGTCACATGGAAAATCTTGCAGCTAGCAGATCGAGAAGTTATCTACCCTTTCATTTGAGCCGATAAGACTACATTCAGTTATTATAAGTGTACAGTAGCATACATGGTCTCCTATACCTTGACATGGGTGTCATCTTGATGTTTGTCCTGTACACCTGAAAGAGTGACCAGTATAGTCAAATATCTCATTCTCCTTGAAGAGAGCCATGCAGGCAGAGTGGTTCCCCAGGGTCACTTCCACCACCTGGGCATCCTTCATCACTGGACAAGAAACAGCTGCAGCTGGACATGAGTGGGGAGCTGATCACTAACTGCCTGTTGGCTGCTAGCAGGCTGCTGGTCAGAGGTGGGCTGGTCACTACCGGGCTGCCGGTCATGCAGAGGTGGGCTGGTCACTACTGGGCTGCTGGTCACGAGTGGGGAACCTCACAGGGAATATAGAGACTCCAGTTGCTGCTGAGAAATTTCCTCAGATTGTTCTCAGAGGAGAAGGAGACCGGGAAAAGAGGCACTTCCTCACAGTGGACATCACCGACTCGAGAGATCCCACGAGTCTCTTCACCATCTCTTCCAGGGAGGCTCGGATGAAATGGAGTGGGAGACTGAGGCTGGGGTAGCGGCACTGACGGTGAGTTCTCCCTCACTGGAGCACCCAACTTGAGCAGGTTGGCCATTGATGGTGACTGGTGTTCTCAGCAGGAAGAAGCTGCTGTAGTAGGTGGTGTGGGGAGTTAGTCGGAGCTGGCTTGGGAGGATTATGGTATACAACACAGATCTCGAGGCTCCTCAGTAGACATGGCTGACAAAGTTTCAGCTTATTCTTTAGTTGGTAGCTAAGCTTCTTGCAACTGCTCAATGGTTCGGTATGTACGGTGTACCGTTGTCTACATGTACAATAACCAGAATCTATAGCTTAAACTAGTATCAAGCCAGCTTGTTTCAGTCTGACTACGTTCCAACGATACCGTGGATGAATTCGCGTACCCTGCCAACTGTGTTGCTCACTTGGTATTTAATCTTTGACGCTATTTCCGCTTGCACTGTGAAACCAGCCCCACCCATGCTTTAGCTGCATGTTCTAATAATCCGCTACCATACGTACACTAGCAACAGTGGTACCGGATTGTCGATACACATGCATCTTGCAGCTTCAGACAGTATACACAAGACATAGCAGGAGTGCTTGAATGCTGTGGAACATGCAGACCATCTTCAGGACTTGCCAACTGCGGATGCTTCCTACAACTCCGTGCGCTGCTAGTGCTATGCTAGGCAATTGCACACACGAAGATACAAACATGCAATACACAGCGCGTGCATGCATGGTCTCATGACATGCACTCGGTAGCTACACAGCTGGTTATGCTTGTTATGTAATGGCATACAACATAGGGTACCACAATATATTGTCAGCCTTCATTTACACACAAAAAATGGCAATTCAAAAGGTTTCCACAACTTGCTACTATGCCAAAAACTTTGCACAAACTCTTAATTATTGATGAATGCAGATCAGTTTGCCCAATAACATACCATGTTTACCACACACAAAAAAATTGGCAAAATCGGAAAGTTTCCACAACTTACTACTATAGCTACAAAAAAAACTTTGCACAACTATTTCAAGTCATAATTTCCACACAAGTACTAGTACTAGTCTATAAGTATACAGCATTGAAAAAAGTGCACTATTTATATCAACTAGTTGAGTGTCCTAGTTCTTCAAGGAAAGTCTTAAACTTTGACGAAATCATTCGTCTGTGTGCAGGTTGGACCCCTAGTTCAATCATCACGTCGTCCTTTCCTTCCATCGCCAGCAACATTTCACCGTCAATCTCTTTGTCGCTAAAGCTCTGTTTGTACTGCTCCTTCTCCTTCGGTTTGAGCCTGTCCAAAAACTGAACCACCCTCTCAGATGGAACGTTCTTGGCCAGGTCGGTCAGGCCTTGAAACTGTCTCTTGAACAGAATAACGATTTTCAATCTTGCTAGTGCACTGTCAATTTCAAGGTCCTTGAGATGATCATCTGTGCACTCAATTAAGACATCACCACTGTAGTCGTTGTTGTCAAACTGTTCCGCATAATCAGGATACCCAATGCTCGTGACAAAATTCGCCACAGCTTTGCTATCATACCGCCTTGCTTTTTGTAGCATCTGCTTTTTATCTGGTTGGGGGAAAACATTACAAACTATTTTCACTAGTGCAACATCACAAGTCAATATTGATTCTATCATGCATTTATAGATTCCCTTCATTTAGCAGTCTGGCGCCAGGTGTAGCTTCTCCCCTATTGGGTGGGCTTCATGCAGCTGCACCACGATCGTGTCCGCCTCAGCTGCTGCTCCTTGATCGCATCTGTTTCAGCTGCTGCTCCCCGATCGATCGTAACCGCCTCAGCTGCAGCTCCCCGATTGCGTCCGCCTCAGCTGCTGCTCCTTGATTGCGTCCACCTCAGCTGCTGCCCCCCCCGATCACGTCCGCCTCAGCTGCTGCTCTGTGAATGTCTCTGCGTGCAGCCCCAGTCGTTCCAGCCCCAGCATTCTCTAACATACTTGGTGGAGTTCCAGGTTCGGAGGTTGCACAAAGGTTGGGTGTCAATAGCCTAGTCCTGCCCCCTGAACATCCCACTTCCGTTACGCACAGACAGACACATTAAATCTTAATGTATTGACTATAATTGCTTAACCTTCGGAATTATTACATACATAGCATACTTTATTGCCCATGGACAGTGCACAGATACCTGTTTATCAGCAAACACTCATGCATAACAGCCCTCCACTACATTCTCTAATGAACAGGCAAGTGCAGTTGTTGGTTTCATTTACAACTCTCTGCACAACATCTTTCATTACCAAGATGGCGGAGGCAAGACCGTTGTTGCAAATAGTTTGGCAGTGTCTGATTTTACACGGTGTCCGCTGATTGATGACATACTCAGCACCAAGCACTAACAACCACAATTGAGGTGTCTGCAACTAACTCGCACCTGAGAGCTCCACACACTGGTCACGATCTAGCAAACACTATGCACGCAAGACTGCATGTGGATATTTTGAGCCCCCATGTGCAATCAGTTTATTTGATGACTATATCTCTCAACGCCTTGGGAATTCTTACAAGGGGTGCATGAAACAAGTAATTCTATTAGTGTGGCCTGATGAATCATATTCAATCGTGCAAAGTTGTGTACCACACATTCTTTGCTTAAACAACAGCAGCCTACCTAACACAGGAATGGGGAGTGTAGGGGGGCGATCAAAGGGCCCTGGGAAAATAGAGAACATTACATAAATCAAGTAAACATTAATTTTGTCCCCGTTCACTTATTGCTCTGCATGCCATTCCTTGTACACCAAATTTAGTCAAACCGATGAGCAAGAACAATGGTTGGTGTCTACAGTAGGTAAAGGCCACAGTGCTGGTGAAAAGCATGATCCATTAGGTCATCTCTTAGAGAGACACTTATGCATTACCGTGGAAGCTGGTTTAGAGTTACACTCATGTAACAGTTCACTTTGAATAATGCATAAGTGTCTCTCTAAGAGAACGACCTAATGGATCATGCTTCTCACCAACACTGTGGCCTTTACCTACTGTAGACACCAATTAAATCGACCACTCAAATTCAAGCTTCCTTGACAATCAGTCTTTAAAATTGATGCCGGGGTTCAGAACACTTTTTTGACATTTGCTTGTGGCGCAGGTTTGCCGCAAACTGGAGGCTTCTTCCAAAAGCCGGAAGGCTTCTTCCGGTGGAAGCATTACGAGATTGGGGGGGCTGAGGCAGGGACACAATTGCATGCTGCCGAAGGCAGTGCATAGAGGTGCGTAGCGCTGATCAATCCGCGCAAAGTGCGGAAAAATTCATTTTCAGTTATCAGGATGGGCTCTCGTGGCGCCTTCGTGCTTTGCACTACAAGTTCCGAGGATCAATGCTGTAGAGAGACGTCAAGCTAGCTACTATAATTATTATACGAGCACGCCATTCTGGTGAAGGGAGGGGGGGGGGGGCTGTCTGTCACGTGGCCGTATGCGTTAACCAAACATCACTGGATTGCACGTGAAGCTGATCGGCAGAGGACTACTCAGTCAGACTGCGCTTCGTCACTGACCCGTGGCTATAGATATCTCTAGGTAAGGCGCTCTGTGTGACTAAATGAATGCCTGCCTTCGGTGCCTTCAGTGTATTAATATTGGGAGGGCTGAGCCCCGGCAGTGAAAATATTGCTATAGCCCCTGTTCCGCCGCCCTTGTCTTCTGAGAATCGAAAGTTTCTTCCAAAGACGTGGAAGGCTTCTTCCGAAGAGCGCTGGCTTTGTACGTACCTAAGTTGTCGCTTATGGACTTTAGGCTGTCTACAGATGTATTAAGAGATTCGTTTGTAATGGAAACTCAGACCAGCAACGTAAAGGTTTCCAAATCTTGGAATCAATTTTAAGATGTGTACTGTATATCTATACACCTTGGAATGCTATACACCAGGCTGAAACTTACTAATTTCTATGTTCGTCGATGATGGAGTGTCCGCAGACATTTTCCTTAAGGGCGACCTTCCATAGCTTGGTGACATTAGCCCTATGAGGGTATCAAAAATCCTGGCTAAAAGTAATGCTAGACAAACACACCTCACTACAATGTCATACCGTTGTCTTCCAAAGCTTCAAGGTCACTGGGTTGCCAGTCAGTCATCTCTTCCAGGTCATCCTCATGCATCGGGTCAAACTGAGTGACACTGCTGGCAGTTTCGATCTTGAAACTGTCAGTATCACTTTCATAGCCATGTTTGAAACCGTATTCTGCTTGGATGTTTCCTAGGGCTTCGTAGACTCCCGCAGTGGCTCCCGAGAAACTGGGTACTAGCTCACGCCAGGGTTGTTTGATTTCTCCGTCCTGTCTGGGTGAATCCTTTTGAGCTTCCACAGTTAATCTTGAGGGGTAATAACACAAGTAGTAAGAAGATTTTTGAATCAGCCAAATTACCTTCATAGACTAAACCAGGTTACTTTAAACTGGATTAGAATCCGGATTAGAAGTGTCCATACATGCAACTTTGAGTCAGTTTAGCTGATGGATTTTCTCTCACAACTTGTGCTTCAGTGGCTGTGGGGCTGGACTACTTGTCATACCGACAGCTTCAATGATCAGCAGATAATCCACTGAAACCACTCCAGCTGTTTACACACACCTCCTTCAAAACTAATCCGGATTCCACATCCTGATGTGGGTTACGTAAACCAGTTTCCAATCCGGATTAGAGCGTTTACACGGATCCGGATCCTAAACCGGTTTAAATGCCTGGTATAAACAGGACTCATGAAAGTCAGAGTAGAGGACAACAATACATACACAACTAACTGTTTTAAGAGTATCCGTAGAGACACGTAGTGCTGGATAAGGATGGTTTGTGGTATGAGAACAAGAAAGTCATCATGGCCCTCAAACACGAACATGGTGTTCAGATAGTCAACAAGCGGAACCTAATAATAGTGAAATAAAAAAAGCTCAATGTGATTACAATGTGATGTTGCTGTGGAAACTGCAAGTTATACCTGAGTGCCAATGACCATGAGGTCTGATTCCAGGAGGTCCAGTACTTCTGCCAGTAGCTTAAACTCCGCAAGTAGTTCTGAGGGTTCAGAACCTGTAACAGCAAAGTCAGTTGTACAATCAAGTAAGCAAGTACAAATACACAAGGTTCACATAACGAACTGATGTTGTTTGTAGACCGAATCCTGGGAGTTTATGATTCTGTTACATTATTTTATCAGGAACTGGGAAAGGTAGTGTCACCTCTAAACCTACAAATACTTACTTGCACTTCAGTCATGATACCGTACTCTGTACTTACTGCATGCACAATATACTTTATCTACATTTATCCACTCCACATTATTATAGACTGTAGCAGGGGCCCACCCTATGTCAAATATCTAGTGATGGATACACTCAACCCAACCTATAACACCACTTCACTTCGACCAACAATACACCCGCCTCCTTCCAATGGCACTATGGTAATACGTAGCAAGCAGACATGCACATGCACATGGCCAGAAGAGTGACATACGTATGCATGAAAACTGCGTATTATTCTGCTGCACTTGGGGGAAAAAACACAACAAAAACGACCCCAGCCAGACTGTCCAGCTATAAAAATGATATATTTCCGACCTTCAAACATTTGAACATGTTCAGTTGTTTACAATTAACGAAATATGTTCTTGATCACAGTTCAGTCAACAGCGTACCATTTTTGTAGAGAGATCGAATCTTGTTAAACTGTTCCACATCTCCTGAGTTAAGACGGGCTTTTAGGGCATATGGAAGCAAATGGAAATCATACCTCCCTTCAACTGCCCATTGTACAAAGCTAGTATACGTGTGATAGATAGATGAGACTCTCAGCCGCATCAGAGTTGACAGCTGATGTCCGGACAATCTGTAAGAAAAATCATTGACGCCGTATGTGAATAATTAATCATTCAGAGGGTTTGAAATCAGTTAGATGCCTCATACAGGTTTCCCGTTGTTGAAACATTAGCTTAGCAGTTTATATAATTACCGCTGGTTTTGCAGCAGGCATTATGTACCATGCTGCATGCGGTTCGGAAACCTTTACTTAATGTCTAATATCTGTATCCAATAGCCTATCACAACAAACCTTTTCCCAAATATCTGTAGTTTCTGGTGAGCTCTATCTTCCTCAGTGCACAGGAAGGTTCCCAAGGTAATCTCTTGGAGGTCTACGGTACCATCTGAACCCATCTTTTGCACTTTCTGTAAATCAATTGGAGCACCAGGAATCAGATGAAGTATGACAAATATGAATCCTAAGCTACGTATATCGCAATTGTGGGCAAGGCTGTTAGTCATAATGGATCCCAATCACAGCGAGCTAACCAAGATGCTGCGGGTATGCATGAATGCTGTGCAATGTCGCCTTATTTACAAGCGTGTATGGTCCGGCCGCACAATAGCGGTGAGATTCTTCAACGTACAATGATCAATGACATCCATTTCGCTGCATGTAGTGCGAAGGGAGGGTAGTAAGCCAGATTCTTAGAGAGTTGTCACATAAGAGTTAGCTAGCTTCAGCATGTTCCATTTTAGTGTTTAGCCAACTCGAATTGACATGTCAGCAATTTCAACAGTGTGTGCTAATTAATTACTACAGAAGGAACTATGCGCTTGTATGAAATTATGCGCTTAGTATTTGTATTGCTTCTATTAACCAGTCTAGCTGCGTGTTATATTACCTTCTCAAGGAGTGCAACTGCAGTCTTTAACCCGGCGACAACATCCAGTATGGTGTGGTAGTCTGCTGAATGGAACTCACATTCAAGGTGCTGCAACATGCTATGATCTGCTGTGAAGTCAATCTGAATGTGTACCAAAGAATCAATGCAGTGAGTATTGAATGAAGCTACGACCAAGCTACCACATGATAAAGACACGTGTTGGATAAAAAATCAGACTGCCAGCACCGCTTGTACTCAAGCAGACACAGACATAATTATAGCACCGCTTGTATCAAGCAGGCACAGACATAATTATAGCATACAAGCTGAGAAAATCAGCCTATGCACTGCAAGATTAGAAGGCTCGTATTAAGGTGCTCAGCAAACTTGTATGCAAGTTAAATTATGCTTTACCTTGAGAGTTGGTGGAAGAAGTTTTCCAACCTGATTGAGATCTTGCTCAAAGCTGTTGATACACAGAACAGGTATTCAAGAACTAGTCAAACAGATTGGAACAGGACACGTACTTGAGTGGATGAGCTTCAGAAGTAGGCCTTGATACTCGAAAGACAAACGGAATATGTATTGAAGATATGCCTTCGATCCTTGGCCGTCCAACTAGGTACCGGGACACAACATCTTCTTGCAACTTCAGCATGCCATTCATAGTAAGCAGATGGGGTCGCATCACAGTGAGATCACTCATATTCTGGGTTGCTGTAGAAACGTTGTGTCTTCGCGAGACCAGCTGAAGGAGCTCAGTTTGTACCTTCTCTCTAGAACAGAGTATGAATACGATCCTACAGATGAGATGCTATCTAAGTCAAACAGAGAGATTAGATGTAATTATTATATTCTGTAGAATCATGCTGCAATCCTATATAGAGCTTATTCCCATGGAAGTATTCCACAGCTAAACATGACTTTTACAAGTTGATATCCAACACAGTATATAGTGTGTTTAATGCTAATGAACAAATCAAACACATGTCCAGCAAAGGGCTCTTTATTGTTTACCAAAAGGTCAAACCATGAAATAGCACAGTTCAAAATGAAGTACTGAACATTGTGAACTTACGCTTCTGATCTTCCAACAATGCACCCACTCTCAGTAACTTCAGCTGGTGTGATGCTGGGTACAGTGTCCTGAATATAACGGCTCATGAGTGCCTCCTTACAACTACATTCTACCATTTCAATGCATTCCAGGAGGGCATTATGGCAGGTTACCTGCAGGTATGAAAGGGTTTGTTTGATGTTCTATGCTCTTTGATCTTTAAAGCAGTTGTATAGTTACCATTTCGTAGATGAGTCCATACAAAATGTCCTCCGAGTTTTCAGTAGGTGCACTGGCATTCAGAGTGAGGAAACTCCTTACACAAATGCTGTCGAAATCCCCAGTGGAAGTTATACCAACTGTAGTCCTCAAATAATGATTGTAGCCACCTAGCAGAACAGAACATCACCATTAAGTGCAGCACCAGCAGATTGATTGCATATTTACATATTATAATAGTTACCTTTCACTCTTTTGTACAGAGACTTTAGCTTACTGCCACTTTCACTGTAGTGCCTCGACATTTGATCAACCAATTTTTTGATAGTGACTTTCTCAGCTTCTTCTGGTGTCAGCACTCCTGCAAGATCCCTATGGAGCCACTGGTAGAACTCCATGAAGTCAGGCAAGAAGGGCAGAATAGTCTGTATTTCTGGCATTTTATAGATGAACCTGGACAGCACTGCTAGTTTTTCTTGCGACTTCACTTGCACATCAGGCAACGTAAGCAGAGAATAAACAGCAGCTGTGTCTGCTGGAAAATGTGGGTAGCAAGCTTCCATGTGCCTTCAAAGAGAAAGTTATCAAAAACCAGAGTGATCATGATATGCAGGAGTCAAAGGTAACTTGTGGACTAAACTTTCCTACATCTAGAGTCGTTTGGCAGTGAAGAGATGCATATACAGTTGACTATGGCATACCATTTGAACATTGAGAGTTCGTGGAAAATTGAGATAGACCAATTTTCTCTCACTCAGGAAGTTGGGGGTGGGGCAGGGAAAAGTGAGCCTTTCTCTATGCCACGCCTCCAACTTCCTGAGCGAGAAAATTCGATAGACTAGGTGTAGGTTATGCATGGCCAGTAAAATGTATAACAGCATACTCATTATTATTAGTCTCATGAAACCTTCAGTAAACCAGACAATGCTGGAAACGATGGCTTCTACCTACAGCCCTCAGGCTAGTCGATCACAGGAACAATGGCAGACAGAACTACACCAATTAGATCTAATCTATCAGCTACCTCAGACAAACAGCAATTAGAAATACCTGATCTCAACTATCAACTTTCTCAGTGGATCCTTTAGTTGTTTGAAGAACTGCAAGAGGCAAGAAATCACAGCATTATCAGAAATAGATTAGGGGATTAGGTAAATATGGAAGGACATTACAGTAAGCCATTGCAAAAGTGTGTAGCTGGTGTTTAGCAAACCAAAGGAATCATGATGCACATAAATCCAATACCCTGCCGCATGCCAGATAGAGGTGAATAGTAAATAGTAATAGTAAATAGAACTGGGAAGAAATGTGTGTGGAATTGCTGATACCCTCTGGCAACAACAGGTGTGCAATGCCAACTATGTGGATATGTAAGAACATTTATCTACACATAAACTCATGCACGTGCATGCATACCTCCGTTCCGAGTTTCTTGAGGCAAGGCACAAAGATATCAGCATGCCATCGTTCCTCATACTCTACAATCTTTGCAGCATCTTTAATGGTCCCACTCATGCCTTCTGGGGAGCTCACCCAAATCTGTATGGTACATGCATGAACAGAATCTGATGAAAGTACGCACGCAGCACGAGGATAATAAATTTTCATGCACAAATTTCAACACACACACCTGAAGTAGTCTTCTCATGCACATCATCACCAAGAATGACAGCTCCTCATCTGTAAGTCGCATGTTGCTTCTCATTAGCTTCCAAATGTGGCGAAGCTGGGAAACACAATACTCTTCGACTGACACTGTACTAGAAAATATCCCGCTCAACCTGTTACCCTCTCGGGTCAGCAGAGACACACAGAAAGAGGCTGCATTAATCCAAAGCAGCATGCAGTGGGAATTGAAGCTGATGTTTCTCCAGGTAGAGTGTAGTAAAAGGCAGTTCATCCCGTCATTTGTGAGTTGCACTCCTGTTTCGTATGGTCTGCCCTCTTCAACACTGACAGTACCATTGTTCTGTTGACATAATCAGCAAGGGTACAATTATACCAACTTCTCATAGTTGCAAACATGTCAGTAGTGCACAAATACTGGAGTAAGATTGTTGAGAGATACCTAAGTACTAGGTTCATAATGTGTGTTTGCTAAGTCACATCACTGGACTTCATACCATGTATCCAGCCAAGTACGTTCCCTTGAGAATTTCAGGGGCAAACGTAAGGATCCACAGGTGAGAACTCCTTAAGCTTGTGTTCTCATGGGTCCCTAGTGCACAGGCGACCAGGTTGGCCAAAGAGTGGCGGATATGAATATCTGTAGGATCTACAAAACAAGACAAGATTCGGAAGTAATCCATAACCAACGCAAACGATCATAGCATTGCTAAAATAATAATAAAGATGCTACTGTATTTGACTACCTAACCTGTGTTGGAAGGAGAAAATAGTTTATTGAGAAGTCCAGGTTTAGCACGATCCATCGGTCTTGAGAACCACCGAATCAGTTGACAAAAGGGTACACCGAAAAGGTCGCGAGGTAGTTTGTTGCATGCCTCAGTCAGTTCTGTTGACGGCATCTGAAAGCGAATAAATGACACAAGAGTTTGTTCACATATGAACCCCCACTTGATGATTGGCAGGATTGTTAATCAAAGGGGCCACTCCCCAGGGGCGGGGCCAGCAGGCACATGTGCATGCTTGGCTTTGTGTCATAATACTCAGGTAGTCTGTTTAGCGTGCCCCTGGCCGCAGGCAACCAGAAGCCCTGAGACATCATTTGCCAGTCTGCCAGGCGTCCCACTATGGGAGGGGAGTGGCCCTTGTAAAACTCCAACCCTTTTCCCATCTTGTCAGGAGTTATGGGGGTAACGTATTGCTTGTATGACTAGCCCTGCATGAACGTTAACTACTGTGACTAAACCTTGGATGTTTATCACATAAGGGACTATAGGGACTTATTTTCTCTATTTAAGCGGATCCTCTGTTTCGCTTTGACCCCATGGCAAGCCAGGGCTGGCATATACAGGTAGCATGGTAGGACCATAAGCCAGCTAGCATATAACATGGTAGAGCCATGAAAATATAGCAGTTTCCTACACTGCTGGGGCATTATATTAGTGCTGGGCGATACCACATTTTGAATTTCGATACCGATACCAAGTACTTTTGTGCTGGTATCGACCGATACCGATACCGATACCGATACCGATACCAATCTCAAGGTCAACCCCCTTCATTAATGACGATAATTTTTGTCCAAGAAAGCAACATGTACACATGAAGACAGGATTTTCTCTTCTACAAGGCTAAGGCGTATAGATATAGATCAGACTCAGAGTCAGATTCTGCTTCTAGCACGTGCCGTGGTCACATAATGTAGAGCACTCAGTATCGATCGATACCAGTCTCAGTACTCGATACCACAATCCTGGATCCTGGTATCGGTAGTATCGATACCTGGTACTTGGTATCACCCAGCACTACATTATATTCACTTCGCATTGGACCTTCAGGTGCAGCTGCTGGTTTTAATTTCCATAGTATTTGATGTGGTTCAACAACTGTGTAAAACATTACCAATATGCAATCACGTAACACATTTATGAGAATCTAGGTCATAAACAGGTTGTCAGTAGTACAAGCCCAACAGTCTGAATAGAAATGGATAAGACACTTATCGGATTGGTGATGTCACAGTGCTGGGTGAAACGGAAACCTGGGGCCAGGCTAGTGCATGATACGTCAGTTCCCTTACTTTCTTAGTGTATATGTCCTGGTACACAGTCAGCCAGATCATCATTCTGAGGCAGGGTAGTTTTTCCATCCACTCTGGACTATTGGACGATGGCATTGACATCTGGCTTCTTTGACTGCAATAGGAAGTTAAAGATATATTCTGATCACCAGTGACTCAACGATTTATAGCAGTTCATTGCACCAGATTTGATCGGAACAACACAAGGATGCTTTGCCTTGTTCCCAGTCCATGTGGCCTGGGAACAAGGCCGGAGGATGCTATAGTCATTTACCATGCACAGTAGTTGGTACTACGCAGTACTTGCCTGTCTTTTGCTAGCTTGATGAGTCGGCCAGGTTTAGCTTTTCCCTCTGCGACTTCCATGACCACCTTGTGAACTTGCTGATAGAGTCTAGCAAGCTTAGAACTCTGGTCTTCTTGTGAAAATAAATGGAAGAAATTCGCTCTCGACAAGTACGGTTCCTGCACAAGGATGGCATACAGGAATGCTTTCAAATATCATCACTAGGAAGAAATACAAACACTTTTACCGTAAAAATTCCACGGAATCCTTTAAGGCAGTTGTAGTCTGTACAGTGAGTGTCATACTCTTCTGAAATCAACCTTGTGAACTTCTCCAAACTCTGTGTTTCTTTGAGCAAGTGCATCGCAAGGATGTTGCCGTGGACCTCAATTCTCCCTCCAGATGTGTGCTCATCTAAAAGCCCATTCAAGGCTTTCTGTAAGTTTGCCAGTTTCTGTTAAATACAGAAAAGAAAATACATCCCTTAACAGACAAAGGTGACATTGAATAAGAATGCCCTTTGATCAATTTTGATGTGATACATTGTTAGATGCTCTGCTTAGATCAATTCCCACCCCATATATATAAAAAAACGCTCATAAATCAGGAAGAGTGTGGACTCACAGAAACAACGAATATGTACTTCTCTGGTACCAACAGTTTTGCAAATTCCTTTATGATAATCTGGACAAGAGCTTGCTTCTCAATACAGTGTAGGATCTGTCCACTTGCGTCATCAGGTCTGCTTTCATATACCTGTGAGAAAAGACAATCATTGTATTCATAATTGAGTACACTTCTAAAGTGTGTGTACAATTATGTGTCCCTCCTACCTCTGATGCAATATTAAGCAAATGAGTGAGGTCATTGTCCTGATGGGATAGATATTCCAGGACCGTCAAGAAGTACAGATACGCAAGTGGCTGGGATTGCAGGTCATCCTGTGACGCAATGATAGGACCTTATTATTAACAATGTACAGTGCTGAGTACAAGTCGTCCAATCACAAACCTCAGCAACAGCCACGCCCGACAACTGATAAAACGGAGGTACGTAGGTTCCAGTGACATTGCTTGAGGTCTTTTCAGCCAGGAATGCTCCTACTGTAGCACGACTCTGTGGTAGATTATTGACAAAGGATAAAAACAATTAAGAATGAATGCTGCAGTGTTCGATATGAATAGTTTAGTATTTTGTTATGCTATTCCAATATAATGGTACGTACAACGCATGACCAATTTGAAACTTCTAACTTAATCAGTAGTCATAAAGATCAACACCTCCAAGCAAAAGATGATGCCTAAAACGTTTACAAAATCACCTTAATGTTAAAGTACATATTACCAGATTAGGTAACTGAAAGTCCACCTGCTCAATTGCTACATGTATACGGACGGTATAGTTTATTCAACCTATGAAGCACATAATTATGGTACAGTTTACCTCAGTCTCGTAAGGAGGGATCCACTGCATCTTGGCCTCCTCGCTCACTTCACCGCATAAACCAAGAATTCTTAACAGGAAGTACTTTAACATATTGAGTGGTACACTGTCAGCATTGAAGTGAGGAGAGAGTAGTGGTGAGTCAATGTCTTCAGAATCATAAGAAGTACTTCTTGAACTCAATGAAAGACGTAACGCAGCACTGAGATGGGGTAACTGCACGCGCAACAAGTGTTCCTGCTTATTTACATATTCAAGAAACCACAAAACGTTTCTGCTATCCAGCTTGTCATAATAACAGAAGAAGTGTGTGAGTAATCCCTCAGTTATGAATGGTACAATGGATCGATTCGACTCAAAGACATCTGTCCCTTTCTGCTTGCAAAATGCTTCAGTAACGCCTTCAGAAATTTCGGGCATCTGTGGACAATCGTTTCTCAGCTATCAGGAAAAGTGAAATAAAGAGTTGGTCATTATTCACTATGAATCATGCATAAATAAACAGCTTACCTCAAAGCTAGGCATCATGAAATGTCCACTACAGACACTGTTAACCATAACCTGGCACCTCATCAGTACACCATCATCACTGGGATCATACTGGACAGCCAGGAAGGCAGCATGCATGATATTCAACTTTGCCTCAGATGTTGAAGATAGTGAACTGTAGATACGTTTGCGCATAGATGGTGAAGATATCTACGAAAACAGTGTGTGTGAAAGGGTATGGTAACCAAAAATTAGAAGCTGAATCATGCAGATGAGAATGGTACAAATTTACACATAACTATGTATCAAACCTCAGGTAGATTTCTGCTTATGAATAGTGTACAGTTCCTACAGTGATTTCGTTTGTCATAAATGACGGTCCAGCACAAAGTAAAAAAGGCTTTCTTCAAAGCTGGTTTAGTCTTGTATGTCCGCACAATGTCATCTGATGGCTTACTCTACTACAGTTACCCGTGGTTACAACAAGAGTAAAATGATCCAGTGTTTCAGAGGGACAAACGCCAGCATTGGACTCTACTGTTACTCCTCTCCTGCCCGTCACATAGTTTGATACCAATAGTAGACACTTACAGGGGGATAAATCTTATTGTGAGGATGGCTGATAGTTATACTGAAGCTGCAGTAGGGCATGCATCACTAAGTATTAATCCTATACTGGAGGAATCTTAATAATTGTATACATGCATCTCCACTTAACATTTACCATAGCATGATAGGCACTATACCACAGCTTCACATCAGCAAGTGAAGCCTGATATTTTCCAGAAGAGGTCAAGAGTGTGTTGAAAAGAGTGTTCAGTACAAATGTATTTGTATCTTCAGTCTTCAAAAGAACTTGTGATGCACTTGAAATAGAACGAAGTCTTCCAGAAAGGTGTTCAGATATTGAAGACAATCTCATGAGTAATCCAAGAGCAGCAACGTTCGTTGAAATACTTTGCTGATTCAGGTGTGTATAAACATGCAGTGATATCAACTGAGTTATGTTGGAAGCTGAAGGAGAACAAACTGCTCCAAAGGCTGCTTCGAGAGTCTCGTCAACAACCTGCTCTTTATGCAACCACAGTGAAAGCTGTTCGTTGGTGAAATCGTGAAAGTATCTATCCCAAAGTTCTCTATGCTCATCCATTGCAGCAACAGCTACTGCAGTACATCCCTGTTGATCCTGCAGATATCAAGATTACAATAATGTGCAGTCAAACATAATCACATTTAAACAGTTTCCTTACCATCATTTGAATTAGATGTTCTTTCACCTGCTGTTGTAGTTGGTTTTCAAATTCAACAACAAGCTGACCTCCAACTCTCTGGTCTGGCAGCGAAGGGCCATCCGAATCATCTGACTGCCTAAGATGTAGAGCAATTTCCTTTATTATGTTAACAATTTGAGGACATACGACCTGAAAGAAAGGAAATTGGTAATCTCCGATAACTGTCTTCCTATACTTCGATTCACGCTGAATACTGCTCAAGATTTTCAGCTTAGACAGTTTCGGAGGAATTGGGAGGCATCTTGTCAGATCCAAGAAGAGTTGTTTCACTTCTGAATCAGTGCTGAAGAAGATATCCAGGTTGTAATTGTCATTCATATAGTCAACCATATATACAACAAAGTCCAAAAAATGGGACTTCATAATGGAATGAATCGAGTCTGTAATATTCAAGGTAGTTTGACCTGTTTGTGTAAATTTCACAGCTCGATGGAGATATTCAGTCATAACTTCCGCTTTCCAGTATGAGCGGAAGTGGTGGCAGAGCGCATCGCCAATACCAGTTGAAAAAAGCTTATTCAACTTCACACTTCGTTCCAATGGTTTCATTGGCCGATTGAATGCTCTGGATTCATCTGAGCCGAACGATAGTCGTGAGACCACATGGGGAATGGATTGAGGTAGGAGATGTTTCAGCATGAAGAAAAATGAGTCTTCAATAACAGATAAAGTCTGCTCTGTGGGAAAGCAACTCATATGAAGCCATTCCACACTATCAATGATTCCATGGGAAAGGCCATGTGCAATTGTGTCAAGGTAGTAATGGTCCCATCCTTCCAGGAAGAGTGACGGGTAGCAAGCAGTAAAAAACATGGTCGGTGGAAAATGAAGCAGAAGCAGAAAGAGCTTGGGGGTACTGGACTCTTCAGAAGTAGCTTCTTCTTCTTCTATCATCACTCTGAGGTGATTAATAGCGCTTTTGGAGACCTCCTGCATGTTGGCTAACAGAAGTATAACTTGTTTTTTAGACTCGGTAAACTCTTTCAACATCTCCTTCACGCTTTGCTGTGAACGAGCACCTTCTAGTTTACAGACAACTAGTTCCGGCACATTGTTAAAGACTTGGTTAGAGAGATTGACTTCATGGTCTGCTTGTTCAGTAACAGAGTGAACTGTGCTAGGGTACATACTTGGTAGGTTGTGTATTAGTGGTGATGTTCTTGTGAAGCACAGAGTCTTAGTGCTTGATCTGGAAACAATAAGGGGTAATTACACAGTCAAAAGGGACATACCAAGTGGGAGACCACAGTAGAACCTTAAGGTATTTGCAGGTACCAATTTTAGCGAATTCTTGCAATTCGAAAAAAAAAAACAACTATAAAACTTTGAACCCACAAAAATTATCAGCATCTGACATCACAAGTGCTGTCATTGGAGCGAGCCCATAGGTAGCTAGCTAGCCGCTTACGAAGTGATCTGACAAGGAGGCTAGTACGAATCATAGTCCAGCCACGAGGTGGGAGCAAGCCTTGAGACATCATTCCGCAAAGTGAGTTTGTCCTACCTGTTGCACTATAGCCTTTACCAGCTGACCACTTGAACAGATTCCAAGAACTGGTGATACAACAGTTCAGCTCTGGAATGCTTAAATTGATATCCACCAAATCCGCTACGTACCCAATTCAAAAATGAGTATCAACAAATAATAATAGTGACTGCAAGGTATTCCCACCCCTCACCAACTATGAAGCTATGGTTAGGAACTCCACTCTCATGCAAACAAACACAACACCTTCTTTTCTAACTCATATTTTGCAGGTCATCATGGGTTCTGCAACTTTCTGAGTTGCAATAGAGGTGGAGCTCCTAACAGAGGTTGCCTGTAGCCTGTTTTTATGCATCATAAACAATAAATGTGCACAGGTGTAGCCAGTCTACAGCCTGCAAGTTGTTTCATACCTGTTTTCTTGCACAATCACTTTGCCAAGCTGCTGTTGTATTAGGTCCTTCAAGCTGAAATGTTTCTGGTAGCTGAGGTAGTGTTGGATATACGATGCTGGAATCTGTTCCTCGTGCATAACTAGTGCTTCTGGGGTCATCAGCTGAATCAGCTGCTTACAAAAATGTCTAACAAGCCATTGGACAAGAAGTGACCAGATCAATTGGGTTACTGGAGTTAATTCCTCAGTGAAATCAATATGGTGCCTCTGAAGGCCATCAAGGGCAGACTGAATGGCTGCATTTGCTGATTCCATATCGTTCACTTCCGTCTTCATGGCTCCTTCAAAGTTTGGATTGGAACTTAATACCAAGTTGAACAAACAGTCAGCATCATGGATCATTTCTTCCGCTGGACACTGAGGAATAAGAAAAGCAACCTAAAACTACACAACACCCATTCGTGTGAAATGTTGGATCACTCACCTGTTGGAAACGAAATTTGAAATGTTGTCTCAATGCTTCAGTCAGAACCTGCAAAATGTAGGTATGTTTCTCTTGTTCATTTTTGAAGGCATCAGTAGAGGTCAGACGATGAAGTGGCAGTTTAATCCCCATAGACAGAGGAGGTTCAGACCCCACTGGCAGCACAGTCAGAAACAGTGAATCCAGAGTCTCTTCACAAAATCCATAAATGCTGGATGATCCACCAACGCACTGTATGAACTGTCGCACCTACAGAAGAACCATTTCACTTCCTTGATTACTCAATAGTCTACATTGAGTATACCTGACTGTGTAGTATACAACTGACAGAGGTCATCGTACTTACCTTTTTGATTGCAGCCTCCACAACAGAAATGATTCCCGGCGGCAAACTCTTGAAAACAAATTCTAGAATGTCTTTGTGCGTTATGTAATACTTCTCAAATCTGTTCAAGAAAGGTGCCGGTGCTTGGTCCAGTTCTGAGTTCTTAATGGCTATGATGCATTGAAATTTGAGATGTACACGGCAAGGCTTAAGATGAGCACCAATTGCAATGTTGGCATACAGTCGCGTTCCAGAATTTGGGTCATCAATTCGCTGAAATCTCCGATTAAACAAATCATAGAAACTCTCATGAATGTCATCGGTTTGCAACATCAGTATACTGTGGCCTTGAATGGCAGAATGCCTGATCCCAGCAATTGTATCAATCTGAGAGAAACAAAGTAAATTATCCTTATGAACAGCAATTCTGCTTAGTTCACTCCTGACAATTCCACTTAGCCTGGGCAGTGATATCAGAAAATTATTGGGGGAATGAAATTGTGGGAGTCCTGAACACACATCACTTACCTATACGTTTCATGAGTCAAAACTGTGAGCACAATTTTCGTCTTACCTTTTGCAGTTCGGTGTCTCCAGGAAAATCACTGCACATGTAAATTCGCGTATTCTGCCTCTCCAGTAACTTGTGTTGGAAAAGCACCCTCACCAGGGAGTCATCTTCGCTGGAATGAATGATGATTTTGTATCGAACCTCATCCTCAGTGGTAGGCGTATCGTTGAGGCTATCTTTCAAAACCTGCACAGCATTACGCCTTCTCACGTCATCAGTGGACAAATTCATCTAGTGGAAGGAAGATCAGTTAGGAAATATGAGATTGGTACATCACAGGAAAGGCAACCTGGACAGGCAGGCAATGTTGCTCCATGATCGCACCGTACTCTGCATGCCCATTCAAGTGCGCTGTGGGACTATACTACGCTTGTTTCCTTCGTAGACCACAGTGACGGGTACTCCTCTACACAGGAGTATCACCATAAAAGCCAAATACAAAACAGCAAGTGGTCCCACCACAGACTCAAACGGGCAAGCGGACGGTGTGGACATGGAGTACCTGTGATGGTTACAGTGCCAGCACAGTCCCATATCTACATTAGTTTTTCCTGTGTAGTAAAGAAAGACTCACCTGGCGTAAAAAAACCTCACAAATCTCTGACGAACACTGTGAACCACTAAAATTCCTCTCCAAGGATTCCATCACAAGTTGACCAACTTGAAGGAGGGATTGAGATATTGCTAGGCTTGTATCTCTCTGTATACACCTACGCCGAATATAGTGTACAAAGTGAATGAAGTCCCGGAGGCCAAAAAACTTGTTCAGTTTCATTTCAGTCACAGTGTGAGTGTAGGCATTGTGTAGATCAACAATTCTGTCAACGTGTTCCTTCAGATTGAGTGGAGGACACCCAGGTGATTCAAACAAGCACTCAGTAGCAAGAACTTGTAAGTCTTCCGACATTTCTGTAGGGTCCCTGAACAGAGTGATGGCTCTGTTTGTCTTTGCTGCATCAAGGACTGTATTTGAAATGGCTACAAATGAAACTTCAGGCTTGTCAAGGTGATAGTGAAGAATCTTTAACGACTCATGGCTCTGCTCGGGCAGACCAGCTTCATCCATGAAGACAACGCAATTAATAGGAAGTGAAAACTGTGCATTGTTCTTCTGCCTGGTAATGGCCCGAGAAAACACAGTCCGAACCTCATTTGAGGTTGTGCGGCGTGAACACTGATAGAAGTGTGGATCAAGGGAGCAGAAGACATCAGTGTTACGAAAAACAGGCTTCCTTGACTCTGGGCCTTTGAGGTTGGACACTGCTAAGTTGAACGAAAGAGTTTTCGATGAACCTGGAGAACCAACAATTATCAATGGTGTTTGTGTTACGGTGCATACCACTACCGCAAAAAGATTCTCTTTGAGGGCTTGTGTCTTTGCAATTCCTGTAGGAAGTTCTATTTGCTGAGAGTACCACTCCAGTTCACTTTCAAAGGCATCAGAGAACTGCAATACTGCAAACTTGTGTCCGAGAGAAAGATCATGCTGATATCTAGAACGATATGTTCTATTGAGTCTCATGTAGTAAACTATTCCAAGTGCCACAAGTATTGCACGGAGACTGGAGGTAAAGTCGTCAAGGTCTTTGTGTGGTTTAAAAGTACGATACAGTTTCAGTGACCACTCATAGAAAGTGAAAACACGTTGAATATCCCTTTGACTGACACAACACTTGGAACTTATTTCAGCGTCCTCTTCTGTTAGTTTGCTGCTTAGTTCTTCAAAAGCATACTTTCGCATTAGGTTTTGACTGCAGACTATCACCTCTGTTAGAATTGATTTCTGTACATCAGAGAGCTGATTAGTTAGCAAGATTACCTTTGCTAGGACATACTGCCGCTCTTGATCTTCACCCAATGACCCATAATCCCACATCAAGTGGTCAAGTGTTGGATGTAGTTTTCGAACATAGTAGGAGTCCATTATCCACGTTTCATCAGCTCTGGATTTGCCTGTTTTATTAGCAGCACTAAGGGCCGCCAGGCTATTCCCCCGATGAGGATTACACGCTGCTATGATAAACACGTTCTCTGGGATTGGCTACAAAAGAGAAAATAGTTAATGAAATTAATATTGTGGACTAAAACCAAACACTCTGAGTTACGTACCTCTCCTTCAAATGTCCTGTCAATAATCATCTCTTTAAATAATCCTCCACATGTTGACGCATTCAGTTCATCCAAAAATATCTGAGAAGCAACAACATTTCATTTTTAATCTGAAATAAAATAAATCATGACATTGCAGCCAAAACTGAGAATGTAGCCTCATTCACCGTACCACACCCAGCTTTTTGTCGCTTCCAGTACTTAACCATACTGCAGAGAGCTGGGTGGAACATAGGAACGAGGACACTGAGAAAGCTCACCGTGACATTTGGGGCCCGTAGGAAAGTAGTAGAAGCTCGATCGGTTGCTGTGAGCAATAGACGGGCTTGCTGAAATGCACCCTCCAATTGTTTAGATAAATCAGCAGGTTTCATTGCTGAAAAACAATAGTGTGTTAGAGTGGTCAATTGATCTCAAAAGTGTTAGGTATCCGAACAATGCAATACACACACACACACACACACACACACACACACACACACACACACACACACAGAATTTCATTGCTCACCAGCATGAACATTGAGCTTGTGGAATGTACTTCTCACACCAGCCGTCAGCAGAGCATGGAAAACCTTCACAACAGGCTGAAGAGATGAACAGTGGCAACACCATACATAACTTACACACACCTGGACACCAGTAGTAGATGCAGCCCACCTCCCACAGCAAGCATACAACTAAGATCATATCTGTAGGTCCTATAGCATTCTGTTCCCTGTTCGCAATGAACTGCATCGTTAACACTGCATTGAAGCTGACATCATCACTGTACACTAAGCTAACACTGCGTTGAATCTGACATCATCACTGTACACTAAGCTAACACTGCATTGAAGCTGACATCATCACTGTACACTAAGCTAACACTGCATTGAATCTGACATCATCACTGTACACTAAGCTGCACAGGTCTCACTTTTATGTTTCAGATACCTACAGGCTGACCTGAAGTACATAATCAATAAACTGCTGACAGTGCATTATATACGCCATAGTAACAAGCTGTGATGCAGGAAGAGGACTACATGTACTACTAGATGCAACCCATTCCAATTGCTAAGTCAGCACCATCTAAAGATGTGCCTTTCATACCTAGATCTCAAAGTACCTCTTCCGACTTTCATGCTTGAGGTACAACTCTTCGTCATTACAGTAAAGGTTTAGAGATACCTTTGCATCTTTCTCAGAAACGTCACCAGCAGGATCTGATGGAACAGCTAGAGCTTCTTTGAAAAGGATTTTCAGAGATTTCTGCTGCTGACCGCTAATATCTAGTAGAGGAAGTAGAGGGTCTCCCTCCATATCCTTCAGATATGCTTGTATTTCTTGGTACAGATGACCGGATGAATTGGCAGATCGAAGCATTGCGATTAACATTAGGTCGTCTTCTTCAATTGATTTCTTGTCTCCAGTGATTGTGTTCTCAACTACTTGTAACCATGCTCCATACTGATCAGTTACTGATAGAGTTGATCCTACATGCAAAGAAAAGGCCAGAGAGTATGTTAGATCTTCAGATAAGTAAATAATATCATGATAGTCAAGTGGACTGCAAGAGACGAAATACCCATGCATATTCTGAATTGGGGGGACTAGCTTCCACCCTACCACTCTGTCTCCACAGGAAAGTAGATACAGATCTGGACAGGCACCATCATCATCAAAGTTGCTCTGTGATTGTATCATCTGCACGTCCGTTTGAGTCCATAGCGGGATCACATAATCTTTGAACAGTGCATTGTTTCCTGTATAGACCACAGCTACAGGCACTCTTCTACACTGGAAAAAGTCTAACTTCAAGTGATTCCACCATGGACTCATGCAAGCTACATGTATGTTTGTACCACAGTGGATGGCATTTGAAAGGCACCGCCACAGTGGACAAATCCCATGTACACTAGAGCCAGTGTACCAAGTATTAGACCATACAGAACTGCACACCGCACCCTGCTAGCCATTGTCTTCTTCCTGCTAACGTACCATGCTTAAGCTTCCGCTTTAGGAATTCAAGCAGTCTTCCTTTTAGCCGTTTCAGCTCCACATCCAGTGAAACATTCCATAGTTTGGATAGCATCTGAATCAGTGCAGTTTTTCCAACTCCAGTCTCTCCTTGTATAATAACAGGCTCCCCACACTCATATCTTTCATGAATTTGTAGCATCTTGATAGTGAAGTCCAGTGTAAGAACATAGTTTTCATCGTCAATGGCTGTCAGCCGGCCATCTTTGAGTGGAATGTTTAACGCTCGAGAGAGACATTTGTCCAAAAAGTCTCTTCTATGGAGGTCACTAACAAATAGAGGGTGAGAACGGAATACATAACACAGAACAAGTTTGTGACACAAAGTTTAAAACTCCTAAACTTCCCCGTGGCTAACCTTTCGAAATAGCAACAATTAAAACTTAGTGTACAAAAATCAGCATGAAGGCCTATAATTAATATATCCACGCAATGCTCCTCACAATTACAATGGAATTCCTATTACTGAACTGAATTAGTACTCTTTTGTGATGCTATAACATTATGGTATATCTATATTGTATGTATGAATACAATCTTTTGTAGCACTTTGATTTCCTGTTTTTCTGATTGAGTTTGAAGTCCACACTATCATAACTTCAACACGATCAACACCTCAACTTGTGTAATACATGCCACAAAGATAACGATTTTAGAAGACTTCACACCACTATGCTGAAAAGTGGTCATTAGCTATGCCCATCATGTACCCTACAGTAATACTTACACCATAGTGGGAATATCAACACCAATATCTTTCAGAAAAGGCAACTTGTGAGGAGCTGTTGAAAGCAACCCGATGGTTCCTCCACCATCTTGGACATCATAAATAAGCTGGAAATAAAGTTAATACAATGACATCAAAATACTAACACTCAGGCTACCAGTTAGAGTAGGTTAGCAGAGCTGATTGTATGACCCCATCCCGCAAAGCATCATGTTTAGTATACAGAAGCATCACATTTTGTGGAAGAATTAAAGCTGAATCTAGGGAACCCTACGTCACTTAAACAACAGACCATTAGGGCGTTGAGATCTGCAAATTCCATTGATTTCTGAATCATAAAAAACCACAGCTAAAGCCACTGTCCAATTAAAGAAAGCAAGGTCTAGTCAATAACACCATTCAGTGCATGCCCAAGGCAGCTACGACAATGAAAATCAGAAATTGACATTTTGAGTGTCCGGGATCACATAGTAACTGCTCACAGGTTACAGCAAAAAACCAGGGGCAGTATGAATGACCATTGCATGTTCTAGGTACAACGTGCGACTTCTTTCGATAGTAGGTTTCACTTAGCACCTGATGGTAATCTCTGTTGTCATTAAAACAAGGGTGACAAAACTGCCTTGCTTCTCTGATCATAGCTGTAATTAAAGTTGATCCAAGGGTTTTTGTATCTGTGATGTCACCACCCTCCATCCTAATACCAGCTCCAGTATTGTAGTTGTAGGCCGGCAGATTATCCAGAAACCAACAGCGTCTTTTCATGTACCTGCAAAAGGAAATATGATTACTATTTCACAACCAACATTGGGGATGGATGATGTTAGAGATCCAGAAGTGCTGACAAACTTTCACTCACATTATATATGCCCTATAGCAGTTATACATTTCAACCAATGCCATACATGGAAGCTTGCAATGATGCAGCTGGAGTGTTAGTGTACCAGTTCATAGACCATCTCTACTGAATGAAACTGTTCGTTGGAGTTGCTGCAGTGCTCTCGCCAGAAATTTGTTTAAGAGGGGCACACAATGAGATTCATGCTGGTCAGTAACCTTGTGAAGCCATGTATTTCAAGTGGTTGCTAAAAAGCAATCAACGTGCAGAGGCTGGCAAAGAGCACATTGTGCTTTTATACCAGACCACAAAGGGCACATTTGAAGCCCAAAGGGCACAGTGCCCTTCGGTAGAGGCCTAGCGAGAACACTGGTTTGCTGGCAAAACTTAGGCAAGGAGAAAGCAGTGGTAAGCCACCAGGGTAGCAGCAGTGAGTTTAGATTAGAAGTTTTACTGACTTACTAGAGAATGCATAATTTCAGGTACTGTGACTATGACAACCCCTATTGCACATGCTGCAGAGCTTGAAACTGATAATATAGAATATGATTTCTATAATAAAATTGATTTAGATTTGCAGAATTACATGCCCTCTCACTGCCTAGCCTCGTTCCCAGGCCATCGCCCAGCTTGTTAACCCGTGGGAGAGCCTGGAACTGAGGCTACTCACTGCTTTCGGTGGCTAAATTTGCCCTTGGTATACACCACACACACACACAACTTGTCCTAACCAATACATACTTAATGAAGAGTTGCTGGGATGTCTTTGTATCTCTGATGGACGAAGGTATAAATTTCACCAAGAGACGTTCACATTCCTCGCTTGGAAGATCAAGTGTATTGCTAAACATTATTGGTTTGGACCTCTTCTTCCCTGCAGTGGAGAATTTCTCATTCATAATGCACAGAAAACTATTTCAGTACTGGGATCCACAGGAAAACTACCTGTAAATACGGGACTGGAACAGCACCGTCACCATCAAAGTTGCTCCGTGATTGAACCGTTGGCTCACCTGTTCGAGTCTGCAGTGCGACTACTTCACTTTTTGAACATTCCTACATAGACCACACCTATGGGCACACCTCTATATACCAGAGAATTGCCGAAAAGAAATATGAACATTCAAGTTGTCTCTCTGCAGACTCGAAAGGGCGAGCAGACGGTGTTGATGCGGTGTTTACAGTGGCCACCCAGTCCCGTATCTGCAGGCAGTTTTTCCTGTGATCATACCTTCTTTAAAGAGTCTGTCAATTCCTTTCTCCCCACCCGTCTCATAGGCTTTCAAGTACTTGCAAACCAACTGGACATCAGGATTTGATTCGACAGAGTACTGAGCAGTGCTTTTCACCAACTCTGTAGTACCTAGCATTCTAAGAATGGGTATTTCGGACAGGAAGTCTTCCAGAAAGCACTCAGCATTGGATAATAAATCCCTCGCTGGTACCTGTCGGAGATATGATTGAGAAGTGATCGAAGCAGGTAAAAATGGACACTAATTAGTACTTTGGGGCTAATGTAACTAAACTGATGATGGTATCATCCTTGACTACAGACTGCAAACTGCACACTTCACAAAGGTCTTGGACAACACCAGCAGCTGCATTTTTCTTAGTGGATATAAATTATTTTTTAAAAAATTATACGAAAACATAATAGTGTCAACTCTAAGAATAAAGAATTGAATAATGGCTCGGGAAAATGCATGGCCTAACCGGGATATAGCACACTAACCTCAACATAGATTGACCAGGAAAGGCCTCCAGGCAGTTGGAAGGATTCTCCAGAGTGGGAGTCTTCCACATATCCAAGAAACAGGAGGTCAAAGAAGAACCAGCTGATAGTTTCCATGAGAGCGTCATAGCTCTTCTTGTCTTCTTTATGAACAGAATCCTGCACAACGTACAGAACCAGTAAAAGCAAAAACATTACTAAGTAGCTACAGTAATGCTGCATACTTACGCCAACAGGAGGAACAAGGTTAAAATTAAAGTAGATAGCACAGTTTCTTTGATGTTTAGGAAGATCATGTAACCGTTGAATGGTCTTAAGCAGCTCAAACCCTTCATTGACTGCTATTGTCACACTACGAGAACTCTTCACAAGTTGCTGTCTGATGTAATGCGACTTTCCAACTCCTAAAGTGAGAAAGTCAACACACTTAAGAACAAGCACTATGGGGAAATTAGATACAATGGCATCACCGACCTGCAATTCCATACACTAGTTTTACACATGTCAACCCCCTTCCAGTTATTGCGTGCTTATGGCAGAGTTGGCGATCTTCAATTGCAGATTCTGTCACTTCTGAATGCTACAGACAAAATGACAAAGAAATCAGATTTAACAACTGAGGGTTAAAGTAGGCGGAAAGAGTAACTTTGCTCAATTTCTATTAGCGGAAACTATGATACAAACAATGCATACCTTGTGCTTTTCATGTTGAATCCACGGCATTTCTTGCAAAACAGATGGTAACGTTTCCACATAGTGAATACACGGTTGGTTTTCGTGATAATGACTGGTTGAGTGAAAGTCCATGTGCTGTTTTAGTAGCAACTGCAGAAAATATGAATAAATATTTAGGAGCTATGTATGTCCTTGATAATATCAAGGGGAAAATGCTACGTATGTATATGTACGTAGTAGTAGTGGTACATACCTCTTGAAGGTTGATAGGCAAGTGGTTAACTCCCAGAATGACAAATGTCAGCGGGTGATTGACGGCTCTAGTTAGGAAGAGCTTAAGTTGATGTGCAGTAGAATTTTCGTGACAACGGAAAAACTCGTAAGATTGAGGTAGTCTTTCTTCATAGATGTTGATGATGATAGATATGAGCTCTCCTTGTGTAAAGTCGGGAGCATAGTGGAGGACTTCCATGCTCTCACTGGAACGCATTAAGGTTCGACGAGTTCGAGCAGAACGTGTAAGGCAATGTAAATTATTATACTGCTGAGGAGAATAAACAATTATCTCAGAGTGCATGAACAGCGCATCTAGAAATATTCCACAGACTTTCAATGGAACACTCGCTTCGTTCGTCCTCTCCAAGTTACGCAATTCACTTGGTAATTTGGTCAATGAATCCTGCAGTCATGAATGAAAATATACGTAACACAATGAATACTGCAAAGTCAAGTGTCTGTGCAATAACGGTCACCTTGATAGCCAGCATGACTTCCTGTCTAGCCTGCACATCACTGCAGAAAAGGAATCCTATCTCCTCCATGATTTCTTCTGCATCAGATTCGGGTCGGAATGCACTTCTAAGGAGCTTTGAAAGCTTGAGTAACTTTGGAATGTTGAAAAGTAGAAGCCAGTCATGTTTCAAAAGCAGCTTGTCAACATTCTGAGACCATTCTTTCACTGTATGCTCCATCAGCCTAACCTGCACAATGACACCACAGCTACTCAATAAAGTATAAGATGCTTATTGGAAGGCCATGGAAGCTCAGTCAATACCAATGCTTGGCTAGCACAACCCTTCCAATGGCAGAGAAATAGTTTATGTCTCAAACTCTGCTATTCAAACTTGAGTAGATTCTCTGCTTAACTACTTGCAGTATACCATTGTCATTTGACCGGCAGTGTAAGTGAATTTCACACTACAAGTGTTCTTTGAGAGACAGTTTGCATATTAGCACTTTCCTGCAGCCACCAGGATTGAGTACATGCACAACATACTCAACCATATGCAACCATTACAACAAAGCTGTGAAAGAAGTAACGAATCTCTGGAAGACCTAAGCAATGGTTGCAGAAACGTTTCATACAACCGCAGTGTCCATAGCATGAAGTGCTCAGCTTCCTTGAAGAATCTCAGATGATGCCTCCAAGCTCTCTGAAGAAGCCTTCCAATAATTGCTAAGCTGCCTCACAAACGTTTGAAAAAGCATTCCAAATGAGGGTACCTGTGAGATGGGATTTACTCATACTCACCATGCATACAGTGGTTACTATGTAACTAGTAACAATTATTACCATATATATGGTTGAGGATGAATGAGAGTTCAAATTTTGTTTCTTAGAAGGTGCATTTACTAACCATAGCTTTTGATACGTACATAGCGTTCATATAGTGCCATGGAAATCACAACACCCCTAACCATTAGTAACGACACACCTACCATTCGATCAGCTTCTTTAGTATTACACTTGAGGCCATTCTTTGCAGCTTCAGCAAGGTGTAAAGGATATCCTAACTCTCTTAGCTTCAAAAGGACTTCCAGTATTTTATTCGCAACCTGTTGTGGAAACAACATAACCAGATAAACAATATTTCCAGGTTTAGTTATGTATAAAACTGATGTTTTACATACCTCATTAATTTGCAGAAATGGTTTTACCATCTCTCCACCTTCTTTCTCAGAATCCAGGAATCCTAGCTTTCGGGCAAAGTTACCAGTTTGCTCACTGTCCCATGTCTCTTCCTTCACATTGTCACTCGCGTTGGGAACTATCGAAGATTGTTCGTCACTGGGTAATTCAGCTGTAACAAGTACAGCCTGCTTTGAGAAAGGCTTATAAGTCAATTCAACTTTTCCAGGCTCAGCTATGTTTTCAGGAATGATGAAACTGTAAGTTCCTGTATGGAAAATGCTCTCAAGGTCACTGGCAACATTCTGTAGGGTATCTCCCTGTAAGGATCACAATACAAGGCATTAGAACGAACAAACTCCTATAATTGATATACAAAACTGCATGATAGTTAAGATTCAATAACTTTGCCTGCAAGGTAATAATCATTCATATTGCTCAAGTACAAGAATACAAACCTCTGCTCTGGAGAACCACAGTCGAATCAAATTCATGTTCCTGTTAACTGTCTCGATCTGCATAAGGTGATCTGGAGGTGCTTTGGCAGGACCAACTGGAGATGCTGCTGTGAGCATTTGCCTCACACTTTGTAATAGGGAATGGAATGACTGGTCTCTTACGGTAAACGGAAGAATTAGTTTGTATGCAGCGTACAAGAGGTTCAAAACTGCTTCGTCGTACTCTTCATGCTGAAGCTGTGCAGTGATGAGCTGGTATTGTTGGTTGAAACGCGCTTGGCCACCTTCACCAGTAAATCCCTTTTCACAAATGAAGTGATAGAATTCTGCACTATCGGCAATCTTAGCGAATATGTCCAGATAGTCATAGTCATCAATTGCAGCTCTTCCTTTAATGTTAATCAATGACCTGACAGTGTCCATTTTCTTTGCAGCAAGCAGTGGAGTTAACGAAGCTCTTCCTTCTTTTGTCATAAGCTCATCAGATTCAAGCAAAAGCTTCTGAAGATCTTCATCATCGAGACATTTTTGAAGCTGATACTGTTCACATACACATCTTACGACTCGAATGCGACTGGCTACTTTCGAAAGGTTCACCATGCATATAACATTATGAAGTCCTTCAGTATTAAAAATACCAGGAAGCTTTCCAAGTTGCTCTGACTTCAGAAGGATATCAAATTCTTTATCAATGTCTAGAGTTTCCAGGTCAATAGCACCATTAGCCGTCATTTCAACGTACTTCACTTCTCCGTGGCCTACTTTTACTAAAAGCGAGTTCACTTGCACAAGTGCCTGCCTGAAATCATTCAAATCTTGTACATTTCTGGCTTCCAACTCATTGTTCAGGTAAGTTGAGAACAGCTTGCTATCATGAAGGGTGAAGAACATCAGCATATCCATGCTACCTCTAATCGGGGCAAGAAATTCTCTCAGATCTTGAACACATTCTGCCAGCAACTTCAATGTGAACCCTTCACTCAGTATCAGTGAAATTGGTTGGGGAGGCTGAAAGTTGCCCGCTATGCTGGCTGGCATTGGATGCTTTTGTAAAGGTGGACTGGCCTTTTCACCTGGAAGTACTATAAACTGTTCCATGTGTTTCTGAAGATTTACTGGAAGACCAATTCCATACATGTCCAGTACTGAAGTTAGGACACGCCTACATTTGAAAAAGTAAACAACCTTTAAAATCACATACACTTCACACATATACAGCAAAAGAACGAAAGGCCACACAGAAGCTGCCATTGTGTAACCTCCCTATATAGGAGAAGGGCTCTGTGGCAATACTATGGATGGGATAGCTAAGGAGAGGTCGGTAGGTTTCAGTGCCAGTCTGGAATTCATGCATACCGTAATGCAACATTAGTGCTACTCACGTGACCCCAACGAATCAGACGCCTCAGAATCGATCACATAACGGAGCATTAAATCACCTATTGCACACTTTAGTGTGCATTACCTTAGATAATGCACACTTTTCAAAGATCAACGGCTGTTTTGGGTCAGTGAGTTGCACTAAGTACTTTAGATACCAGTTTGCAGTGCATTACGGGCTTTAGTGCACTCGGGGATTAAAACCTGTAATGCACTGCAAACTGGTATTTCAATATTACTTATATGCTTGTACTTTATTTTCGGACTTTGCAATTTCTTGCAAATAAATTAAACATCACTGTATCGGAATGGCTCTCGGTGGGTGTCAATAAAATGAGCATTGAATTCATGCATGCAATTGTCAAATCATACAATCACATTAGCAATATGTCCCAACAGTAGGGATATTCAGTGAAGCAGTTCGATTACAGTGTCTACCTCAACTCGATCGGGAGTTGTGTAGTTGGTACAGTGGCCGGCGAAAGACACTACGAAACTCCTGGAGGAGGAGCTAAGACCACAAAACACACGGCCACAATTAAGATCGCAAAGTACTTGAATCAGCCTACAACTGGCAAAATCGCAAAGGTTTCTTGCACGCAAAATATTGTTGCATTACGGCTTTCTGCTTGGCTGCATCAGCCATTTCTGTCCTCGCATAAGGCAAGCAGTGCTCCCAGCTATACTAGTTTGGTCTTACTAACCCAGTATGCCATCCCAAGTGCTAGGGTAATTTAACAGATTAATAGCTTGTTGCTGAGTGGTTGCTAAGATATCAGGTGTGAGGAGTGGCTATACAGTGTATCTGATATAGAACTTCTCACACCTGATCTACCCACTGTTCACACCTGATGGGCATGTTACCCATTTATACGTCTTCTATAAGCTTAGCAACCACCTAGCAACGGGCTATAAACGTGTATCAAAACATGCACACATACCATTTAGCTCTCGGAACTTCAGGAACATATCTCAGCAGAAGAACATTAAGCGCTTCAAAGTCCAGTAGGTATGTTTTCTCCATCTTAGCAACGTACACTTCTTCCACAATTATTGACGTTGCACAAACAGCTTTGGCCACTTTACAAATCGAACTGTGACTACTTATATAGTCTATCATACCATCATGATTGATGGTCTGATGCAGAAGCTTGTCATGCCAATTGGAAAAAATGCTATGAATTTTCTGAACCCACACATAGTACTTTTTAGCTTCAGGTGGACACTGGCGGATTTCAACCTTTAATTCCTCTCGGAGAATGCACTGTTCAGAGTCACGTTTGAAGTTCCGTCTCTGGCAATACAATGCATAAATCTCCCCCATCTTCTCAATAATATTTGCATGTGATTCTGCCCACTGGAAGCTGTCTCCCCTTGGCTGAATTCGCTCACAGAACGTTGCAACGACACCCCAACAAAATCTTTCTTTTCTTGTCATACTGAGTTTCGGGCAAACATTCTTGCTGAGAACAACAATAATGGTAGTTAGAAGTTTCAATGCTGCTCTCTCAACACCTGATGTCTGTAAGCACGGTACTATATCCTGGGAAAACAAATTCAATATGCATATCGTAAGTGTATGGATATGAGGTGGGCTACAGAGCAAAATTTGTTAAGGAATTAAAAGACAGTCGAACAAAGCAATGAACACAGAGTTTAAAACAGCTTTGCTTCTGTACTTAGCCACATCTCTATGATTTTTCAAAGTCAGTACAGTTTTGAGATGCTTACAAATGTCAATACTGAAAGGTATTAATTCGCCTGTTAGTTAAGATACAATTAATCCGCCTCTTATTCCTTTTTTCCCTTTGGCTGTTGCCATCCCTTATCAAACACTGAGAATCCACAGTTTGTCTATTCATGCAGCAGACCATGGGCGCTGACCACAATTGCTGCAGCCTTAGACATGGCGAGCCAGCATGAGCTACATAGTGCTGCTTGGCACGAAGTAACCAGAATATGTCAGTTTTGCTAGTGCAGACGACCGTTCTCACAATCCTGGAACAAGGATTAAAGCACGCAAAGACTACACTGAAACTGCAGTTGCGTTTGAACACTGCATATTGTGTGGATTATCACGGAAACTGTGTCCTGCAAATATAACACTAAGCAAAGTGCCTACATGGTTTCTTACATACTCCAGCCCGCGTCATTTTCGTGAAGCTCCATCCACAGAAAGCTAGCTTCTACAGGCTACTGACACCTTCAAAATCTCCATAGTCTTTGGGATGTGCCTTAAATTGATGCACCGAGATGCTCCCATGACTCAAACTATTTTGGTTTTACCAACTGGTCTGAGCCCCTCACATAAGCCACTAATATCAACATCTGATTATAACAAAGAGTATTAATCCGTAGAAGACAAAACATCGCCTTGTCAGTTCGCTGCTCACGTACCTTTTGCAGCACAGTTAGAATTTGGTCTTGAAAACCATGAGGGGCATCATGTATACGCTCCTGAAACAGCAATTCAATAATTAGAAACAGAAATACAGAGAATAATATATACCGCTTGAGATACCGTATTTCCACGGTCAAACACCGCGGCTACTACTTACTGTGGCTACTATTTGAGGCGGCCACTAATCAAAGGTGGTGTTCATTAAACTCAAGGAAGCGAGGAAACAGATTGGAGCACGACCGTGTATGCACAAAGAAGAAGTTTTGTTTCAGCCCTGGGCCGTACATAATCATCCCGACAAAACAGGAAATGCCAAAGCCATACTGTTGCAAAGATTTCACCGGTCACACGTCACTCGCCACCTATGCCTCAACCTCAGAAAACGCCAAACGTTCTTAGACAGCTCTCGGGGAATATGACCAACAATCAGTTCTCCTCTCTTCACACTCAAAGCAAAACAGTCTTGGTCCTCAAGGGCTAGACAAAGCACTTCAATCGATCGCCACCCATTCAAATGCTAGCCGTGGCAAGGACGGCATTTATTTCGTTCAGCCAATCTGGAGGTGCAGCTATTATTCAAGGGCGGCCACTAATCAAGTGCGGCGTTTGCATGATCGTGGAAATACGATACTTAGAGTGCAATTGCATAGACTAACTAACCATGATGGCATCAACACGCTTCAGCAGCTCCTTTCTTGTTGGTAAGCCACTTGTAGCAATGTGAGTTTGTAAGTGCTTTTTGAAACATTCACCAGGAGCACTGGTATCGCTTCCATGGTCACAAAATAAGCCAGGCACATCCAGCTTCATTAAATCGAGAATGTATCCCACTTGCTTTTCGGCTTGGACATAGCAGTAAGCTCGATATGTTAAAAACTCCATAATGAAACTGTGACTGGAAGGTTCTGGAAACCTGTTGAACACAGAAAATAGTTAAATTCCACTGTAAAATTGCTATTGCTTGCTAGCTGCTATGCCTTCATAATGCAGATTTACAAGTTTTCGAAATCAAGCACCATAATCATGCAGTGGCACTGCACTAAGCTCAATACACTATTACTCTATGTACACATAATTGCTTATTGTAATTGGCTTGACAAAATACTGTAAGACTGATGCCGAGATAGCTGGCCCGGGTTTCCGCTACAAATGCACCTCTGGAACACCCGAATGCAGCTACAGAAGGAGGTCCAAACAAAGCTCTGGAAGATCTGTAAGCAATGCTACACTGTTCTTCAGGAATGTAGGTAGCTATGTACAAAGCGAGCACTCTTCGGAAAAATACTTCCACATCTTTGGAAGAAAACTTCTGATTCTCGGAAGAAAACTTCTGATTCTTGGGAGTAGTCTTCCAGTTTTTGGAAGCCTACCAGTTGTCGGAAAAGCATTCTGAATCTCGGCATCCATTTTAAAGACGTGTACGGTATCTTGTACAAATCATGCATGGTGAAGGTTATTGACCCACCTGTGCACGACCTCTTTAAACAGCGATGTCCAGTGTTCATCACTGAGATCAGCATGGCTTCCAGTGAACTGGTAATTTCTCAAGTAGTCTGATAGAAACTGTAGATTAAAAATTTAACATACAATGTGTTTATCAATTGTCTCTTATATCTAGTCATTGAAGATGCAGGCTCGGGGGACCGGACAGATGAAAGTGACTGAGTAACACATATCTCAGACAGCAAGACGGCAATTTAGGCAATATTTTGGATTTGATTACGAGGGTTAACCGCACTCCTGGTAGCCGCATTGCAACCGGTTGCAACTCGCTGGTAGCGCAGGCTAGGTATTGCAGCTCATTCCAATTAACGCACATGTCATGTGAGGACCATGCTCAGTTGATCGAGTCAGCAATTGCAGCCAAAGGGAAGACAAGAACCTATTACAGTGCTCACAACGCCACCAGCATGGTGAGTTTCAGCATGTAAGTGTCCGTGAACGACAGCAATCATGGCCGCTACTTAGAATCTTTGTGTGCCTTTCTTAAGAGCTATACTGCCAACAGAAGTCAAAGAGAGCAATGGTGGCCGATGGCGAGACCATATCTCCACCACCAAGATGAGCAGCACCAATGGTTTACGTTCAGGTCACTGCAATGGTAGCGATCACGGCGGTGTAGGCAGAATGTTTGTAGGTCAATCCTAAGTACTCAAACATTAATTATTTACGCGGCACAATCTTAACCCCTACCAGGAGTGTAACAACAAGATAAAAAACAGCTGACCACATCCATAAACAAGTCATGTGATAAGGATGTGGGTGTAAACCTGCATACAGGATGTGAATAGGTTGCCATAGAAACCTAATTGCTTACAAACAAGTGTGATTACTGCAAGCTACTCCTTCTGACAACCTCTGCAAACTACTCCTACATTTGGTATATACTTCAACTGCTAGCATTTGTGAGGTACAACACTTGCACATTTTAGCTGCTCATACAGTCATACTTACTTCATTGTTCCAAATGTAGAATTCCTTGTACAGTGGGTAGAATACAGAGATGTTGAGCTTTCCAAATAGCTGTCTCACCTTCTTGAAAATCTGGAGAAATTTGCATTGAAATGAACATACTGGAGTCAATCAATTACAATCTACCTATTTATAGGTAGCAATTGCAATGCTATACTCACCAGCATTAGCACTGAGCTGCAGCACTAATTTAGCTAATCCATAACAACACACCCCAACTCAAATTACTTACCCCGTGCTCATACACTTTGCAATTTGTAAAGCCAATAATTATAATAGCACAATTACACGCTGCCAAAGGCAGTGTATACAAAAAAATTGCCTTCATTTTTCATTTATCACGATGGGCTCTCGTGGCACCTTCATGCTTTGCACTGCAAGGTCCAGATGTACGAGGATTGCAGGTCCAGGTGGGAACGAGACTACCGACTGCACTGGTCTCGCTCAAGCGCTCGCGCTTTTATGCATGCCCATGCAATAGGATTATTTATTTTTTTAAGGTTAAAACCGGTACGGACCGTACGGCCATGGCCGGACCAGCCGTAGTGGTTCCTACGGCCCTGCAATGGGAAGACAGAATTGCTCATACCTCCACCACCAAGGTGAGATTCAGCACCAAATCATACGTTTGAGTCAGCAATCACAATGGCATGCTCAGAATCTTTGTAAGCATTCACATTGGTCAAACACTATTATTACATTAGATTATACAGCACAATGTTCCCCATACCAGAAGTGTAATATTTACGGTGAGCGCAATGATGTCACACATTGATTCCAAATAAAGCACACTCCGCATCCAGCATCCCTGCAACTGCAGGGCACTGGGTACGTAAGTGCTCTGTTGGCTCCTCCAGTTCCAGAATGCAATTACAACGATTGTTCCTTAGCTCCCATTTTAAGACATCTAAAAACATGGGACAAACCCCAGCTGAAAGATGAAACCCTTGTTCAAAACAGCTGGATAAAAAGCACAGTAAATACAATAAAACTTGAAGCACAAATGAAAACGTACTGTCGATTTAGCCTCGTTCCCAGGCTATCTAGGACTCAATCTAAGACTCCCTGATAACTGATGTTATTCAGAAGTGCTGGACTTTTATCACTCTCACTGCTGGGGTTTGACCTATGTTTATAGCCATTTACACCAAAATTTAGTGCGTGTTTACGGTTCTGCTACAGGTCAATAAAGGGGTGGGACCTCTGGTTAAACATAGATAAAGAATTTACTGTGTGTGTAACCACAGCTTCCCGAGTGAGCTAATGGTAGGCCACATTGGCAGGAATCTGTATGCAAGCTGAGATACAATGAGAAGTAGTGGCTACGCATTTGAATAGGGTCTTTGTTGCCTTCATTAAGAGGTGTGAGGTTTCGTAGTAAACAGTTGGTAGTGCTACTAGCCTTAACTTACATAAAGTAAACATCGATCCAGTAACCCTCATTCCCAGGTCTCCCATGCGGCCTGGGAATGAGGCTACAATCCTAGTTGATCACAGGAATCATCCATGGTTCGTGACATGATAACGGCATTCTACAAAACAACAATGGAATCAAGTCCAGATTTGTTTTCCATTCTGTGGCTTTAACCACCTATATGTGTGCATATTCTATGTAAACACTCTAGCCTGTACTTTAGATAACAACAAGAGTACTTGTACCTGCACACCATGTGGGGAAAGCCCCAATGGCTTCAATTAGCACAACTTAATCACCCATTGCGAAAGGCCTTACACTATAAGAAGTAAAGTGCTTGTCTACAGATACGACTAAATGCCTTCATACAGAGTGCCATGTACGTAGCTACATGTACATACCTCGGCTTCAATATGTAGGCGATAATCTTTGTCCAGAGTAACAGTCATTCCAGAAGTCAAGAAATGCTCCAACATATCTACAGCACCTTCTTTGATTTCAACAGCATCCAACAAAAGAGAGAACCACTTTCTACACTCTTCTTTCAAGGCATTGCTAGTCCAATGTCTCTTTTGGGAAACAAGACAGACAGCATCCAAAAAGTCAACTCCCTTTGGAATAAAAAGAAGCACAATCATATAAGATCTGCATTGGGTACGTAAATCATCAGATGGATCCCAAGGGTTTTCTATGGATCTATTTCTTACTCTGTCAACATTCTTATCAGTTCACTGTAAGAACCATATACAGCCTCTCAACTGAAGGAACACGCTTACATTTGTATATATAGATATATTTCCATTACCTCTGCAACAAATCCTCCAATATTACGAGAGGTGCTTGCATCAGACAAATGCTTGGTGTGGAGTGTTGATGTCTGGTTAGGAAACAGCAAACGACCATAACAGTGCTCTCTGGGAATCTTCAAAAATGATGCTACAAATTGTTTCTCATCCTGGATGAACTTCATGAGATCAATTATAAAATTCCTGGAGAGAAATACCAAATCACAAAATCAATACATTAAGATTTTAACATGTGTGTGTGTGTGTGTCTGTGAGTGACGGAAGTGGGATGTTCGTGGGGCGGGACTAGACTATAGTGACGCGCGACCTTCGTCCTTTAATTTATTTACTGAACCTCAAACTCCGCGAAGAATGTTCGAGAACTTGGGCTGGAATCCAGCTGGGGCTGCAAGCGGATGTATGCAATCGGGGAGCAGCAGTCGAAGCGGACGCAATTGGGGAGTAGCTGCAGCAGCCAAAGCGGATGCGATCGGGAGCAGCAGCTGAAGCGGACACAAGCGATGAGCATGCAGCAGCAGCTGAAGCGGGCGCAATCAGGGAGTAGCAGCTGGAAGCGGATGCAAACGGGGAGCAGCAGTTGAAGCGGATGCAATCTGGCCATGGAGCAGCAGCTGATTCGAAGCAGACGCAAGCGGCGAGCAGCAGCTGAAGCGGACGCAATCGGGGGGGCAAGCGGACACAATCGGGGAGCAGCAGCTCTGCACAGAGAGCTGTCCGGCGCCGGATTACTCACGGTAGGCGAACGAGGGGGAAGTAGCTGAGCGAGCGAAGCGAGCGAAGCTACTTGTAATATTAAAGTATGTATGCCATTATCAGCTAGCATTAATATGGCAACTATGTATTGAAAAACTGTTCATTGCACTATAAAATCACCTCAGAGATGTTGAAAGTGCTGATCTGGACCATACAGTGGGTGCTTTCATCGGATGTCATAACTACGTTTACTCAAAAGTCAAGCAAAACTGAATGCATACTTGGCCCGCATGATGCAGTTAGTATGGACGCTTCCACACGATCACCTGTCCGCCATATCACTTCAGAACGAATGCGCATGCGTGGAGAAAGTAAATGCGCCTCCCAACCGAGCAAGGCAGCGGGGAGTGCACTCTTGGCCTCATGCTTCCTAAGTCCGAAAATTGAGAGCAACGTCCGATGATATAGGGGGTCTGGTGATTGAGGGCGTGCACATAAATTACAGGGACCCAATTATACATAATTGCAACCAGTTTCCAACATTTAAACCACATAATGCACACTTTAGTGTGCATTAGCTATCTAGATAATGCACAGTTTTCAAGGTCAGTGAGTGAGACTGCGAGTAGTTTAGATACCACCAGTCTGCAGTGCGTTACGGTTTTTAATGCACTCGGGCATTAAAACCCATAATGCACTGCAAAGTGGTAACACTTAATGTCATAAACACGTGGCACTAGCTAAGCACGTAGCTATATGATTGTAGTAAACAATAAAGAGAGATCACAAATTCTAACCGAACATGTTGAAGTGGTCGGAGCTGATCCCATGGAAAGAGCAGATACGACAATCTCGAGGCATTTAGTTGGTTCTCAACTGGTAACAAGAGAAATTCACCCAGTTTCAATCCATTTCGTATACCAGAAATGGCTTCCCTTGTCAAGGTGATGGATGATCTCTCCTAAAACAGAAAGAAAAGCAGAGAGAGATGACCTTGGATGATACACATGAAACAGTAACATAACAAAGTCGTGTCCGTACATTGAGGAAATAGTTATTCCAAAGTTTCTCCACTTCTTTTGGCACATCGCCATGTGTTAAGGTGGAGTCAAACTGCACGCATCGAATTGCGATAGAGACTGTAAGGAAGTAAACCAGGAATGAGCATGTGAACTACGTAGCCTGCATGTCCACAACAAGAGCACATGTATCAACAACTCACTCCAGAGAATACGAGAGTACAGGTCTTTTCTGTGTTTCTTGCTCAATTTCAACCTTACTATATACACACAGGCATCACAGAGCTTCTGCACAGCACTAACGTTCACAGTATGGTCATCACCATCCATATAGTCAAAATCACCACTGCAGAAGGCAAGACATTATGCATAGGATGGTGGCACCTACAATGCACACGCACAAAGAACACACACCTACGGGCCATTTCTAAGTAGCGGAATCACTGACAATACGAACCTTTAAGTGTTCCCACCACTGACTCGAATGGATGAGCAGACAGTGTTGATATGGAGCAGCTCTGATGGTTACAATGCCCACCCAGTCCCGTATGCACAGGTAGCTATTCCTGTGTCTGCCACACCAGAAAACTACTGCAGTAGACACAAGAGTTACTTACTGGTTCAGAAATCCGTGTAGAATGTCAGCAATTGTCTTGGCTTGCAATGACTCCACTCTTTCTGTCACAGTGTCAAAGAACTTCTCCAAATCACTACACTGATAGACTTCACGCTTCCTACAGTAACAATTATTAGCTATACTTAAGAATGTATCACCCCACATTGAAAATGAACATCACTGTAAAATGATAGTAAAATGATGAAGTCTTCGTCTTCCAATCTAGCACTGAGACTGAGGCTGATAACATTACCTGGTACTGTATGACTTCCAGTAGAGTTGATAAAGAATCTATAAATATTATGGTATTGTATGATCTTTTCGAATGACAATATTGCAAGTTATTATACTAGTGAAATGCGCGACATTGTGGGGCGAGCGTGAGCGAGTGCACATGGTACGTACAAGACTGTCATCAGAATGTGATGCATGAGCACAGCACAAACTGAAGCAGTCAAGCAGCAATATGGCAGGTAACATACAACCTATAGGCTGCTGTAGACTGGTCCAGCACACAATTGTGTTCTACAGGACATGTCATGTACAACTCGAGGTCGATGCATAGGTAGGTCCACTATATAGCAGTGTTGCTTTTGTTGTCGCCACTGAGGAGGTACAGAGGTAGACTAGTCATGGTTGCCCATCGCTCTAGTCCTCTAGCCAATGAATAGGTAGGTCACGAGCGGTCTGCATTGTCCATGAAACAGTACAGGTAGACTTAGTCTCGGTACCAGACTCTTGCGCATGGTGGAGATTTACAGCACGATGTCCGGAAATGAATGTAAAGTTTCGTGCATTGTATTTTGCATGTGCCATATTTACAGTATGGGAGACAAATCGACAACACTCACTCACTCAGCGCGAGCTCAGTGCTCGACTATGACTAGTGTGGGGCTCAGTCTCGCTTGCCCAATCATATAGTAGACATGGAATTTTCCCGTATTGCATATCACGACTGAATTGACAGTATATATAGCTGCATGGTTGCTTCCAGCTTAGTTCATGTAAGACAGGACCCAAGGCAATATGCAGTGGCTTCACTATGTTACTAGCCTTCAGTTAAACAATAAATGCTAGCGATGTTTCCAGGCACACGTTGTATTCGGGTACTGCAAGCAACGAAAAGCTGAGCAGAGGCCTTGGAACAAGCTTGTTCTAATTAAATGCCATGAACCAGTTACAACGCTGGTGAGTACAATGGGTGGTGGTACGATCCCACAAGTATGAAGTTAATCAGTGGACTGGACTTCAGGACTTGACTACATGACCTTTGACCCTCAAAAATGATTGAAGTCCATGCAGAAAATGGCTAAATGGGAGCTATAGAACAAATCATGCAGTAGTTCAATGAACTTGTGCAGGCCCACTGTGCTTGTATCCATCAGTCCTGGTAATGAGTTGTATGTTGTCAAAACTGCTAGCAGGAAATTGGGATCAGTACATTCCATATTTGGGCACTCCAACCTGCATAACCGGTGCCACTAGACAAAGTTTATACAGCAAAATATACACAGATCCATTCCACATCACATGTATCACACCACTATAACGTAATTTAGTGCTCTGTTGCTGGAAGAGGTAACCTCAGAGGCATCATTACTATCAGTTTACTGATTACCCCATTAGCGCATGCACAGCAGGGATAAAGTTAGTCTCGCGTTGCCAGACTCCATTCTTCACAGAGGGAAGGGGTCTGGGACACGGCTGTAGAGATTGCCGCTCAGCAATTTAACAACAATGACAAGAGTGCAGCAATTGCCAAAGTAAGACTTGCAACCTTGCTGCACTCGCGATTTGATTTCAGCTCTTGAGTCAAGACACTTCTCGTGCAGTTCACTTCTCAAGCTTCATGCAAGTATACTCTCCAATCGGACTTGAATTCTTCCGCTTCTGGAAGCATGTGACTGAATAATGTGCTGTGATTGGACCCACACTCCACAGTGCGGGGAAAAACTGCTGTAGGGCCATGTCCCAGACCCCTTCCCTCCATGTGGAATGGAGTCTGGCCACACAAGACTATAGGGTAAAGCAATGCCTTCATGTTTGTCTGTCTGTCTGTCTGTCTGCCTGTCAAAAAAAATGCTTCAAGTAGGTTAGCTAACATGCGTACCATGAACTTGTTGAGTACAATGGCTAACTTTATGAACAATGGCTAACTTCATGAATAGCAACGTAAGACAACAACTACAAAGAAAGGTCACGTGAACAGCGATGGTATTACAGACGTCATACTCAATGCAAAGCAATGAACATAATCATACTGGGCATTTCTGTACCTGATACAAGTCAAGGCAATTCTTTTTGCAGTTATTTCAGCTACTTCTAACTATCATTATCCTGGTTCCACCCCTTTCGAAATCATCAGCACGTGGCCTTTCTTTCAAGCTGCTGTCGAACTGTTGCTGTTCATGAAGTTAGCCAACGTACTATTGCCATTCACCATCGGACTCAACAAGTGCATGGTATGTGTCTAGCCTTGTTCCCAGGCCTCCACGCCCAGCTGTAAGCGACCAAAGCTGGGTATGAAGGCCTGGGAAAGTGGCTAGTATGTGTCCTCCAGACACTTCTAGTTGCTATGGGTCAAAGGTCTGTCCAACAGTCCAGCTGCTGTAGTCCTACCAACTACTATTTGGTTCTCACCTGTGCATCCGAACAGCAAGGATCACGTAGAATGGAAAATTTTCCTCAAATACTGCCGAATTACTTTTGTGCTTCTCCAATTTCTTCAGAAATTTCTTCAATACGTATTCTGAACGCTTCCCTTGAACTTCAGATTGTGACTTTCCCTATATTTATATTAGAAGTATTATAAGACACAGCAATTGATTTTCCATACACACTGCCTTACCTCATATTCAAAGTGGTTGAAAGCTGACATCACACATTGAAACTGGGGTGTGCTGCGGCAAAGACAAATTGGTCCTTCTGGTGAGAAAGCATAGTTCTTAAATTCTTTCCATACGTCAAAATACTCTTTTGGGCCGGATGCTCCTCGGATAAGCTTTTGTCTGCTTGGTACTTTCTCTGCGGGGTGAGGGTAAAACAAGGAATGAACACAATCATGCACTGGTCTTAACAATTTCATGCATGGCCACCACTTACTTGCTAAATGTACTTTTGTCCTACCAAGTGAGAATGCTTTCCACGCAGAGGAATCTGAATCTTTTGCTACTATTTGAGCTATAACCTCTCCTGGATGTTTGAACTCATCTAGGGTAGATAGGAGCATTTCCCCATCGGTAGAGGTTACCACGACAACTGGAATGTCGGCCTGTGGTTCACCACCATATAAGGACGGTGAAGCCAGGGCATAATTATTGGCATCGTTAATAAGGATAACTGCTCGAGCATGTTCGAGGTGGTACTGAGCAATCAGTTGTGGAATGTCATCACCAGGGACCAAAACATGGCAACGGATGTGTTCACTCTGAATAGGATAAGTCCGATGCCAGATCATTTTCTCCAACTCAACTGGTCCTTTGGTGAAGGGAGACAATGCATATGAAAAGCTCTTGATGGGCTTTTGTTCCTTGGCAGTTTTCAGTTGCAAGCCTAGAAAGAAATGAGGATTGATTAAGAAAGAAATAATTACTTATTAAAGGAAGCTACAAATCTTACCATTAAGGATGGTGTGGGGATTTTCTATTGCTTCATATGAGTCCATATCAAGATGCTCTGCAGGCAAGAAGCTTCTCCTCTCGCCCTTCAGCCCATCCATTGTGGATGGCTGGTACGTATTCAAAGATCAGTCTTGTGTTACCTAACACAGAGAGCAAAATCAGTCCAATATAACAAGTATACAGTCTAGCCTCGTCGGCACGCGCAGGGGGAGGAGCCTGGGAACGAGGCTACATACAGTCTGCTTCATGGGGCACAACAACACTTACATAATCTACCAAGGGGTGTATTGAAACAAAAGTGGCAAGAGGGCATGGATAGCTACAGATGGCAAAGTGCTCAACAAAGAATTCAAGACTTCTACCATATCATTCATTAGTTGATACAACAGTGTTAGTGCTTTGGAGGTCGAATCATAGGTTCCACACTGGGCCAGCCCCAACTAAGCCACTACCACTAGCATAGCCTCGTTCCCAGGCCGCGTGGGTGTGGCCTGGGAATGAGGCTACCACTGGCATCATCCCTCCAACATGCAGCATCAGCAAATAGCAGTACATTTTAGGTCATAGGGAATTATGTTTCTCTGAGCTGATACTTTCACCAGATTGGGCCAGCCACACCTGTACGAGTCAAAGCAGAGGTACTCAGGGCAGCTATCTTTATTTCCTTGGATGGGTTTCCATTGAACCTCTGTACATGTAGCCTCATTCCCAGGCCTTCTCACCCCAGAAGGCCTGGGAATGAGGCTACTGTACATATATGCGTGCAGAAGGTTCCAGCAGCTAACCGGAAACATGCACTACAGGCGTGCCCTATCACTTCTTTGGCAGCTGCCATGTCACAGAACTCTCTATCTACCATGTACTGTAATGCATGGCATTGAGAGATAAAGCTAAACCAGAGTTTACCATATCCCTAAACTTTAAGGCTAACTAGCATGAGAACACGAGTCTCTCACTGTACAAAATTCTGACCACCTTTCAACCTCCACGTTTCTGCAGATCAGTATCACAAACTACAAAGCTACAATCATTAGCTGCCTGAGACCTTATCATTTACAAGCATGCACAAAGTGATTGTGCTGACATTCTATCCACTTTCCCTCCAACTGTTCCGCAGTAGCTATTACAGGTTTGGTCTAATCGCTGGATTACACTAACCGCTCAATTTGACTGAAGCTGCATTACCTGCATTTCCCTTCTGTTGGCCTGTCCAATTTGGGTTGCTATGGCAATCCAGCCTAATGCCTGGTATCATATCCTCTAGCTGTCCCATGTATGCACGAGTACCTGTTAATCGTATTCACAGCTCCCTTGGTAGTAGGACTGCTGGTTATGGTTGCATAGTTTACATTACAACAAGCAAATATGCAGCTTCCCATGCCAAGAAGACCCAGCAGGACATTCCACCTTAGCATGTGCAAGACCTTTGCTTTTTGGTCTTGTCCATTGTCGATCCAGCTGTCATCTGCGTTCTTTACATTCTATAGATTGATATTGATGTATGCATAATAATTGTTGCTAGTTGCTTAGCACAGTCTACTTCTGACTGACCTTTGCCTCGCTACCCTCATCACGGGGGAAATTGAACATCTCCCATAGTTCGCTAGGTTAGGTATTACTCTCCAGTAACCCACTGCGCAACATGTACGTATACGGCCCATCTGTGTCACTGGTGTAAAACCAGTTCTGAAAATGGGCATGAAGAAAGTCACCAACAAAAAATAAATCGGGCACTGATAGCTGAGAGAGTGTCTGATGCTGATATGTGTGACTGCCAGATATCAGCCGTAGCGCACTACTAATCTGAACTCACTGTCACCATACATACTAGTTCAATAAACCAGATTCAAAGTTACAAATCGTGGTGATCATATAGAGGATTGTCCTGTTTCCTCTTCTATTTCCTCTTCGACCTCTTGTGATTTTCCTTACATTAAGTTGTTGGGTACAGTCACAATGCTTTTATAAGCAAGACAGATTTGCCAGAATGGAAGCAAGCATACTAGAGAGCCACTACTATCACTCTCTATCACTCATACCAATACTACACTGTTATCACTGACATCATACACTATTACCATATATGCAGAGGAGCAAGCACACATCCCACAATTAATATTTCGAACATGCACCTTAGCCTCGTTCCCAGGCCTCCACCCCAGCTTTTGTTGCTTGCAGTACGAAAAGCACTTTTCGTACTGCAAGCAACAAAAGCTGGGGTGGAGGCCTGGGAACAAGGCTATGTCTACCTAACATACATATAGCCACACACATTTAATAGGGGAGGGGTGGCCTTCGCATCTATATAGCCACACCATAAACTACACAGGCAAACATCTTAACGTAGCTACCATTACGTTAAGACTTAACAGTGACTAGTTAATCAGGTCTGCTCTGGGGGTTAAGCCACTGCAAACACGTTAGTCGTTTCTGTTCCGGGGGTTGAGCAAAGGCTGAGCCACACATTCATCTGGTAACTTCTCTTCATACTCACCTCCTGGCATGTAAGCGGAAACTAAGCATGCACGTCCATGCACATTTGTATTTACCATCAAAGGTATTACAAAGGTATATCGCTTAATCAAACAGTGCCATAACGTTACCAGTCATGTATGATTCTGGGCAGAGAACTGAGAGGCATTTACTAAGTACGTAGGTTGCATGTGTATGCAGTACTAATATTCCATGTTGTCCAATAAGGGTGTGCATGCATAGAAGTCAGTGTTCTGTTGAGTGAGCAATATTATTTTCCTTCCATTAAGTTATTGGGTGTAGCCATAATGCAAGGGAAAGATTCGCCAGAACCAAGCAAGCTTAGTAGACAGCCACCATGGCCACTGATCACTACAATCACACTATCCGCTGTTATCCCTCATACCAATACTACACTGCAGCCACAATGCATACAACAAGATATGATTTGCCAGAATGGAAGCAAGCATACTAGAGAGCCACTACTATCACTCTCTATCACTCATACCAATACTACACTGTTATCACTGACATCATACACTATTACCATATATGCAGTGGAGCAAGCACACATCCCACAATACTATGACAGTTCATTATTAGATTTCTGCCTACCACCAGTACAACTGCAACTAGCAAGCACAAACTAACAACAGGACATGCAGTGCTCATGCAGTGAGTGGCCCTGTCAGACAACCATGACATGTGTATAGGCTGCACAATGGCAAGGAGACATAGCAGTTCAGCATATTAGGGTTAAGGATCACAAATGCACTTACTTTACCTGCAGATGTCATGAGCCATCAATATTACAATATTTCCAGTATTTACAGTTACTGACAGCTCAGATCATCTACTAAGGTTCATGTGGATTGTGCACAAGAATAAAAACACATAGCTACATTACTTAGGGATGGCTGGTTAAAGCATTCGACTGCTAATCGAAAGGTTGCATGCTGGTTTGAGTCCCACCATTGTCATAGGAGATTTCTTTCTCCTAGGAGTTGACTCAGCTCTACCCTAAAAGTAGGACTGGCGTGTTCTTGAAGGCGTTTCAGCTGAAATAGTTCACACCGCATCCTTTGCAGGGGATGTAAGGCTGTCGGTCCTGGGGGACCTGGGTCAAAAGGCTCTGCCTTCTCCAGGCCCTTGTTAGCCACCATCATGGCATTCCCTTTGTGGGGAAAACCCCAAAATTTGGTCAGTTTTCGGCACTCACCCCCCACCAGTGTTCTCGCTAGGCGTTTAGCAGACGGTGCAGCACCATTTGGTTAATGGAATCTCCATTTGGATGTGGTGAACTTAAGTAGGTGCACCATTTGGATCACTTCCTTAATTATTTGTTTCCCTGCCCACAGCAGCTGCTGGCAGGGCTTCCCACTTAACATTCAATACTAGTGTGTAAACAAAGCCATTCACATGCCTGCATGATACAATTATACATCATGCACCATTAGGATTTAGATTTCTAGCGAGAACACTGCCCCCCACTAAACGTAGAAGTGGGGAGGTATCGAAAGGGGGGGGCAGCGAGTCTCCCCTTCGTATGTCGGGGGCGAAGGGGGCAACGTTGCCCCCTCAAGCTTTTTGATTTTGACAAGATTGATAGACCCCACCGAGGGCCTCAGACAGGTCCTCAAGAAAACATGATGGTGTATGTGTGCCATCAGGCAAATCTGGCCTAAGTTTAGGGAAATCCTGGGCAAGAATCCAGCTGACATCCACCTTTGACCTCCGATAGCTTGGCTTGTGGGGGTCATGAATATCATTAACGGTATTGCCAGAGGGGGTGCGAGCCCCACCAAGTCTGGCCGCTGAGGAGTGAATGCTGTGGGAGAGGAGTATCTACAAATGTGGTTTGCGTTGAATGCATGAAAATGTGTTGTCTTGGTTGGATGAATTCAGTAGTTGAAGGGTTAACTTAATCAAGGCGTGAAAGGACAATTGGCCAGAAATGTATTAGTCCCTATACAACAGATAGATTTTCTACGAGTTTTGAGATGCCAGCAAGTTGCTGTGCCGGACAACAGTACCAAACACCTTTTGAATGGTAGAGAGACAAAGTTCTAGCGTACGGTCCCCTATTATGGCCACATTTTCACTAGTTTCTTCTATTATCTACACATGCGTTCACTATACCCACGGGTCTGCATACATATACTTGCAACCAACCTTATCGTTCTGTAGCGAACGAAGCTAGTACTAGTACTCGCCGTTCACGGGAACCAAGGGGTTAATTCTTTAAAACTTCTCTGCATTGACCCCGTAGACAGATGGTGAAGATTTCACGGTCCTAGGACATGCTGAGAGCTTATTAATCACCGGGGGGGGGGTTGAATGCCATGGGCTGAGGCACACATTCATCTGGTAACTTCTTTTCAAGCACACTTGCTGGCGTGTAAGTGGAAACTGAGCATGCACGTGTCCACCTAAATACAACCATGGATATTATACTTCGAAGCCTGACAGCTATCTATGATACAACCGCACATATTTAATAGGGGCCATCGCAAACCCATGCATCATATAGCCGCACCGCAAACTGCACAGGCAAACATCTTAACGTACCTTTGTTTGTAGATGTAGACAACCTTCAAATTCTAGTAGTGTCTGGCTACGCGAGACCATCCAAATTCATGCACTGCACTGCCAAAATTTAATTTTTGCCTTAGAATGACGTCATTGCACTATCCGTACTCAATCATGCTCCACTCTGGTTGCGGAGTACAATGTACTCTACTTCCTTATTCTGGTACAAGGGGGTAGACAACTATAATGAGATTGTATACTGTGTGTGTTGTATCATGGATAATAGAGCACAGAACTGGATTGGAAACGCGCGTTTACGTGATTGAATGCAGGTTTCGCTGGAAGTGACGTCACGTCCCCAATTATATGCACGCGCAACTTTTACGCGAGCTAGCTAGCTCCACCCGATATCGATCTAGCTAGAGTATCAGCCGAATGGCGACTGCACAACCATGTAAGTATATGTTTTAAGCTAATCAGTATTAATATTTGTCATATGGACCTGCCAATACAGCAGCTGACATTATTAATCAAGTACAACGACACTAAAATTAATCTTGGCACTCTTTGATATCCTCGGTCTTTTGGCAAGAGGTGTATCATCCACCGTCTCTTCTCTGACATGTTTGCTGCCCCTGACATTACTGCGGGCTGAAGGTGCAGTTGATCTCTGGATTCGCAGTGATGAAGTGTTGTATGTAAACTGCAATGCAGTTGGATTATCACTGCCTCCCCCTTTCTGCCTCTGTCATGCAAAAGAATGCCTCCAATGGGTCTTGAGTGAAACGTTCACTGAGCAGAAACTGGAACCCTGGGTATTGGAGCAAATAGCGGGCTGCTTCCACAAATGAAGTTACTGCAGCGGAAAGGATAGATATAGTAACAGCATGATAGGGTTCATGAACATTTTGCTCACCTGTGATCCTCAAGCCCTGGAGAGTTTCAGTACTAAGGCACATCTTCTTTTGCTCAGTATGAGTCAGTTCTTTCCGTGAAGCTATAGAATTCTCCCATTCAGTCAAGTAGCCCAAGAAGTCCTCCTCAAGCCACTGCATAAAGAACATAACTTGATTTGGACGGGGGGGGGGGGGGGTAGACAAGGTAGACATGTTGATACTTCACCTTTGGGATCCGGGACTAGGTAAAGGCCAGGGGTATCCGATTGTCTCCCAGTGTTGCTCTCATATACCTTGATAAGGTACAGCCAGCTGATGTCTTTATTAGAAAATGGTTTGTCACTATATAGGCAGCCTGTAAACACTCGACTGGACTACCAATATTCCTCTATCATCTACAAGTATGACATTGTAGAATATGTATGTGACCTTTGACCTCTGAGGAAAGGCTAAGCAAGCAACTTTAATTTAGCAAGATAACAAGCATGTTTACCTAGCCTCGTTCCCAGGCCCGCGCACCGTTTCAGTTGCACGATCGAAAGAACGTGTACTGCAAGCGACGAAAAGCTGGGCGGGGCCTGGGAACAAGGCTATGTTACCTTCATTCTTACACTGAAAAAGGCTGCATTTAATGGAATTTTGGGCCCAGTGAGTCCAGTATAGTAGTACAGTCCATTTAATTCCAGTGTTTACAAACTCCAGGTTTGTAACAGCCCGTTTACACTACAGACCGAGAAGGGCTGATTCGCTCCGGTTCGACACAGATCGATCTGGGAGGTGCGTTTACACTACGCCGACCGAGCGCTCCACGTACGTGTGATTCGGGGTCGAAGTTCATGATTAGTCACATGCCCAGACCGCATTCTCACGAGACTAGTCATGTTAGATATACAACACCATGACAACCCCTCATCTCGAAACCGGACCCTTCGTGATCTGGTTCGGATACTATTGACAACCGTCACGCCCCCCGTCCACGCCCTACCAACGGGTTCGATTCCGTTTACACTTGGGGCGGGAGAACTCCGGGTCGAACCAGTTCGATGGAGTTTAGTGGTCCAGTACGGAGCGGATCAGGGCGGTTCGGTTCGTGTTTAGAGCGCTAGTGTAAACGGGCTGTTAGTCACTACAACAGTCTGCAGTTTCCAGCAAACTTGAGGTCTGAGAACATTATGGGAGTCTGTAAACATTGAGCTGGACTACTGGACTCCAACAAAAGTGATGTTAATTAAGGAACACAACACCAATGCAATTGCAACCATGGATAATAGAGCACACCAGCAACTGGATTGGAAATGCGCATGCCGCCCTATTCTTAATGGAGAGAGAATGTCTGGCATGCCCTGTAGTAGGCTGCACGTATCAGGTGCGAGGCGGTTGTTTCATGCGAACACAGACCAGCTACAGTGGAGCACTCTAATACGGACACTCTTATCCTCAACTTACAGTGGTGTGGTGGAGGTCCTTCTTGATGCAGACGATGAGGCTGTCGCCGACCCAGGCAAATGCCCGGGGAGTGTCGGGAAGTTTAGATCAGACTGTGTGTTGGTATGTGTGTGTGTGTGTGCATGTGTGTGTGTGCATGTGTGTGTGTGTGTGTGTGCGTGAGTGTGCAGGTGGGTAGGTGTGCAGGTGGGTAAGTTGCAGGTGGGTAGGTGTGGTGCACAAGGGTATGAGCGTGTGTTGGGAGACGAGCAGAGAGGAGACATCACAACTGCCTCAAACCAGCACAGGACATCAAGAGAGCATACAGTGAGAACACAGGATGACATCAGCGAGCAGAATGCCAGTCGAGAAACATTTGACCAGCCAGATGCTTTGGCCGGGTTGAAATCCCCTGAACCCGTAGTCTTGGTCCCAGACCATGATGCATCAGCGTACACCACCAAGCAGAAAAGAACGACCACAGGGCTATCGGTAGTGCCAACAGGCAGGTTTTCCAGTTTACAGAAACGAATGCAGTCTTCGGTGGTTTGTTCTACCCAGCCACTCGGTACACTGATCGGCCACTGTAGGTAATTGTAAAATGTGAAGTACAGGGCAAGTCCTAGGAAGCTAAATACTACCATGTACTTATAAACCCTAAGGTGCAACAGTACACAGGTGCTTAATTTCAGGGATATACATCATTCTTTACAGCCCAAGCATGCACATTTATCTAAGATTCAGGAGTAAAACTTGCTGCTTTGGGCGTACAGTGGTTCAAGACTGATCTAACAGCACAAAAGGCGAGTCTCAGAACAGATCCGGTGTGGCACCAGAGGTGCAACAGTACACGGGTATCACAATAATCAGGTATGCATGAATTTTTCACCGAGCTTGCTTTTATGTAACACTCAGTAGTAAAACTTACTGCTTTGGGCATACACCCGTTCAAGGACGATCTAATGTAGGAGAAAGGGCTCCTCAGAACAGTCCATGTGTGGTACTAGAGGTGCAACAGTCACGGTATACGGTCAAATAATCGGAAAAAAGAGCTAAAACACTTACATTCATTGCCAAGAGTCCACTTTATTCGCCTTTGAGACACCGAGTGAACAGAAAAAGTCTTTTTAGCGCCCGCTCCGTTGCTATTGCCACTCCACAAGCGCAAGCGCTTCAGTACACCATGGTACACAAACATCGAGAACAGCGGCCGCACGAAACCCGCATTCAATCAAAGGCCGTACCGACATTCCATACATTACGAATGGGGCGGCGCGCGCGTTTCCAATCCAGTTCCTCGTGCTCTATTATCCATGGTTGTATGCAGTGTGCATGCATATACCAGTGTGTGTGTGGTTGTAGGTGACTTAATACTGTTTGGTAGCGGCTAGAAACAGAAACAAACTCAAGTAAACTGTGAATTGTTAGCACCTTGAAGCGCTGCATGTATATAGCTATCAAACTGATTCGTTGCAGCTTGTATTAAGTTAATTTCACTGAAATAAGAGTGAATAACATTCTCTCTACATGAAATTGTCTAGCTATGCTTCACAGGCTTGAAGTGAATTCCAGATATTATAGTTGGTCATGTAACGTTACATTTCAGTGTTTGCCGTCATGCATGGTCTTGCATAGGCTCATGCACATAATTATATACGTATAACAGGATCGAGGGATTCATAAGTATTTTTATGGTACTGGTCAGCAAAGGGTTAATATACATTGACCAAAAATATCTTGTATCTCACATAATCTTGTATCTCACATAATTATATTATAGCCACAAACAACCCTAGACACTACTACAAAATTACTGCTGATGACCACATAGCTACCAACAAAAAAACATGGCAAAGTAAAGGTAAAATTCTTCTAACTAGCATGCTATATACAACAATTAATCCAGTGGTCCTATTGTACTTTCTAAACAGTAATGGTTTTTCACACAAGCATGTTAAGTTGTATTACGTTACAAAATTAGCGTCCTAGTTCGGCAAGGTAGGTCTTAAACTTTGACCAAATCCTTCGTCTGTGTAAAGATTTTTGAACTCCCAATTCATTCATCACATCATTGTTTTCTTCCATTGCCAGCAACATTTCACCATCGATCTCATTGTTGCTAAAGCTTTGCTTGTACACCTGTAGTTCGTGCATGTCTAAAAACTCAACCACCTTCTCAGTTGGAACGTTCTTGGCCAGGTCGCTCAGGCCTTGAAGCTCTCTTCTGAACAGAATAAGGATTTTCAATCTTGCTAGCGCACTTCCAATTTCAAGTTCCTTGAGCTCTTCATCTTTGCAGTCAATTAAGACATCACCACTGACACAGTTGCTGTCAAAGCGTTCTGCATAATTGGAGTACCCAATACTTCCAACGAAATTGGCCACAGCTCTGCTAGTATACTCCCTTGCACGTTGCAACATTTGTGTTTTGTCTATATAGTTGGGGGAAAACAGTACAGAAATATTTCACAAGTGCATGCATGCAGCATCACTATTGCTAGGTGAAGTACTATCATGTATTCATAGATGTGTTGCCCTTTACTACCTAGCTAGTAGTTAACCTTCAGGAATCTGAGACAGCAGCCAAAGACATTAGTCACAGGAAAGAGGAAAGAGCAGTGCACTCACTGCACTGTAAGGCTGGCCAAAGAGGGAGGTGAGAGGTCTGTTATGTGCTTCCGTATTCTTGCATGCACCATCTATGTTTAGCAGCAAACATTCATCACTCCCAGTACATTTAGTTTGGTATCCCTGACCAACAGGCAGGTGTAGCAACCTTATAAGAGATGAAATTATGATGACTTGCTGGCGAGTGCATTAGTGCAAGGTTCTGAATCGGGTATCTAGTTCTCATGATGTTCGTATATCTGCACCAATTGACGTTCCATATCAACATTCCTGAGCATGACAGGCACTGTTACGCAGTGGTAGTAAATCACACAATAGTCATGCTTGTGTATATAACAGATGTTGGGATTATTCTTTGAACAACAGCAACATACCTGACTTAGGAATGGGCGATATTGGGGTCTGAATTGCCATGCCAGTTTGACCAACAGTGTCTGTGAATAAGATACACCACATGAACATTACCTAACCAATTTCACTATTATTATTCATGGCTCTCAGCCAATGACTGGCTGAACAGACTGGAGCCCCCAAAAGACCAGAAGACTATTCTCTAAGCCTGTTTGTGCAAAAGAGGAGAGAAATGGCCCACTCAGTGAAGTCAACGCCAAGCGAAAAGCAGCCATGCATGTTAATTCAGCATAATTCAGCATAGCACTGAAACCAGCCCACCTTCCCACCCTTTCAACTTGCAGAACCTAAGTCACCATTGATGAAGTTCTTGCCAAGGTTAGCTGCTACTAGGTGAGGTACTATCATGCGTTCATAGACAATCATGCTGCTCTTACTACTATCTATTTAACTTTCAGGATTGCGAGACAGCAGCCATTATACTTTAGTCTAAGGAAAGAATGCCCATTCTGTCAGGCTGACCATAGAGGGGGATGAGCACTCTTTTAAGTGCTTTCACATCCATTCATGCGCCATCACCAAACACTCATCTCTCCCAGCACATTCAGTTTGGTATCTCTGACAAACAGGCAGGTGCATGTAGCAAGTACACAAGAGTGCATTTGTGCAAGGTTCTGAAATCAGATATGTATAGTTCTCACACTATACATATTATGTATATACATACGTATGTATGTGTGTCCATATCTACGTAACGGTACCTGTCACGCTCACGCTCAGTAATGTTGAAAAGGAATGTAGCAATTTGTAAGTGGTATTCAATCGCAAGATGCTTTTCATTTGAACAACAGCAACTTACCTGACATAGGAATGGGAGAAGTTGGGATCTGAATTGCCATGCCAATTTGGCCAACCGTGTCCGTGAATAAGATACACCACATGAACATTACCTAACCATTATTATATATTCATAGCTCTCAGCCAATGACTGGCTGAACAGACTGAGCTTGATTGCCAGAAATGGAGGCCCCAATAACCCGAACCTAAGTCACCATTGATGAGACGGCAGTGAAAGACATTAGTCACAAGAAAGAGTAGTGCACTCACTGCACATGTCAGACTGACAAAAGAGGGGGACAAGCAGTCTTTAAGTGCTTCCACGTTCAACCTTATAAGAGGTGAAACTATGACAACAAGCTGCCGAGTGCATCAGTGCAAGGCTGTGAATCGGGTATCCATTTTTCGTGCACGATATACATACATATGTACGTACATACGTATCTATGTAACTGTACCTGTCACCCTCAGGACTATTGATAAGAAACGTTGCAATTCAAAGGTTGCAAATTTTCAAGTGGTAGTAAATCACACATACTTGTGTAACATATGGGTTTTTTTGGTTTGAACAGCTGCAACTTACCTGACATAGCAAAGGAGGATGTTCGGGTCTGAACTGCCATACCAATTTGACCAACAGTGTCTGTGAATAAGATACACCACATGAACATTACCTAACTAGGTGTAGAAACCATATAAGAAGTGACTAGCTGCCAAGTGCATCAATTGGTGCAAGGCTCTGAATCAGGTACATGTATCTATTTCTCATGATGTACGTGCATATGTATGTATGTATGTATGTATGTATGCATGTATGCACACATCTATAATACAGATATGTGCACACTCAGTAATATGTTGGTGAACTTATAAGTGCTAGTCAACAGCTGCAACTTACCTGACATAGCAAAGGAGGATGTTCGGGTCTGAACTGCCATACCAATTTGACCAACAGTGTCTGTGAATAAGATACACCACATGAACATTACCTAACTAGGTGTAGAAACCATATAAGAGGTGAAATTATGATGACTAGCTGCCAAGTGCATCAATTGGTGCAAGGCTCTGAATCAGGTACATACATGTATCTATTTCTCATGATATACATATGTACGTGCATGTGTATGTATGTATGTATGTATGCATGAATGCACACATCTATAATACAGACTACGTGCACACTCAGTAATGTTGGTGAACTTATAAGTGCTAGTCAACAGCAGCAACTTACCTGACATAGGAATGGGGGATGTTGAGGTCTGAATTGCTGTGCCAATTTGACCAACAGTGTCTGTGAATAAGATACACCACATGAATGTTACATAGCCAATTTGATAAGTATTATACAAGGCCAATGACTGGCCGAACAGACTGAGTTTGATTGCCAGATATGGAGACCCCAAAATTTCGGAAGACTTTTCTAAGCCCAATCATGCAAAAGAGACAGGCCATTCTGCATGCAGCATAGCACTGAAATGCACCTTTCCCTGTCCCGCCTTTTCAATTCATGCAGAACCTAAGGCTTTGATCTGTTTCCCATGATATATGTAGGTATACGTACATATGTATGCACGTATACATACGTATGTATGTACATTATGTATATGTATACGTACGCATATACATATCTACATGATAGTACCTGTCACACTCAGTAATGTTGAAATAAAGGTAGCAATTCACTCGGTTCCAATTTATCAATGGTATTCAATCACATATACTTGTGTAACAGTTTGTTTGAACAGCAGCAACTTACCTGACATAGGAATGGGGGGTGTTGAGGTCTGAATTGCCGTGCCAATTTGGCCAACAGTGTCTGTGAATAAGATACTCCACATGACCATTACCTAACCAATTTGATCATTATTATTCATAGCTCTCAGCCAATGACTGACCGAACAGACCAAGATTGATTGCCAGATATGGAGGCCCCAATAACCCGAACCTATAAGTTAGCTGCTACTACGTAGGTGAGGTACTACCATGTGTTCATAGACATGCTGCTCTTTAGTACTAAGCTAGTTAATTAACCTTCAGGATTCTGAGACAAGGTTTAGCAAACTTATATAACAGGTAAAACTATGACGACTAGCTGCCGAGTGCATTAGTGCAAGGTTCTGAATTGAGTATTTAGTTCTCATGATGTTTGTATTCAATAGGTGCAAAATTTACAAGTGGTAGTAAATCACACATACTTGTGTAACAGATGTTTTTGGGTGTTTTTTTTAAACAGCAACTCACCTGACATAGGGGAAGTTGGGGTCTGAATTGCCATGCCAGTTTGACCAACAGTGTCTGTGAATAAGATACACCACATGAACAGACCGAGCTTGGCTGGAAGACCCAAAAGGCCAGAAGACTATTTTCTAAGCCCATTCAGGCAAAAGAGGAGAGAAATGGCCCACTCAGTGCAACCAAGGCCAAGCCAAAAGCAGCCATGCATCATAGTGCTGAAACCTGCCAACCTTTCCCAGCCCCGCCCGTTCGTTCATGCAGAACCTAAGTCACCATTGATGAAGTTCTCACCAAGGTTAGCTGCTAATGGGTCTAGAGCTGCATTCATCTACTAGCAGCTCCACACAAATTAAGGTGCCACTGAAGCCAAAGAATCATTTTAGTCATTGCATGGCTTGTCAACTGTATCATTTGCCATCTTGCATAGGCCATACACAATAGGTAGCTAAGTCTAGTCTGTGGTGACAGTAGTATGTTAGGACAGCCAAAGAGCGCCCTTAAAGAAAATGGCCTAATAGGACGTGCCAGCCGTATCTGTACACAAAGTGGAGTGGCAAAGGAATACAGAGTGCAGTGGGTATCACACATGCACATGCAGCATAGCATATGACTTTTTCCGAGCGGGAAGCGAGGCAACTAATCGTGCGTGTGGAGGTCGAATCTGAGCTAGTGCGACTATAAAACTATATTTGTCCTGTAACGTATTGGAATGCAATTATTGTGGCCCTGCACATAAATTACGAGTTGGACCGCCGCGCGAGCGCGTATACAACCTGCATGCGCACCATGTGAACTCATCACCATTGTCATTTGTCACTGCTGGACAAAATGGAGGAGTATGAGTCGCTTTCTGACAGAAGAAAACGATTGGAGGCAGAATGAAGTTGATGTTTGTCGTTCACAGAGACTCGCTATCACTCGAGGTTATATGTTCTGCAACTACCAAATTGTATCAAAGCTTCCTGCGAGGCATCTCTGCATGGTCAACCACGTATGCACTAGTTCTATTACATACCAGCATATTTTGCTCTTTCAAGGACTCAGTTGTAGCTGAGTTTCATGATCCTAGTTCTTTGGCACTGATTGATATCAGTTTGCTCTGGAATTCCAATGGCTGTCCGTACCCATTCAACACAAAGATTTTCCTCGGGTAAACTTTTATTTGAACAACAACAGCAACTTACCTGACAGAGGGATGGGGGATGTTGAGGTCTGAATTGCTGTGCAAATTTCACCCGCAGTGTCTGTGAATAAGATACACCACATGAACATTACGGTAACCTAACCAATTGGATTATTATTGTACAAGGCTCTCAGTAGTTTATCAACAATTCTCTCGCTTTCCGGGCGGGGCGGAGGGAAAAGCGAGAGAGGGTCTAGCAGATGTTATTGGTATGCATGAGGTACTGACCAATCAGAATCTACTGAGAGATTTCAGCTAGTAGTGACAAGTGCATATTATGCATTCGCTAAGTACCTGTGAACAGCTAGTTAGCTAGCTATGAATTTTGCTGAGTGGAAATAGTGTTGTTCTTAAGGCTTGGATCGCTGAAATATCAACTAACCCATCGCTTGTTAACCGTGCTGCGGAGGAAGGGTTACGTCACATGGGCTACGAAAGAATAGAACCCGAGCTACGCAGAGTTCTCACTGTGGCTTCGGCTCATTTCGTGTTGCAAGCAGGCACAGAGGAACTTTTGTGTAGCTTCTGAACAAGCTCTTTCCTGGAGCATTCAAAGTGCTCTTTCTGTTTCGTGGCTTTGAGTATGCTGCCTCGGCAAGACACACACACGACCTCGGAACAGAGTCTTGCAGGTAAATCATCAACAACTGTTCTCAGTTGGCGATACAACTCCGTCAGCCCACCTCCTTTCTGTATCCCCTCCCGTAATCGATAGCGCTCTTTGGGCGGATTACATAACGTACAAACAACAGCCATCTTCACTATGCCATGGGCTCCTATCCTCACTGCACTACAATCAATTTCTAGCACGTGGCGATACTGCGGTTCACTTAACATGCAGGTTAAGTGAAACCGTCAATACCTCATGTATACAAATAACATCTGCTAGACCCCCTCTTGCTTTTCCCTTCGTCCTGCCCCCAACTTCCGGAAAGCGAGAGAATTGGTCTAGCTCGATAGACTAGGCTCTCAGCCAAGACTGGCCGAACAGATTGAGCTTGATTGCCAGATATGGATGCCCAAAATGCCAGAAGACGTCTCGGGTGCGCTAAGGGCAGTCTTGAAGAATCTGCGTGAAGCGGAGGAGATTACGGAAATATGTAATTAGTCCACGGAAGCGACCTCGTTAACTTGCGATGTGAGGCAGCTCTTTGAGCACTTGTTTTGTGATCCAGAGATGAAACTGTGACGATGTAAATAGTTCCTCGGTACCTACAGTGGTAGGGTAGTTGAGTGTAGGTGAAGGCAGTCTTTGCCCGCTTTGGACCTTGTTCCAGGATTGTGAAATCTGTCGTCAGTGCTATGTAAACCATGTAGGTAGCTAACTATTTGCGATTAGGCGGAATTCTATTCGCTCCGGTGAGAGGGCTTAACTCTGCCCGATGGATGGACCGAAGGTCAAACTTGTAGATTCCCACCCCGGAGAGTCTCCAACAACGCGTTCTCGGAAGAAAGGAGGAGAAATCCGCTGATTTGAGGTAGCCAAAATGGGTCGATTTTGCCCGTGCAGCCGCACCAAGAGGTAGAACCGTTGTCCGGAGAAGGATTCAGCAAATACATGTTCTTGTTAACTTCTGTACCAAGAATGAAGGCTGTCCTCCCGCTACTAGAATTCCGCCTAAAGCGTTTTAGATTGCTGAAGGTGATGAAGTGGGCGTGAGCGTGGCCACACCCAGTGAGTGCCAGGGGGCGGAGCTTTTGCTTTTTTGTGACAAAAGGAGCTACACTTTCAAGTAGTAGTGCTGTAGTTGGTGAATGTTCTTTAGTATTTCAGCTATATAGCATCAAAATCACACCAAGATAGTGCTGTTCATGTATACAGACAGTCCTTATTGTACTTGAGGTACTATTTTCTAAGCCCCATCATGCAAAAGAGGAGAGAAATAATAAATATTATAATGGCTCACTCAGTCCATTCTATAGCATAGCGCTGAATGCGCCCACCTTTCCCTGTCCTGCCTAATCAATTCATGCAGAATCCAAGGCTCTGAATAGGTTATCTATTTCTCTTAATATACGTAGGTATACGTACATATCTGTATGTATATACATATCTACGTAACAGTACCTGCCTGTCACGCTCATTAATGTTGAAAATGAATGGAGCAATTCAATTGGTTCAAACTAATAAGTGGTACTCAATCACGCATACTTGTGTAACAGATACTTTTATGTTTCATAGCAACTTACCTGACATAGGAATGGGGGAAGTTGAGGTCTGAATTGCCATGCCATTTTGACCAACAGTGTCTGTGAATAAGATACCGGGTACACCATATGAACATTACCTAACCAATTTGACCATGTTTAATGGCTCTCAGCCAATGACTGGCCGAACAGACTGAGCTTGATTGACAGAAATGGAGGCTCCAAATACCCGAACCTAAGTCACCATTGATTAAGATCTCGCCAAGGTTAGCTGCTACTAGGTAAGGTACTAACTATCATGTGTTCGTAGACACGCTGCTCTTACTACTTAGCTAGTTAACCTTCAGGATTCTGAGACAACAGCCAAAGACATTAGTCACAGGAATGAGCGCCCATGGACAGTGCACTCACTGCACTGTCAGGCTTGCAAAGAGGGGGATGAGCAGTCTTTATGTGCTTCCACATTCTTGCATGCACCATCTATGTTTAGCAGCAAACATTCATCACTTCCAGTACATTTAGATCTAGTTTGGTATCTCTGACAAACAGACAGGTGTAGCAACCTTATAAGGGTGAAACTATGACGACTAGCTGCCAAGTGCATTAGTACAAGGCTGTGAATCGGGTATCTATTTTGCATAACAAACATCCATATGTATGTACATACGTACGTAGGTACGCATCTATGTAACTGTACCTGACACCCTCAGGAATGTTGATAAGGAACATTGCAATTCTCAATTGGTGCAAATTTACAAGTGGTAGTAAATAACACATACTTGTGTAACAGATGGCTTCCTTTGTTGAACAACAGAAACTTACCTGACATAGGAATGGGAGATGTTGGTGTCTGAATTGCCATGCCAATTTGACCAACAGTGTCTGTGAATAAGATACACCACATGAGCATTACCTAACTAATTTGACTATTATTGCAATGACTGGCCGAACCGACTGAGCTTGATTGGAAGCCCAAAAAGGCCAGAACAATCGAGGAGCAAAAGGGCCCACTCACAGGGGCGGATACAGGATTCCTGAAAGGGGGGGGGGGCACCATATATTAAACGCTGCCGGAGGCAGTGCATAGAGGTGCGTAGTGCCGATCAGTCCGCGCGAAGCGGGGAAAAAATTTTTTCGCCTTCATTTTTCACTTCTCAGGATGGGCTCTCGTGGCACCTTCGCGCTTTGCACTGCAAGTTCCAGGATTGCAGGTCACAGGGCCGCCATGAGCTTCTTCCTTGCTCAAATTTCGCTCACGAACGTAATACGTACGTACACGGAGGGGTATACTAGATCGTGGTCTCGTTCCCAAGCCGTTCGGTTTCAGGCAAATCACGATATTGCGAGCTGAGGAGGCCAGGCCAGGAGTTGCAACGTAGCGGCAGCAAGTTAGTAAGTGCTAGCTAGCTATATAAAAAAATTTTTTTCTCTAGCCAGGGGGGGTGCACCGGCATTCGCCATCCTGCATAGGGCATACACAATAGTAGGTTGGCTGCATTGTGAAGCTGTACTGTTAGGTACGTAGTTACACTGAGTGACACTAGTATGTTAGGACATGCAGCCAAAGGTATACAGAGTGCAGTGGGTATCACACAGCATAGCACACGACTTATTCTATTACATTACAACCAGCATAATTCTCTCTTCTCAGGATTCAATTCTAGCTGAGTGGCATGATCCTAGTTCTTTGGCACTGAGTGATATTGATGTCAGTTTGCTCTAACGTTTCAGAATTGCAATGGCCGTCCTTACCCGTTAAGCACAAAGGTCTTCATCAAGTAAATTTTTGTTTGAACAACAGCAACTTACCTGACATAAGACTGGGGGGTGTTGAGGTCTGAATTGCCATACCTATTTGACCAACAGCATCTGTGAATAAGATACACCACATGAACATTACCTAACCAATTTGATTGTTATTAGCCAATGACCCCCCCCCCCCCCCCCCCCCCCCCCCCCCCCCCCCCCAAACCCCTTTGCATGCGCAGTGACGAAAATGTGTCACCGCATGTGCAGGGGGGAGCCTGGAACAAGGCTACTTTAGTCACAGGATAGAGCGCCCACGGGAAGTGCGCTGTAAGGCTGACCAAAGAGGGGGATGAGTAGTCTATCTTTCAAGTGCTTCCACATTCTTGCATGTACCAACAGCAAACACTCATCACTCCCAGTACATTTAGTTTGGTATCTCTGACCAACAGACAGGTTTTATATACCAACCTTGAAACTATGATGACTTGCTGCCGAGTGCATTAGTGCAAGGTTCTGAATTGGGTATCTAGCTCTCATGATGTTCGTATCTGCACAACAGTGCCTGTCATGCTTAAGAATGTTGATAAAGAACGTTGCAATTCAATTGGTGCAAATTTACAAGTGGTAGTAACACACACATGCTTGTGTAACAAATGCTGTGGGGTTTTTTTTCAACTTAACTGACTTAGAAATGGGGGATGTTGGGGTCTGAATTGCCATGCCAGTTTGACCAACAGTGTCTGTGAATAAGATACACCACATTACAATTTCACTATTATTATTCATGTCTCTCAGGCAATGACTGGCTGAACAGACTGAGCTTGACTGGAGGTCCCAAATGTCCAGAAGACTATTTTCTAAGCCCATTCGTGCAAAAGAGGAGAGAAATGACCAACTCAGTGCAACTAATGCCAAGGATTCTGAGACAGCAGGCTCAACCATTATACTATAGTCACAGGAAAGAATGCCCATACTGTCAGGCTGACCATATAGGGGGATGAGCACTCTTTTAAGTGCTTTCACATTCATTTTTGCGGCATCACCAAACACTCATCTCTCCCAGCACATTCAGTTTGGTATGTCTGACAAACAGACAGGTACGTGTAGCAACGTTAACAATAATAAGAGCGCATTATTGCAAGGTTCTGAATCGGGTATCTATTTCTCATGATATACGTATGTGTGTATGTACATATCTATGTAACAGTACCTGTCACGCTCATGCTCAGTAATGTTGAAAAGGAATGCAGCAATTCAATTGGTTCAAACTTATATGTGGTACTCAATCACAATACTTGTGTAATGGACGACATATATAATCGGACGTGCTAGCGCCAAACGTGTGTATTACTGGAAGTGGGCGGGACCTTCAGTCGATACTACTGGCCCTTCGCACTTTGAGTTGAAAGTTTGGTGGTTCCCTGTTGCTTGGTTCTGGAACTACCTTCAGTCGATACTACTGGCCCTTCGCACTTTGAGTTGAGAGTTTGGTGGTTCTCTGTTGCTTGGTTCTGGAACTACAGCCATCCAAAGCTACATCCGAAACAAAGGTATGATCAGACAAATCGATCTATAATTGGATGCCACTCCCTGTTTTTTCTCTGAAGGAACTTTCTCTGCAGTCTCGGGAAGCCTCATGATCCCTCTGCTGCAGGCTCACTTTTGTCACCGTGGCTGATTCAAGCACTAGTGAATATTGACCAGGGTCTCCGTGTCTGTATAAGGAGTGAAATTTCATCATATTTTGGTGTAGACACTCACAGGTACACTCTAGTGCTGCAACTCGAATATCAGTGGAATGTACAGGTCTTCAGCAACACAATGGTACAAGTCCTGTGTTTATACATTGCACCGTTCCTGAGATATAGTCATTTACCTCAGAACTCTCCAGAAATACTGTCATTGTCATCGTGGATTACTTTTTCCTGAAGAATTTGGGAACCACGCCATGTACAAACACGGGACTAGCACCACTGTGTTGCTGAGGACCTGTACATTCTAGTGATATCCGGATTACAGCACTAGAGTGTACCTGCAAGTGTCTACGCCAAAATACAACAAAATTTCACTCCCCAAGATAGACCTGGAGACCTTGGTTAACATTCGGTGATACTCCCTAGAGCCAATGACTGGTCAAACAGACTGAGCTTGATTGACAGAAACGGAGGCCCCAAAAAGCCAGATGAATATTTTCTAAGCTCATTCATGCAAAAGAGGAGAGAAATGGCCCACTCAGTGCCACCAAGGCCTTTTTACTGCATAGCGCTGAAACCCGCCCACCTTTCCCTGTCCCACCTTTTCAATTACCTAGTAAGTCACCATTGATGAAGTTCTTGCCAAGGTTAGCTGCTACTAGGTGAGGTAGGAGACTAGCTGCTGAGTGTAGTGCAAGGCTTTAAATCAGGTACATGTATCTATTTCTCATGATATAAATATGTAAGTACCGTAGGTGCTCTAATTATGCGTCGCTCAAAAAATTATTATTTTTGAAATACAACGCAACAATAGAAATTCAGTCAGCAAAACGGCGACGAACTTCGACGCATGATTAGAAAACACCTCACTAGGTACTAAAGTCAGACGAGTGTAGACAAGGCTATTGCATAGCGGTTGTGTTTGTTCCCGGTTGTCGGACTGTCGCTGCATTTTCTCCTACATGGGGCGTCTGTATCCTGGGGCACAGAGTACATAAGTGAGTTGCTGTCTCGTACCTTCACTGATGTCCCAGCCATATCACAACTGTGTCTTTATACATCAACGTTCACAGCTGATGTGATGAGCCCTCTTCGCCATTCAACGGTACTGTGTGCGCTTCGAGCTAGCTGCGCCATGCTGCCGTAATATAATCGCATTACGCAAATAATTTAGTCCGAGTGCGACGCACTATTGGAAATTATCGGTTTGAGATATTGAATTTTGACGCAGAATTAGAAAGGACTCATAATTAGAGCGCCTACGGTACATACATACATACATGTACATACGTATGTATTATCTATATACTGACACCTGCACACTCAGTAATGTGATAAGGATTGTAGCAATTCAATTGGTGTTATAACTTATAAGTGGTAGTCAACAGCAGCAACTTACCTGACATAATAGTGGGGGATGTTGAGGTTTGAATTGCAGTGCCAGTTTGACCAACAGTGTCTGTGAGATATAAGATATACCACATGAACATCACCTACCGTATATCTTCTAAAAATTCGGCATCCCTAATTGTTCGGCACCCCTTCACGCAAATGGGAAAAATTGTCTCTAATTTCGGCAAGGGAATTCCCAAATATTTCGGAATTTAATCTCTAATTGTAATGCGTTTTCGGCAGCTTGCCATCCAGTCCGAGAGGCTTATACAAGCCAGGCAAGGAGAGAGATCGGTGAGTTCGGTGCTGTCCCAAGCGGTGAAAGCTGTATGGCTAGCTGTCGCCAATGCACACGAGCCCTTGGAAGTCGACCGATCGCGTTCGACGTGCGTGCCACGTTGACCAGTTCGTCCAATTGGTGAAAGCCCTGCGCTGAAGTACACTCGCAAACCTCCAAGTCTTGCCCTGACCCTGAGAGTCAACACAGATGAACACAGAACGACACGCGGGGGGGGGGGGGGGGGGGGGGGGGGGTATCGATTGTACAGCCTGCGGCACAGTTCGAGATCGTTCGCTTCGTATGCCGACAATTCTAATGCAGGTGCTAGTTGAAAGTATGGAGTGTCACAGTCTGTACCAAGAGGAAAGACGGCCTACCGGTGTAGCTGCTCGATCTTGAGACTTGAATCTCGAGTGGAAAAAATCCAACCAGGTAACACTTCTATTCGGCACTTTTGCATTTTGGTACCAATTTTGCGATTTTACTTCTAATTATTTCGGCAAGGCTTATGAATAATTAATAAAAACCTGCCGAATTTATAGAAGATATACGGTAACCAATTTGCTGCAGCAACGTCAGGTATTACAGGTTACAATTAAAATCCTGGCTAAATGTTAGATGAACACGCTAACATACCTTCAGGGTCACTAGGTCCCAAGCTGCACATTTCATCCAGTTCATCCTCATGTAGCAATTCAACCCCAGTGTCAGTATCACTTTCATAACCAGTTTGGAAACCTTGGATGTTTACTGGAGCTTCATAGACTCCTGCAGTGGCTCCTGAGAAGCTGCAAACTAGCTCGCACCAGGGCTTTTCTACTCCTCCTTCCTGTTTGGGTAAATCTCTTTGAGCTTCCACTAGTAATCTTGAGGAGTAAAAACAATGAATCAGTCAAATCACCTCCATGAATTATGCCAAAGCAACAGTAGCATGCAGATACATGTAGTGTGGCTGGAAATAGCTACACACATGCACCACTAACTGTTTAAGGAGTATCCGTAGAGACACATAGTGCTGAATTTGGATGGTTTGTGGTATGAGCCCAAGAAACTCATCATGGCCCTCAAAGACGGACATGGTTTTGAGATAGCCAACAAGTGACACCTAATTTTACAAGTGAAATAGAAATAGAAATAACAAGTTTCAATGTGCATAATATTGTAACAGTTATTCTACAATCTGATGTTGGCAGACATTGCTAGCTTTACCTACCTGTTCATGAGTGCTAATGATGATGAGGTTTGATTCTAAGAGGTCCAATACTTCTGCTAGTAGCTTAATCTCCATGAGCAGTTCTACAGGTTCAGAACCTATGCGTGATGAAAACATAACGTTTCAGTAAGAGTGTTTATAATGTGAGAGTGTTAAGCATACAGATTCTGTGTCACAAATCAGATGTAGATAGTCCAAAGATGTAACAACAACATGTACTCCACTTCACTTCGGAGGAAAAACACAGAGGACAACATTTCTCACCTTCCTTGTAGAGAGACTGAACCATCTTAAGTTGCTCCATATCTCCCTGGTTAAGATGGGTTTTAAGGGCGTACGGAAGCATGTGGAAATCATACCTCCCTTCAACTGCCCATTGTACGAAGGTAGTGAAAGTGTGATAGATAGATGAGACTCTCAGGTGCACCAGAGTTGACAGCTGATGTCCAGACAATCTGGAATAAACACATTCAAAGCCCATGAATCTGTAAAACAAATAAATGATAACAACAAACCTTTTCCCAAAAATTTCTACTTCTTGGTGAGCTTCATCTTCCTCAGTACACAGGAAGGTTTCCAAGGCAACCTCTTGGAGATCTGTACCATCTGAACCTGTTCCCTGCACTCTCTGTTGATAAAAGCAGTAGATGATAGTGAAAAGGGACCATTCAGGGAAGCACACACACTATATAGGCTTATAACCTCCATGCATGTACCCATTTCACTTGCGGATGAAAGTAACAAATAACAAACTGTAGAAATATGTAGCAGAATTACAGAAATATAAGGAAACATAATATTATGGTAAGGATGATAGGAAAAAAACAATTAGGTATACAAATCCTCCTACAGGCCTCAGCTTTGATGACTGACACCATATTTCAGTGTATGACATCACAGAGCTGCCAAAGTGGACTACTTTTGCACTCCTGAGTTACTTCTTGGTAGGTACTTCCGGAAGTCAGGGTTGAATTCGACCATACAGCTGCCGTACCGCTGCCAGTTCTCGGCAAGGCTCCACCTAGGCCTCATACATAGATAGGCCTTCTCACACCAGCGTTTGTGGCTTGCTGTACTAACACGAAGGGTTGGAAACTAGACATTGTCACCAAGCAAGCTATAGTAATGCGCATTCGCTACGTTCATTGGTAGAGGAGCGTGCAAATTCCAGGTTTGTATGATGAAATCAGTATCACCAAGCTACATGTATACCGGAAACATCAATCGTTTTTTTGCATTCGGCATTGTTACTCGTGCTTCGCACTCGTAACAATACTACGACAAAAAACTCGTGATATTTTCCGGTATAGCTTTGTACTACCGTATGGCCGGAAAATTTGGCGGGAATTAAATTTGGCGGATCGGCTCTATAAAGCTGTGAATTGCATTTAGCGGATTAAAATTTGGCGGATTTTGGAGTGAGAATGACGTCATACTAACCGCACGGCCGCGCAGCCGCGGAGCGCTCAGTGGTGAGATCTTGTGTCGTTAGGCTGCGGTGGAGAGCTGTGTTCAAGGTACCACGTCTACAAAAAACCTCTGGGAGAGGAACTGCCGTGTGAGTGGTACGCAGTAGCAGTGATGCGATTGTGAAGGAGCACCATCGTCGGCCATGCTAGCTACCCAGGAAGATGTCAGCTGCTCGCTCGCTATTTCTGGCCGATCAGCTGCTTGCTCACTATTTCTAGCCGATCAGTTGCTTGCTCGCTATTTCTGGCAGATCAGAGACAGAGGTACTATAGTATTATGAGTGCTTGCGCGAGAGCTTGAGCGTCACCACAAGACCCCACCCACACGTACGTCGTAATTATTGGCGGAATTTAATTTGGCGGTGTGTTCATAATCCGCCAAACCGCCAAATTTTCCGGCCATACGGTATGATGTTATTCCAATGAGCAAACTTTACTTTTGAGTTAAGGCTCTAACATACGTATTACCTTCTCAAGGAGTGCAACTGCAGTCTTTAACCCAGTGACAACATCCAGTATGGTGTGGTAGTCTGCTGAATGGAACTCATATTCAAGTAGCTGCAGTACACTGTGATCTGCTGTGAAGTCGTTCTGAATGTGCGAAGAAGAAATGCAGTCAGTAGAAATGTAAACAGCAAATCACAAGTTCCTATATACGATAAATAACTCCTGTAATCATGGATTGCTCCAGTATTTTTGACTGCTGCTACTCTCCTTATTTCTGTACATGTGGGTTGTGCAGCAATGTGTGACTGACTTGCTTGTGACTTTAAAACGATTGGAAGTTAGAAGTGCTACTTGTAGTAAGCACTACTGAACTTAAGAATGATTAATGCTGCTTTACAAATCTTGGCATTGGAACTTGTGTTGTAGTGTCCAAGTGGCAAATATGCACATTATTTGCTTTTAATACCGCTGCTATACGGAGCTGATTGTAAAGGGTAAACAAGTCAATTCTTCAAACTGTGTACTCATTTGTTGTATTTTTTACTCATATATAGCTTCATGTGAGATGTAGAGTTCATTGGTATTAGCAGATACTGCTGACCGTGCACTACTTGTGAACACTTACGTTGCAGTTGTATTTGTAATCATTGTCAACTTCAATACGTATTGTTTGGTGTTCTTACTTTGAGAGTTGGTGGAAGAAGCTTTCCAACCTGACTGAGATCTTGAGCAAAGCTGTTGATAAATAGAGCAGTTAATAGTGAAGGGGTATCAGTAAAACAAAAAATACTCTAGAGTAGCACACGTACTTGAGTGGATGGGGTTCAGAAGCAGACTTTGAAGGTCGAAAGGCAAAAGGGATATGTATTGAAGATATGTTTTCAATTCTTGGTCGTCCAACTAGGTACCGAGACACAACATCTTCTTGTAACTTCAGCATGTCATTCATAGTAAGCAACTGGGGCTGCATCATGTTGGGGTTCTGTGTTGCTGGGTGTCTTCGGGAGACCAACTGAAGGAATTCCTTTTCTAGTTTCTCTCTTGAATAGATAGAGTATGAATACAAACTTAGAGATGAGATCATGCTAACATCTGATACTTCACTAAAAGCTACGACATATTTACAGACCAAAGCCCTGAAAGGCTGATGCTAATGAATAGCCTTCGACTAAATTTTCGCATCAAACACAAACTTGGAAGAAGCAAAAGGCTCCTCATTTGCCAAGCATCGAAATTTGGAACAGCAGTCCTAAACAAGATTGATGTGGCAAGTAGTGAACAATGCAATCAGGTTCCCTCATTTACCAAGGGTCAAACTTTCCAACAGCACTGTCCCATTGGGCCAAACAAAATGAGCTGAACATTACGAACTTACGCTTCTGATCTTCCAACAATGCACACATTCTCAGTAACTTCAACTGGTGCGATGCTGGGTATAGTCTCTTGAATGTAACGGCACATATGTGCCTCCTTTGAATGTGATTCCACAGATCGAATGCAATCCAGGAGGGCATTATGGCAGGTTACCTGTAAGTACGATGAGCTTATTTCATGTAATTATGCCTTAATTTGATCTCTACAGCAGTTGTAATTACCATTTCATAGATGAGTCTGTATAAAATATCATCTGACTTCTCAGTAGGTGCACTGGTATTCAGAGTGAGGAGACGTCTAACACGAATGCTGTCGAAATCCTCAATGGAAGTTACACCAACTGCAGCTCTCAAATAGTGACTGTAGCCACCTAGTAGAGTTAGAAGATCACTATGACACTGTATAGTATGAAGTGCAACACCAACAGATTGATGCTTATGATTACCTTTCACTCTTTCGTACAGAGACATCAGCTTACTGCCACTTTCACCACTGTGCCTCGAGATGCGATCAACCAATTTTTTGATGGAGATTCTGTCAGCTACTTCTGGTGTCAGCACTCCTGCAAGATCCCTATGGAGCCACTGGTAGAACTCCATGAAGTCAGGCAAGAAGGGAAGAATAGTCTGTATTTCTGGCTTTTTGCAGATGAACCTGGACAGCACTGCTAGTTTTTCCTGTGACTTCACTTGCACATCAGGCAATGAAAGCAGAGAATAAACAGCAGCTGTGTCTGCTGGAAAATGTGGGTAGCAAGCTTCCATGTTCCTTCAGGGAAAATGATGTAGAGTGCCGGTATCCAGGAGTGATTAATGGTAGATTATAACAGTGCATGTTATTACAGCAAGCTAACTCCCAGAGTAGCTTGGCAGTGAAGAGGAAGTCTATCATAGAGTCGGTAGACTCTATATGTAGGGATACAATGGCACGCAATATATGCCAATACAAAAAAATCGATTTTTAAAAATCTCTCTAAATCTCAAAAATGGGCGACAAACAAGCCTTTATGACAACTTACTATTCATCTTCGAGTGTTTTCCTGGCCAAGAAGACTCCCAGTGTCGTGAATAACCGTCGCGAAAGTACCGCACCAAACCGCCAAAATCGGTTTTCTTCTTCTTCGTCTTCTTCTTTCAGACGGGCTAGTTCAAATTTGGCTGACTCCCTCACGACGGTGTTTGCACAAAACAGCAGCATTTTACACTAAGCAGTGCAGGACCTCATCGCTTTTTGGCAACTTCGAAGTCTCATGAGGTGCTTGAAACCACTTACTCAATAACTATGGCTTCATGTGCGACGCCATTTTCTTCATATGTGTGCATGCGTTGAACTTTGGGAATGCTATCAAGTATGCTGCTACAAAATGAGGTAAACAAGTGTAAAAAACATAAAACATTTATGGAGATGTAGGGATCATGAGCAGAACAGCAAAAAGTAAGAAAACAAGCAGGGATGATGGCATAAACAGTTCAGTATACCGTACGGTAGTTGCCGATTATTTCCTGTGGCAAAAATTTCGCTGTCTAGCCACTCAACGTAGTGCACAAATAGCTGCACAACATAGTACACACGTAGCTGCTCTCCTATATAGAGAATTGAGTCATGGAAGCCGATTTAATCTCACAATTTTTTGCCATGCAACAAAGTTAGACATGGCCTGTTTGGTGCTTGCAGCCCATTGGTGCTTTAGCAGTATTTTGGATACAAATTTTTACTAAGAGCCAGTTCCTTTAAGTTGTAAACAAATTCCCATTGATTTACAGTTGTTTAGCACCCTTAGCTTCAACTTTTTCTTCGGTACCTTCGAGTTAGGTGCTCCACTCTCTCTTTCATTACTTGGGACTCGGTCCACTCCCCCATGCCTAAACAAGACCACTCATTGAATTACTTGGAGCACTTTGGAATTTTAGCCAAAAGTGAGGGCAACGGCTTCCATGACACACTTCGCCATGAGAGCAGTTACTAAAATTGCACTAACAGAGTAGCTACGCTTGCTAAACTCACAGTAGAGCAGTTTTGGAATAATTATGAAAATGCTAATTCGAGTACTGAGAGTATGTGGACAGTAATGATGTCATCTGGGCATTGCCAAAAACAACACCCAGCAACGGGCTATAAATCAGTTGAATCAACTTCCCACTCGGGATGTTTCAGTTATAACCCCTCCACTACGGCTATGCACCTTCTAGTCTTGTGCCTAGCCATGAACAAGGAATAACTTCTGGTGCATGGTTTGAGTGACATTTCTTGTCACTAACACCATTCTCTTCTGGAGTGTAGGATGGCTAATGAAATCACAGAGCATGCACGCAGTTACATCACCGAATGATCGAGGAGTCAAAAACAGCTCAGTTTAAACAGCACGTAGGAAGACTTACTTTGTAATTTATTCTTCATAGCGTTTCTAAAACTTCTCCAACTCTGAAAATCAATGGTTTACGACAATACTGGATAACCAAGAAGTCCACTGTCCTTCTGTTAGCTGTCAATGTTTCGGGTGTTAGCGAATGTTGCTGACTGCTTGAAGGTAGGGCTACACGACAAACAGTACAGAAAGGAGCGTATATCGATCTTCAAATTTGATAATTGCGTAATCAGTGATTTTAATTACACCTTCACTGGACACACCTCTGTGACTAACTATAGCCGTCAGACATTCTCTGCTGGTGGGTGTAGATGTCTAGGTACGAGGTTACGAGCCCTCATATAGTGCTACAATTTGACCACTGGAAAAGGGTGTATGGTAGCTCATACATACCTTATCTCAACTATTAACTTCCTCAAATTATAAATACCTGATCTCAATAATCAACTTTCTCAGCGGAGATTGTAAAAGCTTGAAGAACTGCAAAGAGGAAAGAGATCATTAATACATCGGTATCATGCTATAATGTAACATGGGAGGACAATATGGGGAGGTATTGGACAACTGCGTAGCAAGCCAAATACCTGAACAACTGCTACATAGAAATGCAATACCTTGCCATATTATGTTCCCACAATTGATGAAATTAACTACCATAGCAACAACTGAGCAAACAAAGGAACAGCAAGTAGCTCACCATGTTCTTGCATTACTGGTATGCAAGAACAGCGGCTGCCAACGAACAAGGAGCACTGGAGTCAACATCTCACTGTAAGTGAGCTGCCTTTGGCGACATTATAACCATTGCATGAATCTATCTACAGCCATGCTTCCGAGAGACAGTTCCTCTGCCAAAGTATACCTTATCTGCATAGTTTTTGTGCAGAATTTCAAGTGTGCTGCACATCACACACTGTATACAAGAGTAAAATAAGTGAGTCTTTGAAAGATGTGATGTGTTTTGGCACAACTAACTTGGTATCAGTTCAGAATCATGCTGAAGACATAGCAGCTGGTTAACCCTCTATGATAGCAAACCCTGTTAGCTATGAGATTCACCATCAGTATGCTTCTGAGTTTCTGCGTGAGCACAAAGGGTGGGTCAGGGGGAGGTGGGAATGTTCACCAAAAGGGTGAAAACAGTATGGCTATGTCTTGGTTCAGTCGGAGCATTTTAAGCATAAATGGACCTAGACAACAAATCCTCACCTTGTTCAAGGCAAATACTTTCTAGCTAGCTAGCTAGAGCTGAGTGTGTGTGGTTGGAGTCATGTATGTACTTAAGTGCAGTCTTATATGCCCACAGCAACTTTTAAAATGTACTCATAGCCTTGAAATCTTGCAATTATGGGTTTCTGCTTAGCTGCTCATGAATCTACTGTGAACACCTCATGGTCACATGCACATTGCGCGTACGTACCATGTATGTGTACATACCTATGCATCCTGAACTATGTCTCGTCACTTCGGACAAATAATTTAAGGAGATTTTAGGGATAGCAGAACAACAAAAAGCAGGGAAACAAGGTGGGAATGATAGCATACACCCACACCCTACAGATCTTTCACATAACACATGTATAATGATGAAGGGGGGTTGTATACTGCACTTTTACATCCCTACCTTATCTCCATATGCTCTTTGCTGTTCTGCTATATCTACATCTCCTTACACTTTTAATGCTTCTTGAAGCCATATTTGTTGAATGAGTGGTTTCAAACACCTCGTGAGACTTTGAAGTTGTGAAAAAGCGATGGGATCGTGCATCGCTCGGTGTAAAATGCTGCTGTTTTGTGACGCCCCCCCCCCCCCCCCCCCCTCCCTGGTGAGCGTCTTCTGGAATATATAACCTACACGTGCGCAACTTTGCAGATCGTCTCTCAGGTCGAGTAGTCACCGTTGACGGCGACGGTACAAGTCATCTCACTGCCACTCTTGCATTACAGCCAGCAATTATAAACTGTGGGTATTCCTTCATGCCTAAGTTACCATAGTAAGAAAATTTACAGACTGATCGATCTTCTCTACTTCATTAAATCCCATGCACATCAAATAGTCTGTGTACGCATACCTCTGTTCCAAGTTTCTTAAGGCAAGGCACAAAGATATCAGCATGCCATCGTTTCTCATACTCTACAATCTTTGCAGCATCTGTAATGGTCCCGCTCGCTTTTTCTGGGGAGCTCACCCAAATCTATATGGTACACGAACAGATGAAAAGCATGCTCTTAACATAAATTATTGAGCAATAGCATTCTGTACACACACCTGAAGTTGTCTTCTCATGCACATCATCACCAAGAATGACAGCTCCTCATCTGTAAGTCGCATGTTGCTTCTCATTAGCTTCCAAATGTGGCGAAGCTGGGAAACACAATACTCTTCCGCTGACACCGTACTAGAAAATATTCCTCCCAACCTGTCACCCTCTCGAGTCAGCAGCGACACACAGAATGAGGCTACATTAATCCAAAGCAGCATGCAATGGGAATTGAGGCTGAGAGTTCTCCTGGTATGGTACAGTAAAAGGCCCCTCATTCCATCGTCCGTAAATTGTGCTCCTGTTTCATATGGTCTTCCCTCTTCAACACTCACATTACCATCATTCTGTGCAGAAAATTACAGACAAAAAAGGAAGGGTATTAAAACATGGTTCTCATAGTTGTAAAGATCATCAGCATTGCGTAATACAGGTAACGGGGAGTTGCATGTACTAGTTAGTAATGGATCAATGTGCCTGCATTCACTATGGGCAGCAGTTGTGAAATGCCATATAAGCGAAATGCAGCCACACCCCTGCTACTCAAAACATGCCTGTGAGCCATACTGCATGGAGAGCACATCAGGGAGCAAATTTTAAACATTTGATTGGATGGAGATTTGTAGTAGGTTTTTGCATATATGTGCATGAAGCAAGTCTAAATGATACAGAGTATTCTTTATCTTCACCACTGGCCTCTAAGAGTCAGTGGCAAACTATCTATTACAAGCTTGACTAAATGGGCATTAAACGATCAGCTCACCTACTGCACACAATTTGCCCACAGGTAATATTCACTTCACCCTTTATAAGGAATTGCTTTTTGATTTCAGTTGCTGTTTTATGCAACTACTCTTCTGCTACCACTGCCTCTTGAGGTCATGAGATCAGGTGGCTTGGAAGCAAGCAAGGATGATAACTTCTGGTGATTAATGCGTACTATTTTTGGGGGGGTTGTGGCATGTGTCCATTTATCATGTGCATGGCTTCTTGACAACATTATAGGAAATGCATTTCAGATGCATGCATACATCATGTAAGCCATACAACAGCATGCTGCTACATTCCAGTTTCATTTGCTTTGTAAAGGATTGGCGTACTGAGCCTCTTACCATGCTTTTGCATCCTTGATCATACTGACACCACTACATAAACATGTATACATTAATGTCACACCACTACACAACTAAATAAGTGGACTTCGTACCATGTATCCAGCCAAGTAGGTTCCCTTGAGTGTTTCAGGTACAAATGTAAGGGTCCACAGGTGAGAGTTCCTTAAGCTTGTGTTCTCATGGGTCCCTAGTGCACAGGCCACCAGGTTAGCCACAGAGTGGCGGAGATGAATATCGGTAGGATCTGCACAACAAGATAAGGAGTAGCCTGCTGTCCTCCATAGTTATACCGTAGTGTCTCGCTAATACGCCCCCTTCGAAAATACGCCCTCCCCCTCTTTTTCGCCCAAGTTCCTGCACAGGGTAGTTTGACTCGTTATAACGCCCCCCTGGTGAGCGTCTTCTGGATCCATGGAACATCTAGCCTACACGTGCAGATCGTCTCTCAGATCGAGTAGTCACCGTTGACGCCGACAGTAGAAGTCATCTCGCTGCCACTCTTCCACAGGAAATACCAGGAAATGTTCCGTGGTTCATGACCTACAGTATTGCTGTTCTTGAGGATGGCTACAGCGCTAGCGAAGTCGTCGTGAATGTTATGGCCCCTCGAGTTGAAGTGCAGCTCTTCTCGCCGATGTAGGGAGACCACGCATGATGACCACGAACAGTACTAGCGATCGTTTGTACTTTTGTAACTGTGTCATAAACGTGGCAAAACGTTTTGAGGGGGCGTATAATCGAGACTAATTGCGTCCTCGAAAATACACCCCCTCCCCTCTTTGGGCTGGATGTAGTGTACAAAATAGGGGGGCGTATTAACGGGACACTACGGTACTTATTATATTATCAACAAAGATGCTAATACATATGGCTACTTATTAACCTTTGTTGCTAGGAGAAAACAGACAATTGAGTTCACGTTTAGGAAGATCCTTTGGATTTGCAAACCAACGAATCAGTAGACAAAAGGGCACACCGAAAAGACCTTGTAGTCTATTGCAAGCATCAGTCAGTTCTGTTGACTGCATCTGAAACAGCAATAATCACATTGGTAATGTTTGCTGGATCATAGCAGTGCCTACAGGTTGGAAATATGATTATATACCACTTGAAGGTTAATCACAAATCAGTGGGTTGGATTAGTGGACTGACTTTTGAAACTCCGCCAGTTGTACAACCAATTGTGCATAATAAATGAGGATCCTCTTGGCATTAGAGGCAACATAAGAATAGGGGTGTAAGTAATATGAGTCTAGTCCATTGATTAGAGAATGGTTCTATATACTTGATGGGTGGTTGTTATGATGCAAAGGAAAGCTAAGTTCGGGCCAGTACATGATATCCTTACCCCCTTATTGTATATGTCATGGTACACAGTAAGCCATATCATCATTCTGAGACAGGATAGCTTATTCACACTTCCAGACGCTGGCAACAATATCTGACTTCTTTGACTGCAATGAGAAGTTTAAACAAAATTAATCACTAATCAAAGTATCAAATTTTGGCGCCATATTTCATAATTATAACACAACAACATTTACCATCCACATCAGCTGATATAGCTAGACAAGTGTAAAAGAACACTAAAATGCATGTAGATGTAGGGATAGCAGAACAGGTAAAAGTAAGGCAGGGTAATGGCATAAATCAGTTCAGTACACAACCCCCTTTTACATATCTTACTTTCCACATAATACATGTACGGGGGGGGGGGGGGGGGTATAATGCGAAAGATATGAAGGGGGTTGTATACTGAACTGTTTTATGCCATCACCCCTACCTATTGTTTCCTTACTTTTTACTGTTCTGCTATCCCTTCATGTTTAATGGGGTTTTTTTCCCCTCATTTCGAGGGGCAACCGCACTCCTGGTAGCCGCGGTTAAACGGTAGCACAGGCTAAGCGTGGCAGTTCGTTCCAATTATCACATGAGTACCATGATAGCTATATATATATAGGGAAGATCAGAAATGACTTAGAGATAAATAATAGCCGCGTTGCAACCCCTCGCCGTAGCGCGAACGGTATTGCAATTCGTTCCAATTAACGCACATGCCACGTTGCAACAACGCTCAGTCGATCGCGAGCAATGACGACCAAAAGGAAGACAAGACATTATTACAGCACTCACAGCTTAGCCAGCACGGTGAGTTTCGGCATGTAAGCGTCAGTGAACGACAGTGATCACGGCCGTGTGGCCAGATCTTTGTGGGGGCTTCGTAAGACTGTACTGGCAACCAACGTCGAAGAGAGCGATCGAGCAATGGTGGCCGACGGCACGACAAAAGCGCTTGTATCTCCGCCACCAAGGTGAGTTTCAGCACAATTATTTTGTGGTTGTGTCACTGCATCATAGCGATCACGACGGTGTAGTCAGAATCTTTGTAGGCCATTCCGAAGTAGTCAAACGTTTATTATTTACATTCATTAACGAGGGGCAACCGCACTCCTGGTAGCCGCGATGCAACCGGTTGCAACTCCCTGTGTGATCATAGTCTTTGTGGCAATGAAACTTTGAAAGTTGAAGAGAGCGCTCGAGCAATGGCGGCTGAAGGGAAGACAAAAGCACTCACAACTCCACTACCAAGATGAATTTCAGCAACAAAATTGTACGGTTGGGTCACTGCACGATAGTGATCATGAAGATTTAGTCAGAACCTTTGTAGGTCCTTCCTGCGGGCTGGGAGGTTTTTTATTTGTTTATATTTGCATTATTAGCGAGGGGCAACCGCACTCCTGGTAGCCGTTGCAACGCCGGCTGCGACTCGCCGTAGCGCTTATCGCAGTTAGTTCCAATTAACGCACAAGCTATTGCCACGTGGCAACCACGAACGCTAGCAATGGCGACCAAAGGGAAGACACGAAATATAACAGCACTTACAACCTTGCCAGCACGGTGAGTTTTGGTATATAAGCGTCAGTAAACAACAGCGATTACGGCTGTGTGGTCAGAATCTTCGTGGGCCCTTCGTATGACTGTACTGGCCACCAACGTCGAAGAGAACGATCGAGCAATGGCGGCCGACGGCACGACAAAAGCGCTTGTATCTCCACCACCAAGGTGAGTTTCAGCACAATTATTGTACGGTCGTGTCACTGCATGATAGCGACCACGACGGTGTAGTCAGAATCTCTGTAGACCTTTCCTGCGTGCTGTGAGGTTTGATTATTTAATTATTTAGATTAGTTAGATTAGTTAGATTACGCGGCACAATTTTTCCCCTACCAGGAGTGTAACGAGGGGCAACCGCACTCCTGGTAGCCGCGGTTAAACGGTAGCTCAAGCTAAGTGTGTCAGTTCGTTCCAATTATCACACATCGTGTGAGTACCATGATAGCTATATACAGGGATGATCAGAAATAATTATTTAGAGTGCTCTTTCATAAAGTACGTGTAGCCGTGTTGCAACCCCGGTTGCGTAGCGCAGTACGTTCCAATTAACGCACATGCCACGTGGCACCCACGCTCAATCGATCGCGAGCAATGGCGACCAAAAGGAAGACAAGACATTATTACAGCACTCGCAACTTCCCCAGCACGGTGAGTTTTGGCATGCAAGCGTCAGTGAACGACAGTGATCACGGGCGTGTGGTCAGAATCTTCGTGTGCCTTTCCTAAGAACGGTACTGCCACCGGAAGTCGAAGAGAGCGCTCGAGTAATGGCGGCCACGGCGAGACAAAAGCGCTCATATCTCCACCACCAAGGTGAGTTTCAGCACAATTATTTTGATTTTTTGTCACTGCATCATAGCGATCACGACGGTGTAGTCAGAATCTTTGTAGGCCATTCGGAAATAGTCAAACGTTTATTAATTAATTAATTAATTACATTACGCGGCACAATTTTTCCTATACCAGGAGTGTAACGAGGGGCAACCGCACTCCTGGTAGCCGTTGAAACTCCGCGGTTGCCTCGCCGTAGCGCAAGCTAATTATTGCAATTCGTTCCAATTAACGCACATGCCACGTAGCAACCACGCTCAGTCGAACGCTAGCAATGGCGACCAAAGGGAAGACACGAAATTATAACAGCACTTACAACCTTTCCAGCACGGTGAGTTTTGGTATGTAACCGTCGGTGAACAACAGCGATTACGTATGACTGTACTGGCAACCAACGTCGAAGAGAGCGATCAGCAATGGCGGCCGACGGCACGACAAAAGCGCTTGTATCTCCATCACCAAGGTGAGTTTCGCCACAATTATTGTGTGGTAGTGTCACTACATGATAGCGATCACGACGGTGTAGTCAGAATCTCTGTAGACCTTTCCTGCATGCTGTGAGGTTTGATTATTTAATTATTTAGATTATTTAGATTTGATTACGAGGGGCAACCGCACTCCTGGTAGCCGCGATGCAACCGGTTGCAACTCGCTGGGTGGTCATAGTCTTTGTGGCAATGAAAACTTTGAATGTTGAAGAGAGCGCTCGAGCAATGGCAGCTGAAGGGAAGACAAAAGCACTCACAACTCCACTACCAAGATGAATTTCAGCAACAAAATTGTACGGTTGGGTCACTGCACGATAGTGATCATGAAGATTTAGTCAGAACCTTTGTAGGTTCTTCCTGCGGGCTGGGAGGTTATTTATTTGTTTATATTTGCATTATTAGCGAGGGGCAACCGCACTCCTGGTAGCAGCCGCTGCAACCGGTTGCAACTTGCTGGTAGCGCAAGCTAGGTATTGCAACTCACAACTGCCAGCACGGTGAGTTACGGCGTCAGTGAACGACAGCGATGCATGGCCGTGTGGTCTGAATCTTCGTGTGCCTTTCCTAAAAACGCCCCAGGCTCATATCTCCACCACCAAGGTGAGTTTCAACACCAACTTTTTACATTCAGGTCAGTGCATGATAGTGATCACGGCGGTGTAGTCAGAATTTCTGTAGGCCAAGCCTAGGTACTCAAACATTATTTAATATGTTTATTTCTGCTTTGTTGACGAGGGGCGACCGCACTCCTGGTAGCCGCGATGCAACCGGTTGCAACTCGCTGTGTGGTCGTAGTCTTTGTGGCAATGTAACTTTGAAAGTTGAAGAGAGCGCTCGAGCAATGGCGGCTGAAGGGAAGACAAAAGCACTCACAACTCCACTACCAAGATGAATTTCAGCAACAAAATTGTACGGTTGGGTCACTGCACGATAGTGATCATGAAGATTTAGTCAGAACCTTTGTAGGTCCTTCCTGCGGGCTGGGAGGTTTTTTATTTGTTTATATTTGCTTTATTAGCGAGGGGCAACCGCACTCCTGGTAGCCGCGATGCAACCGGTTGCAACTCGCTGGGTGGTCATACTCTTTGTGGCAATGAAACTTTGAAACTGGTTGAAGAGAGCGCTCGAGCAATGGCGGCTGAAGGGAAGACAAAAGTACTCACAACTCCACTACCAAGATGAATTTCAGCAACAAAATTGTACGGTTGGGTCACTGCACGATAGTGATCATGAAGATTTAGTCAGAACCTTTGTAGGTCCTTCCTGCGGGCTGGGAGGTTTTTTATTTGTTTATATTTGCATTATTAGCGAGGGGCAACCACACTCCTGGTAGCCACAGTTAAACGGTAGCACAAGCTAATTGTGACAGTTCGTTCCAATTATCACACATCAGTGAGCACCATGATAGCTATAGCGCTATATAATGAAGATTTAGAGTGCTCTCAAGTACACATTCATAAAGCAGCCGCGTTGCAACCGCGGTTGCGACTTAGTACTTGCCGTCGCGCAACCGCAATACGTTCCAATTAACGCACATGCCACGTGGCAACCACGCTCAGTCGATCGCGAGCAATGGCAACCAATACAGCACTCACAACTTAGACAGCACGGTGAGTTTCGGCATGTAAGCGTCAGTGAACGATCAGTGATCACGGCCGTGTGGTCAGAATCTTCGTGTGCCTTTCCTAAGAATGGTACTGCCACCGGAAGTCGAACAGAGCGCTCGAGCAATGGCGACTAACGGCGAGACAAAAGCGCTCATATCTCCACTACCAAGGTGAGTTCCAGCACATAATCATCAGTTCGTCCGAACCCCCTCGAACCCCTCCTCCCTACGGGCCTGTTTAGTCAGAACCGTTGTAGCTAGGGCATTCGTAAATAGCCACCGCACTACTAGTACTGGTGATTGGACCAGGTGCATCTCGCCGGCAGGGCAAGCTCACCGTTCAGAATGGTACTCTGGTATTACTCTCACCCCGAGCAGACTCTGATTGCATCCACCAGCTCGTACTTACAGCTCCAAGGTTGCCGGTTGGGCATAGGCTCGTCTCAATTTAATAGTGCACACGTGGCTGTCTCATTCCCAGTGGATCCGGAACGAAAAAAAAAAATCCACCCACACAAGGAGGCCAAAATTTAGGGTTAGGATTAGGGTTAGGGTCATAACTCCACCACAAAGGTGAGTTTCAGCATAAATATTGTATGCTTGGGTCAGTCAAAAATTAGAATGATGATGGTGTAGTCAGAATTTCTCCATGTCCTCCACTGAGCCCAGGAGGTTTTTATTTTTGGGGCATAATTTTCTCTATACCAGAAGTGTAACGAGGGGCAACCGCACTCCTGGTAGCCGTTGCAACGCCGGCTGCGACTCGCCGTAGCGCAAGCTAAGTATCGCAGTTAGTTCCAATTAACGCACATGCCACGTGGCAACCACGCTCAGTCGATCGCTAGCAATGGCGGCTAAAGGGAAGACACGAAGTTATTACAGCACTTACAACTTTTGCCAGCACGGTGAGTTTTGGTATGTAAGCGTCAGTAAACAACAGCGATTACAGCTGTGTGGTCAGAATCTTTGTGAGCCCTTCGTATGACTGTACTGGCCACTAACGTCGAAGAGAACGATCGAGCAATGGCGGCCGACGGCACGACAAAAGCGCTTGTATCTCCACCACCAAGGTGAGTTTCAGCACAATTATTGTGCGGTCGTGTCACTGCATGATAGCGATCACGACGGTGTAGTCAGAATCTCTGTAGACCATTCCTGCGTGCTGTGAGGTTTGATTGTTTAATTATTTAGATTAGTTAGATTACGCGGCACAATTTTTCCCCTACCAGGAGTGTAACGAGGGGCAACCGCACTCCTGGTAGCCGTTGCAACGCCGCGGTTGCCTCGCCGTAGCGAAGCTAAATTATTGCAATTCGTTCCAATTAACGCACATGCCACGTGGCTCAGTCGATCGCGAGCAATGGCGACCAAAAGGAAGACAAGACAGCACTCACAACTTAGCCAGCACGGTGAGTTTTGGCATGTAAGCGTCAGTTAACGACAGCGATCACGGCTGTGTGGTCAGAATCTTCGTGTGCCTTTCCTAAGAACGGTACTGCCACCGGAAGTCGGAGTGAGCGCTCGAGCAATGGCGGCCGCGGCGAGACAAAAGCGCTTGTATCTCCACCACCAAGGTGAGTTTCGCCACAATTATTGTGTGGTTGTGTCACTGCATGATAGCGATCACGATGGTGTAGTCAGAATCTCTTTAGACCTTTCCTGCGTGCTGTGAGGTTTGATTATTTAATTAATTAGATTATTTAGATTATTTACGCGGCACAATTTTTCCTATACCAGGAGTGTAATTTACGCGGCACAATTTTTCCCCTACCAGGAGTGTAACGAGGGGCAACCGCACTCCTGGTAGCCGTTGCAACGCCGGCTGCGACTCGCCGTAGCGCAAGCTGAGTAGCGCAGTTGGTTCCAATTAACGCACATGCCACGTGCAACCACGCACAGTCGATCGCTATCAATGGCGGCCAAAGGGAAGACACGAAGTTATTACAGCACTTACAACTTTGCCAGCGCGGTCAGTTTTGGCATGTAAGCGTCAGTGAACGACAGTGAATACGGCTGTGTGGTCAGAATCTTTGTGCGGCCTTCGTAAGACTGTACTGGCAACCAACGTCGAAGAGAACGATCCAGCAATGGCGGCCGACGGCACGACAAAAGCGCTTGTATCTCCACTACCAAGGTGAGTTTCAGCACAATTATTATGCATTTGTCTAACTGCACGATAGCAATCACGACGGTGTAGTCAGAATCTTTGTAGGCCTTTCCTGCGAGCTATGAGGTTTGATTATTTAATTAATTATTTAGTTTAGATTACGCGGCACAATTTTTCCCCTACCAGGAGTGTAACGAGGGGCAACCGCACTCCTGGTAGCCGTGGTTAAACGGTAGCACAGGCTAAGCGTGGCAGTTCGTTCCAATTATCACATGAGTACCATGATAGCTATATATATATATGGAAGATCAGAAATGACTTAGAGATACCGAATAGTAGCCGCGTTTCAACCCCTCGCCGTAGCGCGAACGGTATTGCAATTCGTTCCAATTAACGCACATGCCACGTGGCAACCACGCTCAGTCGATCGCGAGCAATGACGACCAAAAGGAAGAACCCGACATTATTACAGCACTCACAACTTAGCCAACACGGTGAGTTTCGGCATGTAAGCGTCAGTGAACGACAGTGATCACGGCCGTGTGGCCAGAATCTTTGTGGGGGCTTCGTACGACTGTACTGGCTACCAACGTCGAAGAGAGCGATCGAGCAATGGTGGCCGACGGCACGACAAAAGCGCTTGTATCTCCGCCACCAAGGTGAGTTTCAGCACAATTATTTTGTGGTTGTGTCACTGCATCATAGCGATCACGACGGTGTAGTCAGAATCTTTGTAGGCCATTCCAAAGTAGTCAAACGTTTATTATTTACATTCATTAATTAATTAATTATCGAGGGGCAACCGCACTCCTGGTAGCCGTTGCAACGCCGGCTGCGACTCGCCGTAGCGCAAGCTAGTATCGCAGTAAGTTCCAATTAACGCACATGCCACGTGGCAACACCGTGCTCTGTTGATCACCAGCAATGGCGGCCAAAGGGAAGACACGACGTTATTACAGCACTTACAACTTTGCCAGCACGGTGAGTTTTGGCATGTAAGCGTCAGTGAACGACAACGATTACAGCTGTGTGGTCAGATTCTTTGTGGGGCCTTCGTAAGACGAGAGCGATCGAGCAATGGCGGCCGACGGCACAACAAAAGCGCTTGTATCTCCACCACCAAGGTGAGTTTCAGCACAATTATTATACGTTTGTCTAACTGCATGATAGCCATCACGACGGTGTAGTCAGAATCTCTGTAGACCTTTCCTGCGAGCCATGAGGTTTGATTATTTACATTAATTAGATTAATTATTTAATTATCGAGGGGCAACCGCACTCCTGGTAGCCGTTGCAACGCCGGCTGCGACTCGCCGTAGCGAAAGCTAAGTATCGCAGTTATTCCCAATTAACGCACAATGTCACGTGGCAACCACGCTCAGTCGATCGCTAGCAATGGCGACCAAAGGGAAGACACGAAATTGTAACAGCACTTACAACTTTACCTGCACGGTGAGTTTTGGCATGTAAGCGTCAGTGAACAACAGCGATTACGGCTGTGTGGTCAGAATCTTTGTGGGCCCTTCGCATAACTGTGCTGGCAACCAACGTCGAAGAGAACGATCGAGCAATGGCGGCCGACGGCACGACAAAAGCTCTTGTATCTCCACCACCAAGGTGAGTTTCACCACAATTATTGTGTGGTAGTGTCACTGCATGATAGCGATCACAACGGTGTAGTCAGAATCTCTGTAGACCTTTCCTGCGTGCTGTGAGGTTTGATTATTTATTTAGATTATTTAGATTAAAGGGGCAACCGCACTCCTGGTAGCCGCGATGCAACCGGTTGCAACTCGCTGTGTGGTCATAGTCTTTGTGGCATTCAAACTTTGAAAGTTGAAGAGAGCGCTCAAGCAATGGCGGCTGAAGGGAAGACAAAAGCACTCACAACTCCACTACAAAGATGAATTTCAGCAACAAAATTGTACGGTTGGGTCACTGCACGATAGTGATCATGAAGATTTAGTCAGAACCTTTGTAGGTCCTTCCTGCGGGCTGGGAGGTTTTTTATTTGTTTATATTTGCATTATTAGCGAGGGGCAACCGCACTCCTGGTAGCCGTTGAAACTCCGCGGTTGCCTCGCCGTAGCGCAAGCTAATTATTGCAATTCGTTCCAATTAACGCACATGCCACGTGGCAACCACGCTCAGTCGAACGCTAGCAATGGCGACCAAAGGGAAGACACGAAATTATAACAACACTTACAACCTTTCCAGCACGGTGAGTTTTGGTATGTAACCGTCGGTGAACAACAGCGATTACGGCTGTGTGGTCAGAATCTTTGTGGGTCCTTCGTATGACTGTACTGGCAACCAACGTTGAAGAGAGCGATCAGCAATGGCGGCCGACGGCACGAGAAAAGCGCTTGTATCTCCATCACCAAGGTGAGTTTCGCCACAATTATTGTGTGGTAGTGTCACTACATGATAGCGATCACGACGGTGTAGTCAGAATCTCTGTAGACCTTTCCTGCATGCTGTGAGGTTTGATTATTTAATTATTTAGATTATTTAGATTCGAGGGGCAACCGCACTCCTGGTAGCAGCCGCTGCAACCGGTTGCAAGTCGCTGGTAGCGCAAGCTAGGTATCGCAACTCACAACTGCCAGCACGGTGAGTTATGGCATGCAAGCGGCAGTGAATGACAGCGGTCACGGCCTTGTGGTCTGTGTGCCTTTCCGGTACTGCCACCGTGGCCACGGCGAGACAAAAGCGCTCATATCTCCACCACCAAGGTGAGTCTCAACACCAACTTTTTACATTCAGGTCAGTGCATGATAGTGATCACGACGGTGTAGTCAGAATTTCGTAAGCCAAGCCTAAGTACTCAAACATTATTTAATATGTTTATTTCTGCTTTGTTGACGAGGGGCAACCGCACTCCTGGTAGCAGCCGATGCAACTGGTTGCAACTCGCTGGTAGCGCAAGCTAGGTATTGCAACTCACAACTGCCAGCACGGTGAGTTATGGCGTCAGTGAACGACAGCGATCTAGGCCGTGTGGTCTGAATCTTCTGTGCCTTTCCTAAAAACGCCCCAGGCTCATATCTCCACCACCAAGGTGAGTTTCAACACCAACTTTTTACATTCAGGTCAGTGCATGATAGTGATCACGGTGGTGTAGTCAGAATTTCCGTAGGCCAAGCCTAAGTACTCAAACATTATTTAATATGTTTATTTCTGCTTTGTTGACGAGGGGCAACCGCACTCCTGGTAGCAGCCGATGCAACCGGTTGCAACTCGCTGGTAGCGCAAGCTAGGTATTGCAACTGCCAGCACGGTGAGTTATGGCGTCAGTGAACGACAGCGATCACGGCCGTGTGGTCTGAATCTTCGTGTGCCTTTCCTAAAAACGCCCCAGGCTCATATATCTCCACCACCAAGGTGAGTTTCAACACCTACTTTTTACATTCAGGTCAGTGCATGATAGTGATCACGGTGGTGTAGTCAGAATTTCTGTAGGCCAAGCCTAAGTACTCAAACATTATTTAATATGTTTATTTCTGCTTTGTTGACGAGGGGCAACCGCACTCCTGGTAGCAGCCGCTGCAACCGGTTGCAACTTGCTGGTAGTGCAAGCTAGGTATTGCAACTCACAACTGCCAGCACGGTGAGTTGTGGCGTCAGTGAACGACAGCGATCACGGCCGTGTGGTCTGAATCTTCGTGTGCCTTTCCTAAAAACGCCCCAGGCTCATATCTCCACCACTAAGGTGAGTTTCAACACCAACTTTTTACATTCAGGTCAGTGCATGATAGTGATCACGGTGGTGTAGTCAGAATTTCTGTAGGCCAAGCCTAAGTACTCAAACATTATGTTTATTTCTGCTTTGTTGACGAGGGGCAACCGCACTCCTGGTAGCTGCGGTTAAACGGTAGCACAAGCTAAGTGTGACAGTTCGTTCCAATTATCACACATCACTCATGAGTACCATAATAGCTAGCGATCATGCACGGCCGTGTGGTCTGTGTGCCTTTCCTAAAAACGGTAGTGCCACCGTGGTCACGAGACAAAAGCGCTCATATCTCCACCACAAAGGTGAGTTTCAACACCAACCTTTTACATTCAGGTCAGGGCATGATAGCGATCACGGCTGTGTAGTCAGAATTTGTGTAGGCGAAGCCTAAGTACTCAAACATTATTTAATATGTTTATTTCTGCTTTGTTGACGAGGGGCAACCGCACTCCTGGTAGCCGTTGAAACGCCGGCTGCGACTCGCCGTAGCGCTAGCGCTGGCTAAGTTAGTTCCAATTAACGCACATGCCACGTGGCAACCACGCTCAGTCGATCGCGAGCAATGGCAGCCAAAAGGAAGACAGACATTATTACAGCACTCACAACTTAGCCAGCACGGTGAGTTTTGGCATGTAAGCGTCAGTGAACGACAGCGATCACGGCCGTGTGGTCAGAATCTTCGTGGGCCTTTCCTAAGAACGGTACTGCCACCGGAAGTCGGAGAGCGCTCGAGCAATGGCGGCCACGGCGAGACAAAAGCGCTTGTATCTCCAGCACCAAGGTGAGTTTCAGCACCAAAATTGTACGGTGATGACAGTGCATGATAGCGATCACGACGGTGTAGTCAGAATCTTTGCAGGCCATTCGCAAGTAGTCAAACATTAATTATTTAGATTACATTACGCGGCACAATTTTTCCCCTACCAGGAGTGTAACGAGGGGCAACCGCACTCCTGCAACGTCGGCTGCGACTCGCCGTAGCGCAAGCCGAGTAGCGCAGTTGGTTCCAATTAACGCACATGCCACGTGGCAACCACGCGCAGTCGATCGCTATCAATGGCGGCCAAAGGGAAGACACGAAGTTATTACAGCACTTACAACTTTGCCAGCGCAGTCAGTTTTGGCATGTAAGCGTCAGTGAACGAGTGATTACGGCTGTGTGGTCAGAATCTTTGTGGGGCCTTCGTAAGACTGTACTGGCAACCAACGTCGAAGAGCGATCGAGCAATGGCGGCCGATGGCACGACAAAAGCGCTTGTATCTCCACCACCAAGGTGAATTTCAGCACAATTATTATGCATTTGTCTAACTGCATGATAGCGATCACGACGGTGTAGTCAGAATCTTTGTAGGCCTTTCCTGCGAGCTATGAGGTTTGATTATTTAATTAATTATTTAGTTTAGATTACGCGGCACAACTTTTCCCCTACCAGGAGTGTAATTTGATTATTTACGCGGCACAATTTTTCCCCTACCAGGAGTGTAACGAGGGGCAACCGCACTCCTGGTAGCCGTTGCAACTCCGCGGTTGCCTCGCAGTAGCGCAAGCTAATTATTGCAATTCGTTCCAATTAACGCACATGCCACGTGGCACGCCCGCGCTCAGTCGAACGCTAGCAATGGCGACCAAAGGGAAGACACGAAATTATAACAGCACTTACAACCTTGCCAGCACGGTGAGTTTCGGTATGTAACCGTCAGTGAACAACAGCGATTACGGCTGTGTGGTCAGAATCTTTGTGGGCCCTTCGTATGACTGTACTGGCAACCAACGTCGAAGAGAACGATCGAGCAATGGCGGCCGACGGCACGACAAAAGCGATTGTATCTCCATCACCAAGGTGAGTTTCGCCACAATTATTGTGTGGTTGTGTCACTGCATGATAGCGATCACGATGGTGTAGTCCGAATCTCTTTAGACCTTTCCTGCGTGCTGTGAGGTTTGATTATTTATTTAGATTATTTAGATTAGTTACGCGGCACAATTTTCTCTATACCAGGAGTGTAATATTTAGATCGAGGGGCGACCGCACTCCTGGTAGCCGCGATGCAACCGGTTGCAACTCGCTGGGTGGTCATAGTCTTTGTGGCAATGAAACTTTGAAAGTTGAAGAGAGCGCTCGAGCAATGGCGGCTGAAGGGAAGACAAAAGCACTCACAACTCCACTACCAAGATGAATTTCAGCAACAAAATTGTACGGTTGGGTCACTGCACGATAGTGATCATGAAGATTTAGTCAGAACCTTTGTAGGTCCTTCCTGCAGGCTGGGAGGTTTTTTATTTGTTTATATTCGCTTTATTAGCGAGGGGCAACCGCACTCCTGGTAGCCGTTGCAACGCCGGCTGCGACTCGCCGTAGCGAAAGCTAAGTATCGCAGTTATTCCCAATTAACACACACGCCACGTGGCAACCACGCTCAGTCGAAAGCAAGCAATGGCGACCAAAAGGAAGACACGAAATTATAACAGCACTTACAACCTTGCCAGCACGGTGAGTTTCGGTATGTAACCGTCAGTGAACAACAACGATTACGGCTGTGTGGTCAGAATCTTTGTGGGCCCTTCGTATGACTGTACTGGCAACCAACGTCAAAGAGAACGATCGAGCAATGGCGGCCGACGGCACGTCAAAAGCGCTTGTATCTCCGTCACCAAGGTGAGTTTCGCCACAATTATTGTGTGGTTGTGTCACTGCATGATAGCGATCAAGATGGTGTAGTCAGAATCTCTGTAGACCTTTCCTGCGTGCTGTGAGGTTTGATTATTTATTTAGATTATTTACGCGGCACAATTTTCTCTATACCAGGAGTGTAATAGTTACGCGGCACAATTTTCTCTATACCAGGAGTGTAATTATCGAGGGCAACCGCACTCCTGGTATAGCCGTTGACACGCGGCTGCGCCTTGCCGTAGCGCAATCCAAGTATCGCAGTTAGTTCCAATTAACGCACATGCCACGTGGCAACCACGCTAAGTCGATCGCTAGCGATGGCGGCCAACGCAGCACTTACAACTTTGGCAGCACGGTCAGTTTTGGCATGTAAGTGTCAGTGAACGACAGCGATCACGGCCGTGTGGTCAGAATCTTCGTGTGCCTTTCCGAGGGCTGTACTGCCACCGGAAGTCGAAGAGAGCGCTCGAGCTAGGTGGCCAACGGCGAGACAAAAGCGTTCATATCTCTACCGCCAAGGTGAGTTTCAGCACAATTATTTTGATTTTGTGTCACTGCATCATAGCGATCACGACGGTGTAGTCGGAATCTCTGTATGCCATTCCGAAATAGTCAAACGTTTCAATGATTACATTATATTATATTACGCGGCACAATTTTCTCTATACCAGGAGTGTAATTACGCGGCACAATTTATCCTATACCAGGAGTGTAACGAGGGGCAACCGCACTCCTGGTAGCCGCGTTGCAACCGGTTGCGACTCGACGGTAGCGCAAGCTAGGTATTGCAACTCATTCCAATTAACACACATGCCACGTGAGGACCGTGCTCGGTCGACGTCAACCGATCGATTGAGCTGAGTCAGCAATGGCGGCCCAAGGAGAAGACAAGTAACTGTTACAGCGCTCACAACTTTGCCAGCACTGTGAGTTTTGGCATGTAAACGTCAGTGAACAGTGAACGACAGCGATTACGGCCGTGTGGTCAGAATCTTTGTGTGCCTTTCCTAAGAACGGTACTGCCACCGGAAGTCGAAGAGAGCGCTCGAGCAATGGCAGCCACGGCGAGACAAAAGCGCTCATATCTCCACCACCAAGGTGAGTTTCAACACCAACGTTTTACATTCAGGTCAGGGCATGATAGCGATCACAGCGGTGTAGTCAGAATTGCTGTAGGCCAAGCCTAAGTACTCAAACATTATATATATTATATTGGATTATATTGGATTATATTATATTACGAGGGGCAACCGCACTCCTGGTAGCCGTTGCAACGCCGCGATTGCCTCGCCGTAGCGCAAGCTAACTATTGCAATTCGTTCCAATTAACGCACATGCCACGTGGCAACCACGCTCCGTCGATCGCGAGCAATGGCGGCCAAAAGGAAGACAAGACATCATTACAGCACTCACAACTTAGCCAGCACGGTGAGTTTTGGCATACAAGCGTTAGTGAACGACAGCGATCACGGCCGTGTGGTCAGAATCCTCGTGTGCCTTCCTGAGAACGGTACTGCCACCGGATGTCGAAGAGAGCGCTCGAGCAATGGCGGCCAACGGCGAGACGAAAGCGCTCATATCTCAGCCACCAAGGTGAGTTTCAGCACCAACTTTTACATTCAGATCAGTACATGATAGCGATCACGGCGGTGTAGTCAGAATCTCTGTAGGCCAATCCTAAGTACTCAAACATTATATTAATTAATTATATTATTTATTTACGCGGCACAATTTTTCCCCTACCAGGAGTGTAATATTACGCGGCACAATTTTTCCCCTACCAGGAGTGTAACGAGGGGCAACCGCACTCCCGGTAGCCGTTCAACGCCGCGGTTGCCTCGCCGTAGCGAAGCTAATTATTGCAATTCGTTCCAATTAACGCACATGCCACGTGGCTCAGTCGATCGCGAGCGCGCAATGGCGACCAAAAGGAAGACAAGACAGCACTCACAACTTAGCCAGCACGGTGAGTTTTGGCATGTAAGCGTCAGTGAACGACAGCGATCACGGCTGTGTGGTCAGAATCTTCGTGTGCCTTTCCTAAGAACGGTACTGCCACCGGAAGTCGGAGAGAGCGCTCGAGCAATGGCGGCCACGGCGAGACAAAAGCGCTTGTATCTCCAGCACCAAGGTGAGTTTCAGCACAATTATTTTGATTTTGTGTCACTGCATGATAGCGATCACGACGGTGTAGTCAGAATCTTTGTAGGCCACTCGGAAGTAGTCGAACGTTTATTATTTAGATCGATCACGACGGTGTAGTCAGAATCTTTGTAGGCCACTCGGAAGTAGTCGAACGTTTATTATTTAGATTATATTACATTACGCGGCACAATTTTTCCCCTACCAGGAGTGTAATTAATTATTTACGCAGCACAATTTTTCCTATACCAGGAGTGTAATCATACTTGACATAGTATATACAGTGTACACAATTTTGAGTTCAAAGTTGAAAGTCGCTCTGTGGGCATGCGTAAAAATGAAGAAAATGGCGTCACAGATGAAGCCATAGTTATTGAGTGGGCGGTTTCAAGCACCTCATAGGACTTCGAAGTTGTGAAAAAGCGATGGGGTTGTGCACTGCTCCGTGTAAAATGCTGCTCTCACTGCATGTAAGGCCTGGGACGGGCTAGGATGTACATATTAGTATGCCAACTTCACCTTGGTTTTACACAGACATAGATCATTGTGTTCCATGTTGTTGATGATAATATGAAAGTGAAACCTCAAAACTCCACCCATGTATAATCAATTACGTCATAACTATTACATGACGTCAGTGGGTGGGACCGGCGTTGCCAACATAAACATACACAAAGGCAGAGAAGCGGATTATGTCCCGGTTAGCTACAGCGTACTGAGTGGTACCGTTCGAACGTACACATAACCAACTCAAAACCTACCCGGTAGATTTCTCGAACTCAGCCGGGAAGTTGCTCAACGACGCAAACAGCCACTCCAGAGATGGCCAGTGGGAGCATAGTTTCCGTCACAGCAACTCCTACGAGCAATATTTCCACAATCTACCCGGTAGGCAGACGCAGCCATTCCTACTCTTTGGATTGCCACCGGTAAGGTCAAGAATACCAAAGCACACATATTCCGCCTCGCTCGACTTCTCGTTCTCCCTCTGATTTGCGGCCTTTCAACCGCAAAGGCCTGAAAGTCACGGGACAAGTGACCACGCCCCACTTTTCTCATGGGGTCGTTTGACCGTTTCCAACGAACAAACTCGTCTGGACAGCAGGCATGGCACCTCGGACATCGGCGTCTAATGCTAGATCGCTAGCGCTTTGCAATCGCTTGAAGATGGATGCCGTATACAGTCCAATAAAACACGAAATCAGTATTCATGGCATTCTGTAACGTAATAAACCAACCGCAATCAGATGACATTTAGTGCCGTGTGCAATCGTTACCATAGATACGCACGGCGCGCGAAATTCTTGCTGTGGTCAACCCGACCCAGACCTTACATACAGTGAGCTGTTTTGTGTGAAAACCGTCGTCAGGGAGTCGGGCAGTTTGAACTAGACCGTCTCAGGGTTGGCACCAGCTCTTTTGAAGTGAGCGGCAGTGCTAAGGTTTATGATATTGCATGTCCGCCCCTATGATATGCATGCACACTTGGAAGCTTACCTATTTTCAGCTAGCCTGATGAGTCGGGTGGGGTTAGTTTTTCCCTCTGCAACTTCCATGACCAGTTTGCGAACTTGCTGATGGAGTCTTTGTGGCTGAGAGGTATGGTCTTCTTGCAAAAGTAAATGGAAAAAGTTTTTCCTCGAGATGTATGGTTCCTGCAAAAGGATGGCATACAGTCATGCTTAAAAATGTCATCAGTAGTATACAAAGATATAGTAAAGCTCACACCGTTAACACTTCACGGAATCCCCCAAGGCACTTGTAGTCTCTGCAGTGAGTGTCATACTCTTCGGTAATTAATTTCGTGAACTTCTCCAGACTCTGCATTTCTTTCAGCAAGTGCATTGCGAGGATGTTGCCATGAACTTCAATTCTCCCTCCAGATGTGTGCTTATCTAAACACCGATTCAAATCTTCCAGTAATTTTGCCAGCAGCTGTTAACAGAAAAGAGTGCATATCACATACTTGTTAAAGGTATGGCTGAATGAAAATGTTCTACATGTATCATTATAATTGGAACAAACTTTGCAAAAATCCGGAAGAGGTTCACTCACACAATCATACTCCTCTGGTACCAAGTTTTTTGCAAATTCCTTTATGATAGTCTGGACAAGAGCTTGCTTCTCAATGCAGTGCAGGATCTTTTCACTCGCTTCATCAGGTCCATTTTCATACACCTGTGAGAAAGACACTCTGACTTATTGAGTAGACTTTTATAGCTTATGTACAAGGTGTCCCTACCTCTGATACAAAATTAAGTAAATTAGAGAGGTCATTTTTCTGAAGGAACAGGTATTCCAGGACTGTCAGAAAGTAGAGATACGCAAGTGGCTGGGATTGCAGGTCATCCTGTGTACGTAAAGAGGGAAGTTTGACAATTAAATTGGTATTGACTACAATACTTAAGCCATGCCTTGACTACAATACTTAAGCCATGCCTTCACAACCAGTGGTTGGGATTGCAGGTGATTTTGTGCATGTAAAGAGGGAAGTTTCTTTCATCTAACAATAAAGGGATGATCAGCTACAAGTCATGCATTCACAAACCTCAGCTATAGCCACTCCAGACAACTGATAAAATGGAGGTACGTAAGTTCCGGTGAAACCTTGTGAAACTTTTTGAGCCAGGAATTTTCCTATGTTAGAACGACCCTGTGATAGAGTTTAGTATATAGTGATCATTCAATAATGCAGAAGGAATAAACACGTTCTCCTTAACATATGCATATGAAACCATATAGTGACGTGCATCATGAGTGGTTAGCTGAAAGCATATTCACTCATTGACAACTGGTGAACTGTTATTCCATACTTGATTGTATGGTTGATAGAGGTCCAAAAGGCTACCTTTACTCAAGAATTGTGTAGTTTACCTCAGTCTCATAAGGAGGGACCCACTGCTTCGTGCCTTCCTTTCTTTCACTGCATGAACCAAGAATTCTTAACAGGAAGCACTTTAACATACTGAGTGGTACACCGTCGGCATCCGAGTGAGGAGAGAGTAGTGGTGAGTCAACGTCTTCAGAATCATAAGAAGTACTTCTTGAAAGACATAACGCAGCACTGAGATGGGGTAACTGCACCCGCAACAGGTGTTCCTGCTTATTTACGTATTCAAGAAACCACAAAACGTTTCTGCTATCCGGCTTGTCATAATAGCAGAAGAAGTGTGTGAGTAATCCCTCAGTTATGAATGGTACAATGGATTGATTTGACACAAAGACATCTGTCCCTTGGGGCTGACAAAATGCTTCAGTAACTGCATTCGAAATTTCAGGCATCTGTGGGCAATCGCCTTTCAGCTATCAGGAAATGTGAAACAAAGAATTGATCACTATTCATTATGCATGATAAATTAACAACTTACCTCAAAGCTAGAATGTCCACTGTAGAGGCTGTCAACCATAACCTGGCACTTCATCAGTACACCATCATCACTGGGATCATACTGGACAGCCAGGAAGGCAGCATGCATGATATTCAACTTTGCCTCAGATGTTGAAGATAGTGAACTGTAGATACATTTACGTACATCTGGTGAAGATATCTGAGAATAGCGTGTGAGTATGGTGCGAGAGGCTAGGGTAACCAAAAAGTAGAACGATGAACATAAGTCAAATCACAGGTAAGGTGCAGTACAAATGCACATTTTGTCCCAACAAATTCGAAACGGGCTGATAGCTACCACAGTTCAGCTTACATTCCTACTAATGCTACCATTCTTATTACAATTCACTGATGTGTGGCAAAATAGATTTGTTTGCTGAACCTCTTCAGTGTAACAGATGGACAACTGCACTCCATTGGTAATCTCCCATTGCACAGTGTGAAACCTAGTGAACACACCAAGGCTTATGGGCCCTTTATATGGGGATCAATTTTTTCCATCGGAGGTGTTTGCATGGACCACAAAAATCTACCTAACACTTACCATAGCATGATAGGCACTGTACCACAGCTTCATATTAGTAACTGAAGCTTGGTGTTTTCCAGAAGCGGTCAGAAGTGTGCTGAAGAGAGTGTTCAGTACAAATGTATTTGTATCTTCAGTCTTTAAAGGAACTTCTGAAGCACTTGACACAGAACAAAGTCTTCTCGAAACGTGCTCATTGATGAGTGGTCCAAGAGCAGCATTGACATTACTTGATATTTTTGGCATATTCAGGTATGAATGAACATGCAGCGATGTCAACTGAGATATGATGGAAGCTGAAGGAGTACAAATGTTTCCAAAGGCAGTTTTAAGAGTGCCTTCAACAATTTGGTAATTGTGTGACCATAGTGAAAGCTGTTCCCTGGTGAAATCATGGAAGTATCTGTCCCAAAGTTCCATATGCTCATCCATTGCAGCAACAGCCACCGCAGTACATCCTTGTTGATCCTGCAGATATAAAAGTTATCACTCAAAAAAACAGAAGTGTACACATATAGTTATACACATAAAATGTACTCTTTTCTTACCATCATTTGAATTAGACGTTCTTCCACCTGCCGTAGCAGTTGGTTTTCAAATTCAACAACAAACTGACCTCCAACCCTCTCGTCTGGCAGCGAAGGGTCATCCGTATCATTTGACTGCCTAAGATGTAGAGCAACTTCCTTTATTATGTTAACAATTTGAGGACATACAACATGAAAGAAAGGAAATTGATAACGTCCAATAACTGTCTTCCTATACTTCGATTCACGTTGAATACTGCTCAAGATTTTCAGCTTAGACAGCTTCTGAGGAATTGGGAGGCATCTTGTCAGATCCAAGAAGAGTTGTTTCACTTCTGAATCAGTGCTGAAGAAGATATCTAGGTTGTAATTGTCATTCATATAGTCAACCATGTATACAACGAAGTCCAAAAAGTGGGACTTCATAATGGAATGAATTGAGTCTGTAATATTCAAGGTAGCTTGACCTGTTTGAGTAAATTTCACAGCTCGATGGAGATATTCAGTCATAATTTCTGCTTTCCAGTAGGATCGGAAGTGGTGGCAGAGCACATCACCAATATCATTTGCAAAAAGCCTGAGCAAGATTTCACATCTTGCCAATGGTTTCATTGGCTGATTGAATTTTCTAGAGGATTCGGAGCCAAACGATAGTCGTGAGACCACGTGGGGAACGGACTGAGGTAGAAGATCTTTCAACATCAAGAAAAAAGAGTCTTCAATAAGAATTAGATTTTGCTCTGTGGGAAAGCAACTCATATGAAGCCATTCCACACTATCAATGATACCATGGGAATGGCTGTGAGCAATAGTGTCAAGGTAGTAATGGTCCCATCCTTCCAGGAAGAGTGACGGGTAGCAAGCAGTAAAAAACATGGCTGGTGGAAAATGCAGCAGGAGCAGAAAGAGCTTTGGTCTACAGGATTCCGCAGCAGTAGCTTCTTCTTCTTCTATCATTACTCTGAGGTGGTTAATAGCGCTTTTAGAGACTTCCTGCATGTTGGCTAACAGAAGCATAACTTGCTTATTAGATTCAGTAAACTCCTTCAACATCTCTTTCACACTTTGCTGTGAATGAGCACCTTCCAGTTTACAAACAACTAGTTCCGGTACATTGTTAAAGACTTGGCTAGAGAGATTGCCTTCAAGGTCTGCTTGTTCAGTAACTGAGTGAATTGTGCTAGGGTACATACTTGGCAGGTTGTGTATCAGTGGTGATGTCCTTGTGAAACACAGCACCTTAGTTTTTGACCTGAAAACAAAGAGCAAAAAAACATATCAGGGATGTGCTAGTGAGCAGCCGCTATACGAATGACCATAAGTGAGTCTCTCACTACTCCACAAGCCCAGTTCGTTTGTTTTTGCCATTTGACAGGACATCAGCAAGTTCCACAATTTTTGAAAGAGGCAAATGCACATTCAATCCCTACATCTCTTTCCATTTTTAATGTTGTTTATCTCATTTTTGTAGCAGCATACTTGATAGCATCGAGTGGCAACCGCACTACTGGTAATCGATGCTACTTGCTGGTAGTGCAAGCTGCTTGTTCCAATCAGTAACGCATGTCACATGACGACCATGCTCAGTCAATAACGAGTCAGCAATGGCGAGACCAACAGCGCTCACAGTGTGAGTTTCAGTACATAATCATCAGTGAACGACAGCGATCACAACTGTGTGGTCGTCTTTTGTGGGTCTTTCGTGAGAGCGCTCACGAAAGTTGGTGAGAGTGCTCAAGCAATGGTGGCCGGCCGACGGGAAGACAAAAGTGCTTGTATCTCCACCACCAAGGTGAGTTCAGCACCAAAATCGTACGTTTGGTCAGTACACGGTAGCAATCACGATCATCGGAGGTATAGTCAGAACCGTTGTAGGGCATCCGTAAATAGCCACTGCATTACAGTAGCCGGTGCATCTCGCCAGCAGGGCAAGCTCACCCTTCAGAATGGTATTCCAGTATTACTTTCACCCCAAGCAGACTCTGATTGCATCCACCAGCACGTACTTAACTTACAGTTCCTAGGTTGCTGGTCGGGCATACGCGCGACAAGCTCTACGGGTCATCTCAATTAGTGCACACGTGCATGGCTGTCTCATTCCCAGTAGCTCCACTGTGGTCAGGAATTATTTATTTTCGGGTTAGTTTTATTTCCCTACCAGTAGTGTAAAAGGTAATGTAATCACTCCGCACACTGTACACAATTTTGAGTTCAAAGTTCAAAGTTGCTCTCTACGCATGCACACAAATGAAGAAAATTGCGTTGCAGATAAAGCCATAGTTATTGAGTGGGCGGTTTCAAGTGCCTCGTGAGACTTCGAAAAGCGATAGGGTCGTGCACTGCTCAGTGTAAAATGCGGCTGTTTTGTGCAAACACCGTCGTGAGGGAGTCAGCCAAATTTGAATTAGCCCGTCTGAAGAACGAAGAAGGAAACAGATTTTGGCAGTTTAACGATTTTATGGTGCGGTAGTTTTGCGACGGTTTTTCACGACACTGGGATTCTTCTTGGCCAGGAAAACACTCAAAGATGAAAAGTAAATTGTCATAAAGCTGCCCGTTTTTGAGATTTCGATTTTGAAAGAGCATAATTATATTGTGCTCTATCCCTATTCTATGATAAAATTAATGTGTGCAGGTGTAGCTTCAATGCTCACAATAATCTACTGTTCATACCTATTCCTTTGCATCAGCTGCTGTTGTATTAGGTCCTTCAAGCTGAAATGGTTCTGGTAGCTGAGGTAGCAGTGGATGTATGACGATGGGATCTGTTTCCCGTGCAATACTAGTGCTTCTGGGGTCATCAGCTGAATCAGCTGCTTACAAAAATGTCTGACAAGCCATTGGACAAGAAGTGACCAGACCAACTGGGTTACTGGAGTTAATTCCTCAGTGAAATCAATATGGTGCCTCTGAAGACCATCAAGGGCAGACTGAATGGCTGCATTTGCTGATTCCATATCGTTCACTTCTGTCTTCATGGCTCCTTCAAAGTTTGGATTGGAACTTAACACTAAGTGGAACAAACAGTCAGCATCATGCTTCAGTTCTTCTGCTGGACACTGAGGAATAAGAAAACCAAAAGCAACCTAAAACTACACAACATGGCTTCAATTGTATAGTTATCGAGTATAAAGTTGAATAACTCACCTGTTGAAAACGAAATTTGAAATTTTGTCTCAATGCTTCTGTCAACACCTGCAAAATGTATATCTGTTTCTCTTGTTCATTTTCAAAGTTATCCATAGATGCCATTTGGTGAAGCAGCAATTTAATGCCTGGAGACAGAAGAGGCTCAGACCCCACTGGCAGCACAGTCAGCAACAATGAATTTAGAGTCTCTTCGCAAAATCCATAAATGCTGGATGATCCACCAATGCACTGTACAAACTGTTGCACCTACGGAAGAATTTTTTTCACTTGTTAGCAAGTATCCACTGTTCACGCATGCGCGAGCAGTTACATTACATTCTCCGTATAATTCATCGAGATACGTAAGCTGAAATAACCCGGACAAATAATATTATTCGGTAAAATATACAGCTCCAGTATCATGCGAGGCTATGGTTTTGAAGTCTGTGGACGTCAATACCTTTTCGAAGTGGACACGAAGCACGATACAAACGGTAAAACCCCATAAATTGTAGCTAGGCCATACAAACACATTCTTGCCCGATTATGTACGTGCTGTATCGCTGTCAGTTGTTCGTCCTCAGCACCATTCCTGGCTTTCCGACCTTACCGAGGGCATACGGCACGGCTTGGTTGAACAGAGCTGCGTCTTGTAGATGGAAACGACTCCCGTGTTTCAGTAATGTACGGTCGTACAACAGTATAACAGTAGTTTCCAAGTTCCCCACAAAACCTGGGGAGCCGCGCATGCGCGAACAGTGGATACCAGGAGGCCCCAATTACTGAGCGCCTGGGAACGAGGCTAATACACAACAGACAGGAATCAGTTCACACTTACACTGAATAATTATGAAAATAAAGTACCTTATTGATTGCAGCTTTCACAGCAGAAACGATTCCTGGTGGCAAACTCCTGAGAACAAATTCTAGAATGTCTTTGTGTGTTATGTAATACTTCTCAAACCTGTTCAAGAAAGGTGCTGGTGCTTGGTCCAGTTCTGAGTTCTTAATGGCTACGATGCACTGAAATTTGGGATGTACGCGGCAAGGCTTAAGATGAGCACCAATCGCAATGTTGGCATACAGTCGTGTTCCAGAATTTGGGTCATCAATTCGCTGAAATCTCCGATTAAACAAATCGTAGAAACTCTCATGAATGTCATCGGTTTGCAACATTATTATAATGTGGCCCTGAATGGCAGAATGCCTGATCCCAGCAATTGTGTCAATCTGAGAAAACAAAGCAGAAACATACTTAGCTTCTCTTATAATAATACTTCTATTTAGCCCGGGCAGTGATATCAGGAACAAGGTGGGGATTTGAATCTAGAAATGAACCTACATGTTTAAGTACACCGAAATACTAACTTCTTTTTTTTAAATCACCAAAAATGCAGCTCAGTGTCTATTATCTGTAACACTCACCACCTTATCTACTAAAATAGGAAACTGATACCCAACTAGAGGTGTTCATAGAGCACATACCCCGCGCGGAATGTCTGCAGGATACAGTGCAGCTACAGTACAATCGACGACTCGACGTGACATCTTGCACATCGAACAGGTGCATGGATAATACACACTAACGTTAGTGTGTATTATCCATGAACAGGTGCTATATAGCGTATACTGTGTTCGTGTATGGCCATATCCAAAGTGTGGGAGTGACCGCTTACCGTATATACAACAACTTGCATATTGTGAAGCTGAAGAGGTGGGGCCAAATGTTACAAATAATAGGAAATAGCTGGAAAAAACTGCTGAAACAATAGCCATGTTGTCTGTTAAGTACATAAATCGTGAGAAAATACTGTTTCCAAGCGGTCATAAAGTGATAAATTTAAGAAGCAAAGGGGGGGGGGGGGGGGGGGGGGGGGGCAGCCCCCCCCCCTTGCTTCTTAAATTCATCACTTTATTTTCCTCCTTACTAGCTTGCTGCCGCTACGTTGCAACTCCTGGCCTGGCCTCCTCAGGTCGCAATACCGTGCGTTGCCTGAAACCAAACGGCTTGGGAACGAGACCACGATTTATTTCGTCACACAATGACAGGGTTACACAAAAGGTTGACCACGATCTAGTATACCCCCCTGTGTACGTACGTATTACGTTCGTGAGCGAAATTTGAGCACACATGGCGGCCGGGCAGCCCCAGGACCTGCAATCCTCGTACATCTGGAACTTGCAGTGCAAAGCACGAAGGTGCCACGAGAGCCCATCCTGATAAGTGAAAAATGAAGGTGAAAAAATTTTTCCGCGCCTTGCGCGGACTGATCAGCACTACACACATCTATGCACTGCCTCCGGCAGCGGGGAAATATATAGTGCCCCCCCCCCTTTCACAAATCCTGTATCCGCCCCTGGAAGGTGGAGGGTTATTTCCAGTGATGTCACAATTAGGAGCAGTTGAGTAGTTACCTCCACATTCATAACCTCTGAGGGGGTTCCCCGCATATTCACAGGGCCCCTCCTACGTGTCTTCTTCATTGTACACATATAGCTACCTAGTAAAAGATATCTGCAAAGGGATAACTATCATCCCCAACTTGCTTACTTACACCATGTTACATTGTTTATTAGTTGAATGCTAATATTGCTTTTGTCCTATTGATATGATTTCTTTCAGGAGAGCAATTACGGCCATGGAATTAATCTCAAGATGGTACATTTGAGTGGCAACTGCACTCCTGGTAGCTAACTGCAACCAGTACGGCACACTCACATTCTAGAGTGAAGCCTCAAACTGGTTGTACCACTTGGTATACGAGAGTTTGCTAGCAATGACCGCCATGTGTTCCTCGAAGTCGTCATCAGATCATGGATGAATTCGCACCGAAACGAAGTCAAGCTGGTTTTGCATAGTAGGACCACGACAGGCTGTCTACATGGTGACAGCTGTGTTGCTACACCTCGCGTACTCGGTAAGCTATCATCTATGGTGGCAGCTGTATAGTGCCGTTCCGCAATTTCCTGTTTTCTGGCCTCAGAAATGACGAGCGCAACTTTCTGTGAGTCCAGTCCCACGGTCCAGTCCCGAGTCCAGTCCCGAGTCCAGTCCACTGAATACAGACGGCCGGCCTTGGTTGTTTGGCAACTTTCTGTTTCTGTACTTTGGCGACACTTTTTGTGACACTTGGAGTCTTGGTCAGGAAACCTTCGAAGATGAATGGTACATTGCTTAGGCCTATACGTTGGCTGTTTTTGAGATTTTGAGAATATATTGCGTGTCCACTCTATCCCTACATATAGAGTCTACCAACTCTATAGCTATAATACCAACACACCTGTTTGTGTCCACTCTATCCCTACATATAGAGTCTACCAACTCTATAGCTATAATTATGATAACCAAACCAACACACCTGTTTGTGCTCTACATTGAAAATATTGTAAGCCAGGGTTTCAAACAACTTGTACAGGGAGCACAGGGAGTGATTAGCCTCATTCCCAGGCCGCCACGGTCAGCTTTTCTCAGAAAAATGGGAGGAAGGCATGGTACCTGGTTTGGTTCTTTCACGACAGTTTTTTTCAATGCAATGGTTTTCGCGACAAGATGACAAGTGCGCATGCATACCCTACCTTCAAACTTTCCAACGCTGTACAGTAAAAACTGCTCCTAGAGGGCAAAACCTGGGGCCGTGTCCGGAAATCCCCTACTGTCGGGATATCCCCCTGTTACCTTACCCTATATGGGTACAAATCCGAACTTCAAAATACACACCATCTGGATTTTTCGCTGCAGGAATTCATTGCAACTCACTACTCTCACACTCACGACTGATGTGGGCTCTGTCTCCTACCACGGTATTTGCACGGCGGGCGCACTCCTTACGTAAATTATTCTGGTTGTGATGTCTAACGTGGCACGTATCATGTGACGAGATCTACCAGGCCTTCCCCCAGCTTTTTTCGACAAAAGCTGGGCATGGAGGCCTGGGAATGAGGCTAGGAGTGATGCTGTCACCCGCAAATGCCATATCCTATACAATGCAGGTTTATTACATAGAACAGTTGCACTGGTTGACGCTATAATGATTTGGAATGTAAGTAAATTAGTGCAGTGAGCAAGAATCATCCACTGCAATATTGTATGCAAATGTTTAGGATAAATATGACCTATAGGACTACAAATGTCAAGATGATACAGCCACAGAACCACATAAATCAACCCATGAGTCATAGATTGCACAGTCGTCTTTCAATAGTAATGATGTGTTCGGTTCAATTTTTCCACAACAGTCTAGAAAATGTGTTATTTCATCAGAACAGGTGCGTTGTAACATAGTATATGTAACTCACAAATATAGCTACGTTAATCCTGCATGAGAACTGTTAGCATTAACTTTCCTCTTACCTTTTGCAGTTCGGTGTCTCCAGGAAAATCACTGCACATGTAAATTCGCGTATTCTGCCTCTCCAGTAACTTGTGCTGGAAAAGCACCCTCACCAGGGAGTCATCTTCGCTGGAATGAATGATGATTTTGTATCGAACCTCATCCTCAGTGGTAGGTGTATCATCAAGGCTATCTTTCAAAACTTGCACAGCATTACGCCTTCTCACATCATCAGCGGACAAACCCATCTACCAGAGGATGACATTCAGGAACTATTATGACAATGAGATTGGTACATTATAAACTAAAATGCTCACCCTTTCCAAAAACACTTCACATATCTCTGAAAACTGCTGTGAACCACTAAAATTTCTCTCCAGGGATTCCATGACAAGTTGTCCGACTTGAGGAAGTGAGAGGTTGGTATCTTTCTGTACACACTTACGCCGAATATTATGAACAAAGTGAATGAAGTCTCGGAGGCCAAAGAACTTGCTCAGTTTCGTTTCAGTCACAGCATGAGTGTAAGCATAGTGTAGTTCAACAATTGTGCCAACATGGTCCTTTAGACTGTGTGGAGGACACCCAGGTGATTCAAATAAGCACTCAGTAGCAAGAACTTCTAAGTCTTTCGATATTTCTGTAGGGTCCCTGAACAGAGTGATGGCTCTGTTTGTCTTTGCTGCATCAAGGACTGTATTTGAAATGGCTACAAATGAAACTTCAGGTTTGTCAAGGTGATAGTGAAGAATCTTTAACGACTCATGGCTCTGCTCGGGCAGACCAGCTTCATCCATGAAGACAACGCATTTAATAGGAAGTGAAAATTGTGCATTGTTCTTCTGCCTGGTAATGGCCCGAGAAAACACAGTGCGAACCTCATTTGAAGTTGTGCGACGTGAACACTGATAGAAGTGTGGATCAAGGGAGCAGAAGACATCAGTGTTACGAAAAACAGGCTTCTTTGACTCTGGGCCTTTGAGGTTGGACACTGCTATGTTGAATGAAAGTGTTTTTGATGAACCTGGAGAACCAACAATTATCAATGGTGTCTGTGTCATGGTGCATACGACTACCGCAAAAAGATTCTCTTTGAGGGCTTGTGTCTTTGCAATTCCTGTAGGAAGTTCTATTTGCTGAGAGTACCACTCCAGTTCCCTTTCAAAAACATCAGAGAACTGCAATGCTGCAAACTCGTGCCCGAGAGAAAGATCATGCTGATATCTAGAACGATATGTTCTATTGAGTCTCATGTAGTAAACTATTCCAAGCGCCACAAGGATTGCACGCAAACTGGAGGTATAGTCATCAGGGTCCTTGTGTGGTTTAACATTTCGATATAGTGTTAGTGACCAATTGTAGAATGTGAAAACACGTTGAATATCCCTTTGACTGACACAACATTTGGAATTAAATTTAGCTTCGTGTTCTGTCAAATATTTCTTTAGTTCTTCATAAGCATACAGTCGCATCAGTTTTTGACTGCCCACTATCACTTTTGTAAGAATTATTTCTTGTGCATTAGAGAGCTGATTACTTAGCAAGTGTACTTTTGCCAGAACATACTGCTTCTCTTGATCTTCACCCAATGACCCATAATCCCACATCAAGTGGTTAAGGGTTGGATGTAGTTGTCGAACATAGTAGGAATCCATTATCCACGTTTCATCAGAATCATCAGCTCTGGATTTTCCTGTTTCACTAGCAGTGCTAAGAGCTGCCATGCTATTTCCCCGATGAGGATTACATGCTGCTATGATAAACACATTCTCTGGGATTGGCTACAAAGAATGGGATAAAATGTTTAACTAATGAACAGGAACTGATGACCTAACCCTACACTCTCAGTCACTTCTTACCTCTCCCTCAAATGTCTTGTCAATAATGATCTCTTTAAACAATCCCCCATATGTTGAAGCATTCAACTCATCCAAAAAGATCTGAGAAGCAAAGACATTCTTAAACCAATAAATGATCACTGTAGATAACACTCAGAATGCTCACCGTGACATTTGGGACCCGGAGGAAAGTAGTAGAAGCTCCTTTTTTTGCCGCAAGCAATTGATTTGCCTGCTCAAATGCATTTTCCAGTTGTTTAGATATTTCAGCAGGTTTCATCGCTGTTAAAGATTTGTGAGTTATAGTGTGATTAGTTCAGCTAAAAAATAGTGTAAACTACATATTGACACAATGCACAAGCAAAAAGTGAAATTGCTCACCAGCATGGACATTGAGCTTGTGGAATGTACTTCTCACACCAGCCGTCAGCAAAGCATGGAAAACCTTCACAACAGGCTGAAGAGATGAACAGTAGCAACACCATACATAATTAGAAAGCTACATACTACAACCAACATCCACTCTTGTGCAACTCTATGCAATTGAAACAATTGTGCAATACTGCATAATGCATTGCTACTGCTGAGTAGTGGATGGTGTTGATCCATGCTCACGTTAAAGAGCAGCTAAGTTTGTTTCACAACTGTGTGGATCTTATAACCCTGGCAAATAGTGTGTAGACTAAGACAACTTGTTTCAGTTCTTTGAGTAGCTTCAGATCTTCTGCTACAAATATCAGCAGGCATGCAAGATACTTCAAGACTGCCTTGTTCTACATGTAACAGAGCATCTGCTGGTTAGTCTACTGTTACATGTGCCCCATCGCCTCAAAAAAGAGCCACTAGACTTTCAAAATTTCAGCAGGAACATGTCCAAGTAAGCATTCTCTTCTGTATGCCAGTCACAAAGTGGTCATGCACGTACATTATCTTGTTTTGAAATAGCAGACAGCTCCCTGTATATTGCAATGAATGTAACCCATTTGAGGAGATGAAGTGTTAAAATTTAATGCCTTTGTCTCCTCTGCCGCTGTGACACCTAAAATTCAGATACCTTTGCATCTTTCTCAGAGCCTTCATCAGCAAGATCTTGTCGGTCTGCAAGAGCTTCTTCCAAAAGGATTTTAAGAGGTTTATGCTGCTGACAGCTAATGTCTAGTAGCGGTAGTAGAGGATCTCCAACTATTTTCTTCAGATAGTCTTGCATTTCCTGGTACAAATGGGATATATTTGCAGATGGAAGCATTGCAATTAATAGTAGGTCGTCTTCTTCAAGTGACTTCTTCTCTCCAGCAATCATACTCTCAACAACTTGCAACCATGCTCCATACTGATCTGGTGCAGACAGAGTAGATCCTACATGTAACAAACAGATGAGAGTGCAGTGTAATCATAGCTCTTTCAGATAACTAAATAACATCACGTAGTAAGTAGACTGTAAGAACAAAAATCTGGATCATAATAGGTTCCATGCATCCATTAGTACTTATCCAAATGATAACTTACTATGCTTAAGTTTTTCTCTTAGGAATTCAAGTAGTCTTCCTTTTAACCGTTTCAGCTCCACATCCAGTGAAACATTCCATAGTTTGGATAGCATCTGAATCAGTGCAGTTTTTCCAACTCCAGTCTCTCCCTGTATAATAACAGGCTCCCCACACTCATATCTTTCATGAATTTGTAGCATCTTGATAGTGAAGTCCAGTGTAAGAACATAGTTTTCATCATCAATTGCTGTCAGCCGTCCATCTTTGAGTTCAATGTTTAATGCTCGAGAGAGACACTTGTCCAAATATTCCCTTTTATGGAGGTCACTAACAGGTAGAACACGTCAACAGAAATAGAACAATAGTAACAGTATGTCAAAGAGCATAAAGTGATCTTGTGATCAAAAGTTATAATCTCATGTGAGTGGTATAGGAAATAGCTTGACTCTTTGCCAGCACTGACTCTTATGGGAGATTGCTGTCCAGGCTCTCCCTGCTTTTACATACTGAGAGTGACAAAAACTTGGGCAGGAATATTTAAGACAATAAACAGCACTGAGCAGTGTACAACCTAATTTGAGATGTCACAAGGTGCTTGATACCAATCCCTCAAACACTATGGCTTCATTGAAGACTACTATGTTAGATCAGGAAGCTTCGTCATTAAAATATTTTTGTCGCTGCCCAACAATGAAGAAATTAAAAACGTGAAATTTTTGACGGTCGAATAATAACACCGATGAATTCATCTCACGCTAACACGTGTAAACAGTGAAGCTGGCTCTGCTACATGTGCTACGTTACCTGGTACCAGTTAGTGGTTTTCTGGAACCTAGAGGGGTTTACTGTCTTCTGCCATACATGCTCAAGAATATCGCTGTAATGAATTAAACGTGAAGGCAACTCAAAGAGTGGCTGGAGATAAGCGTGATCCTTACAAGTATAGCACCATTTACAAGTACAGAGCCAGTCTGCGGTCTGAAGATTAGCAAGCCTGCCAGTCAGCATGGTGCAGCTGTAGCAGCACAGCATTCTTGGAGGAAGCTGGAAGAACAAGGCAAAACATTCCATCGTGCCCAATTTTTGTCGGTTGCTCAGTGACAAATATTAATTTGACACAAATAAATAACACATGCAAATTTATAAACACGCAAATTTCCCGATATCAAGGGCGTATCGAGCCGCCGAAGGCGGCGAGAGGGCATGTAACTCCGCAAACGGCATAATCCAAATCGATTCTATTTTTAGAAATCACGTGCCACATTGTTTATATCAGATCCGCGGCGCGCGCAGCTCTGGCATGCCACAGTTTCTGAAAATATCCATTCTCTAGTAAGTCAATGAACTTCTAATCTAAACTCACTGCTGTTACCCTGGACGGCGCTTACCACTGCCTTCTCCTTGCCTCAGTTTCGCCAACGAACCGTGTCATTCAGTGGAGACGGTCCTGAGCGAAGCCTACGGCACCTGCGTGCAATGGCTGCCGCATGTAGGACGGACAGGCACGTTGTTTCCAGTCGTCAAAACGTGGATGGCGTCCATTCATCCACTCTACGCGCTCGATCGATCTAGCTCTCTGGCCTGCTCTGCGATATTCCGCATAAATGCATTCATTCACATATATGGTTACGTACAAGTATCTAAAAATAGTATATCCGGTGGCCGCATTTGGATTATGCCGTTTTCAGAGTCAATACGAGAGTTGCATGCCTCTCCCCGACTCCGTTAGGGTCGATGCGCCCTTGCCAATATGCAATGAGGTAAACAAGAGTGAAAAACATTAAATATATGTGGTACATCAGAATAGAAAACCATAGGGAAACAAGACAGTTCAGTACACAACCACCCTACATATTTTTTTCACTATACATGGTGATAATAATATGGTGAAAGATATGCATGGTGGGGTCAATTGTATACTGCGCTGTTTTATGCTACCATCCCTGCTTGTTTCCCTGCTTTTTGCAGTTCTGCTGTTCCTACATCTCCATATATGTCTGTAATGTTCTTTACTCTTGTTGTTTATTATCACTTATATGCTTACCATTTCACCACATGTTTGACCGTACTACAAACACTCATAGTTGCCACAAAATGTATTACCACTGTGAAAAATGACCCCCCAAAAAGTAGACGTTTCTCCCACATGACTTCCACTAAAATAGTACCTACCCCATAGTGGGAATATCAACACCAATCTGCTTCAGATGAGGCAACTTGTTAGGGGCTGTTGAAATCAAGCCGATGGTTCCTCCACCATATTGGACATCATATACAAGCTGGAATGAAGGGAAAAAGTGCAAAAGGAGTAGCATTTTGGCAATGTCCTTTCTGAAGTAGCGGTCAGAAAATAGGTCCTGTTACATTTCGGAATTACGAGCGTAATATGCCATACAGTAATAAAGACACAGAAGTCAATGTAATTACGTACAAGAGTTTCCATAATATGTGTTGTGCATATATGGCTGGCTTATTTTGACAGCTGTTTTGATATCACGCATGCAGAACTCCTCACAATCCAATCCCAATTTCATAATCAAGACCACTTTTAAAGAGAGCTGATGGCCACAACATTCCTCCCGGTGAGTGAAAATAAAACAAACACACGCACAACCTTCATACTTATGTATTCAAAGTAAGAGTAAGGAGCTACACTGGACTCACATACGCAGTGAGGGAGGTGAGACCTCTGAAGCATACCTATTTCTGAAGAGATAACTGTCGCATGCGGTGCTACTGTGGATGGAGGTGAGACTGCATGCTCACATAGGCTAATGAGTAGGGTTCCACCCACACTGGTATCATTACTAATTCTCTATCACACGAGTCTGACTGAGCGCATGCTTGAGCAATCAACGTTGCATGTCCAGGCAAGTTAGGGGAGGGTTTTGGGAGTATTTTTCTGTGAATAGTGATGATGAAAGCAATTAAGGCTTGTTGCAAGATTGTGAAGAAAGCCATTCAAGGGTATATCCCGCACCTAGTAAGGTATATGAGCATTGCTTGGCAACTTGGTGTTCTTTTCAAAAACTTTTTTTTCTATCATAGAGTCGGTAGACTCTATATGTAGGGATAGAGCGGACATGCAATATATGCTCATACAAAATAATCTTTTGAAATCTCAAAAACGGGCAGCATATGCCTTTATGATGACATACTATTCATCTTCGAGTGTTTTCCTGGCCAAGAAAACTCCCAGTGTTGTGAAAAACCGCCAAAATCGGTTTTCTTCTTCACTTCATTTGTGTGCATGCGTAGAGAGCAACTTTGAACTTTGAATTCAAAATTGTATACTGTGTGTGGAGTGAATGCTATCTTGTACACAACTACAAAAATGTAAACAGGTTTAAAACACAAATGTGTAGGGATAGCAGAAAAGCAAAAGTAAGGAAACAATTAAAAGGTAGGGGTGATGGCATAAAACAGTTTAGTATACAACCCCCTACATATCTTTCTCATTATACATGACATTGTAATTGTATTATGTGGAAAGAAAATTAATTTTATTTGAGAAGGGTTTGTATATTATGCCATCATAAGGGCCTACTTTGTTTTGTTTCTTTTGCGGTTCTGCTATCCCTACATCTCCATACATGTTAAACGTCTTTTATACTAGTCTTGCGATAATTATTTTATGCAAAGCACTGGATACACAATTAGCATCAGCTAATATAAAGTGCACCCAAACAAGGAGAGACAAAACACACAAAATGCATGACTGTACTTAAGACATAAAATGACTAGACTATATATACAAGTAGCTGAGCTCGCTTCGCTCGCTCAGCTACTTCCCCCTTGTTCGCCTACCGTGCGTAATCCGGCGCCGGACAGCTCTCTGAAGAGCTGCTTCTCCCCGATTGCATCCGCTTCAGTTGCTGCTCGCCGCTTGCGTCCGTTTCAGCTGCTGCTCCCGGGCCCGATTGCGGCATCCGCTTCTACTGCTGCTCCCCGTTTGCCTCCACCTCGCGTCCAGCTGCTGCTCCCGATCAATCGCGTCCGCTTCGACTGCTGCTCCCCGATTGTGTCCACTTCAACTGCTGTTCGCCCGATTGCGTCCGCTTCGACTGCTGCTCCCCAATTGCATACTGGATTCCAGCTCATGCCTGGGCCCAATGTACTCGAACATTCTTCGCGGAGTTCGAGGTTCAGTAAATAAATTAAAGTACGAAGGTCGCGCGCCACTATAGTCTAGTCCAGCCCCACAAACATCCCACTTCCGTCACGTAAAATCTTAATGTATTGATATACTGCATAACATTATTCTGAATGAATTAATGACATGATGAGCAACTCCAACATTTATAAGCTTAGTACTATACTCTTGTAATACAGGAACAGAACGGGAACTTTCTTCTGACCGCTACTGTACTAATGACATGGAATTTGACGCAACCGTAGAGGTGACAGTGAAAGGTCAGTCAAGTAGCTATTCTTATCCCTAGCATCATGCTTACTTCATTATAAATTTGCAACACCACCACATCTTAATTAAGGCCTGCACACTCAAATCAAAAAACAGTTTACAGTTTATGGTGCAACCTTGGGTTAATGTGAACGACTGGTACAAATAACTATAGTGCGAATGACATGCAGAGGTCATAAGGCTATCATGATCTCAGTATAACTTACAGCTCATTTTGAGCTATTATGATAAGTACATGATGCACTTAGAACCCGTGCATGTACCTGATGGTAATCGCTGTCGTCATCTGAACAAGGGCAACAAACTTGCTTTGCTTCTCTGATCATAGCTGAAATTAGAGTAGATCCAAGATGCCTCGTATCTGTGATCTCACCACCCTTCATCCTAATACCAGCTCCTGTATTGTAGTTGTAGGCTGGAAGATTATCCAGAAACCAGCAGCGTCTTTTCATATACCTGTATTGGTGTAGTGCAAAAGTAAATCAGATTACACCACAAGTGGATGCTACCAGCTACCCGATAAGATTTGACAAAGTTCCACCCATGTTGCACCCTAGAGCATTCTTTTAGCCCCCCATCGTATGACAGCTATGACAAACTGCAGCAGCAAGACGTCTCCCATGTCTGTGAAACAACCAAGTTTGAATGGTACTGTGGCATATAAACCCCCTTCCAGTGGGCACAGCTACTTGTATTAATGAATATATAGTGCTCAAACTGTTCAACTGAAAAAATCAATAAAAGACACTTCCTGGTATTACTATAAAAGGTGAACATATACCCATGCACACACACAAACATAATATTTCGTACTTCAGAAAGAGTTGCTGGGAAATTTTTGTCCTTCTGATGGAAGATGGTACAAATTTCTCCAACAGACGTTCACATTCCTCACTGGGAAGATCACGCACAGTGCTAAACTTCACTGGATTTGATTTCTTCTTGCCTCTAGAGCCTACAGTCAAGAATTTTACATTCATAATGCACAGAAAGCCATCTTATCACTGGGATTGTACCTTCGTTAAAGAGTCTGTCAATTCCTTTGTCTCCACCAGTCTCATATGCTTTCAAGTACTTGCAAACCAACTGGAGATCAGGATTTGATTGGACAGAGTACTGAGCAGTGCTTTCTACCAGCTGCACTGTACCCAAGATTCCAAAAATGGGTATTTCGGACCGGAAGTTTTCCAAAAAGTTATCAGCATCGAGTGATAAACTTCTTGCTGGCACCTGTTGGTCATAATGATGGTTAAACAATACATAGCACTAACACGATTTTCAAGAGTCAAATTTAACTACTGCGACTACTGTGACAGTATTGTGCCACTGACAACAAAATGAGGAACATGATCAAAAGAAAGTAGCTGTAGCATTACAAAGCCTGAATGCCATCCATTGGAGGCCACAGTGGGTCACATAGTTAGATTTTCCTCAGTTCTGGGTATGAGTTTACACTTGTATTCAGAGTGGGAATACACTAACCTCGATATAAATTGACAAGGAGAGGCCTCCAGGCAGTTGGAAGGATTCTCCAGAGTGGGAGTCTTCCACATATCCAAGAAACAGGAGGTCAAAGAAGAACCAGCTGATAGTTTCCATGAGAGCGTCATAGCTCTTCTTGTCTTCTTTATGAACAGAATCCTACACAATGTGCAGAACCAGTAAAAACACTTAAGTATATATAGTTACAGTAATGCTGCATACTTACGCCAACAGGAGGAACGAGGTTAAAATTGAAGTAGATAGCACAGTTTCTTTGATGTTTGGGAAGACTGTGCAACCGTTGAATGGTCTTAAGTGGTTCAAACCCTTCGTTGACTGCTATGGTCACACTACGAGAACTCTTCGCAAGTTGCTGTCTGATGTAATGTGACTTTCCAACCCCTGTAGTGAGAACGTGAATGTGCTACATGTTGCAGAGGATCTAATAAGATGAACTCACCTGCAATTCCATAAACTAGTTGTAAACATGTCAATCCTCTTCCAAATATTGCTTGCTTATGGCAGAACTTGCGAATTTCTTTTGCAGTTGTCATTACATCTGAACTCTAAATATGAATGACCAAGAAAAAGTTTTAGCAACTCCAGAAATGCAAATCTCATCATCAATGTATACCTTACTATGTTAAAATGGGGGGAAAGCGTTCACTTTACTCAAAGGGGTTGTATTAACGGAACAGAACCTATGATAAAAAAAAAAAATCCTGAATGCATACCTTGTGTTTTTCATGTTGAATCCACGGCATTTCTTGCAAAACTGATGGTAGAGTTTCCACATAGTGAATACACGGTTGACGATCACTTGAGTGAAAGTCTGTGTGCTGTTTTAGTAGTAACTGCAAAACAAACAAGAAACTACGTATGTACTCGGTAAAATCTTGATAAAAGTTGTTATGTATGTGTACCTCTTGAAGGTTGATAGGCAAGTGGTTAACTCCCAGAATGACAAATGTCAGCGGGTGATCGACAGCTCTAGTTAAGAAGAGCTTGAGTTGAAGTAGAGTAGACTTTTCATGACAACGAAAAAACTCATAAGGCTGAGGTAGTCTTCCTTGATATATATCAACAATGATAGATATGAGTTCTCCTTGTGTGAAGTCAGGAGCATAGTGGAGGACCTCCATGCTGTCACTGGAACGCAATATGGTCCGTTGACAGAGAGTAGAATGTGTAAGGCAACGTACATTATAGTACTTCTGTGGGGAGTAATCAACTATCTTAGAGTGCTTGAACAGTGTATCTAGAAACATTCCACAGACTTTCAATGGAACACTCGCTTCATTAGTCCCCTCGAAGTTGCGTAATTCACTTGGTAATGTGGTCAATGAATCCTGCAGGCATATATGAAAGTATAGGAAAGAATAATGCCAAGTCAATTGTCAGTGCAATAACAGTCACCTTGATAGCCACCATGACTTCCTGTCTAGCCTGCACATCACTGCAGAAAAGGAAGCCTATCTCCTCCATAATTTCCTCTGCATCAGAATCGGGTCGGAATGCACTTCTATAGCTAAGGAGCTTTGAAAGCTTGAGTAACTTTGGAATATTGAACAATAACAGAAGCCAGTCATGTTTCAAAAACAGCTTGTCAATATTCTGAGACCATTCTTTCACAGTATGTTCCATTTGCCTAACCTGCAGAATGGACATCACAAACATTATAGTACAGCAGGACCCAGATTATGCTCTAAGGGCATTATCTAGTGTATGATGGAAAGGTCCAACCAGGCCTACAACCCTCTCCTGTCAACTAACCCTACAGGGTTGCTACGTGTAGGCTAAAACTTGATGTAATGGTGCGACAGTTTCCACTCTTAGTCCTTGCATACACAAGCTGAGTATTGATGTTGTCAGATTATTGATTGCTTACTCAATATTATATACAGGTATCTGAGTAATGAAGGGTCTGATTATTGATTGTGTACTTTACATACAGAATAGGGTTCAAAACTACCAATCACTACTTCCCCCAATGGTATAATGACACACTTACCATTCGATCAGCTTCTTTATTATTGCACTTGAGGCCATCCTTAGCTATTTCCTCAAGATGTGAAGGATATCCCAACTCTCTTAGCTTCAAAAGGACTTCAAGTATTTTATTAGCGACCTGTACGAAACAAAAAAAACCCAAGGTAAACAGCACAAACAATAATTCTGTGTAATACCTCATACCTCATTTATGTGCAGAAATGGTTTTACCATCTCTCCACCAGCTTTCTCAGAATCCAGAAATCCCAGCTTTCGTGCAAAGTTACTGGTTTGCTCACTGTCCCATGTCTCTTCCTTCACATCGTCATCCAGGTTGGGACCTATCGATGTTTGCTCTTCACTGGGTAATTCATCTGTCACAACCACAGCTCGCTTTGGGGAAGGCTTATAAGTCAATTGAACTTTTCCAGGCTCAGCTATGTTTTCAGGAATGATGAAGTTGTAAGTTCCTGTATGGAAAATGCTCTCAAGGTCACTGGCAACATTCTGTAGGGTGTCTCCCTGTAAGGACCACAAAAAGAAAGAAAATCCCATTGTAAATACAAAACTGAGAGTTATGTTTCAAGATCTAATCATACCCATGTAACTTTGCATGAAGGGTAATCATTGCCCAATGTACAAGAATACGAACCTCTGCTCTGGAGAACCACAGCCGTATCAAATTGATGTTCCTGTTAACTGTCTCGATCTGCATAAGGTGATCTGTATTTGCCCTGGCAGTATCAACAGGGAATGCTGCTGTCAGCATTTGTTTCACACTTTGTAATAGGGAATGGAATGACTGGTCTTTTAGGGTAAATGGAAGAATCAGTTTGTATGCAGCATACAAGAGGTTCAGAACTGCTTCGTCGTACTCTTCATGCTGAAGTTGTGCAGTGATAAGCTGGTATTGTTGGTTGAAACGCACCTGACCATTTTCACCAGTAAAGCCTTTTTCGCAGATGAAGCGATAGAATTCTGCACTATCGGCAATCTTAGCAAATATGTTCAGATATTCGTAGTCATCGGTTGCAGCTCTTCCTTTAATGTCAATCAATGACCTGACAGTGTCCATTTTCTCTGCAGCAAGCTGTGGAGTTAAGGAAGCTCTTCCTTCTTTTGTCATAAGCTCATCGGATACAAGCAAAAGCGTCTGAAGATCTTCATCATCGAGACATTTTTCAAGTTGGTACTGTTCACATACACATCTTACAACTCGAATGCGACTGGCTACTTTCAAAAGGTTCACCATGCATCTAACATTATGAAGTCCTTCAGTGTTGAGAATACGAGGAAGCTTTCCAAGTTGTTCTGACTTCAGAAGGATATCAAATTCTTTATCAATGTCAAGAGTTTCCAGGTCAATAGCACCATTAGCTGTCATTTCAACGTACTTCACTTCTCCATGGCCTAGTTTTACTAACAGTGAGTTCACTTGCTCAAGTGCCTGCCTAAATGAATTCATATTTCTGGCTTCCAACTCGTTCTTCAGGTAAGTTGAGAACAGCTTGCTATCATGAAGGGTGAAGAATATCAGCATATCCATGCTACCTCTAATTGGGGCAAGAAATTTTCTCAGATCTTGAACACATTCCGCCAGCAACTTCAATGTGAACCGTTCACTCAGTATCAGTGAAATTGGTTGAGGAGGCTGAAACTTGCCCGCTATGCTGGCTGGCATTGGATGCTTCTGCAAAGGTGGACTGGCCTTTTCACCTGGTAGTACTATAAACTGTTCCATGTGTTTCTGAAGATTTTCTGGAAGACCAATTCCGTACATGTCCAGTACAGAAGTTAGGACACGCCTACATCAGAAAACAATCACACGTACATAGACTACACATACACAGCAATAAACAGCCAGAGAAGTTGACAATGTACATACTGTTGTCACTTCCTAAAATGTTCATGGAGCACAAAGGTTGGGACAGAGGAAGGTTGTTGGGCTTCAGTGCTAGTCTAAGATTACATGCATACCATAATGCTACAATAATTTGCATGTGCTTGTCCTTTTCAGACTGCGAATGCTTGTAGCATAGTAGAATCAACAATTTATGGGAGTGGCTCTTAGTGCATGTTATTATAACGGGCATTGAATTCCCACATGCAATTGGCTGAGGTCAAACCATACAATTCCATTAGCATGCAAGCTGTCCCAACAGTGGTAATGGATATTCAGTGAAGTGGTTCATGGTTCTTCGGATTGCAGTGTCTGTCTCACTGGGAAGTTATGTATGTAGTTGGTGTAGTGCTACTCGCGATGTGAATGAGATTGTGAAGCACCTGATTATAAGGGAGGAGCTAAGATCACGAAACACACAGCCACAATAAGATCACAAAAAACTTGAATCAGGCTAAAATTGACAAAAGCACAAGGATTTCTCGCACACAAAATTGTAGCAGTCTGCTTGGCTGTGTCAGCTATTTCTATCCTCACACAAATTGGCATAAGGAAAACAGTGCTCCCAGTTATACATAGTTTGGTCATACTGGGTTACATACATACATATCAAAACATGCACACATACCATTTAGCTCTCGGAACTTCAGGAACATATCTCAGCAGAAGAACATTAAGCGCTTCAAAGTCCAGTAGGTATGTTTTCTCCATCTTAGCAACGTACACTTCTTCCACAATTATTGACGTTGCACAAACAGCTTTGGCCACTTTACAAATCGAACTGTGACTACTTATATAGTCTATCATACCATCATGATTGATGGTCTGGTGCAGAAGCTTGTCATGCCAATTGGAAAAAATGCTATGAATTTTCTGAACCCACACATAGTACTTTTTAGCTTCAGGTGGACACTGGCAGATTTCCACCTTTAATCCCTCTTGAAGAATGCATTGTTGAGATTCACGCTTGAAGTTCCGTCTCTGGCAATACAATGCATAAATCTCCCCCATCTTCTCAATAATATTTGTGTGAGATTCTGCCCACTGGAAGCTGTCACACCTTGGCTGTATTCGCTCACAGAACGTTGTAACGACACCCCAACAAAATCTTTCTTTTCTTGTCATTTTGACTTTCGGGCAAACATTCTTGCTGAGAACAACAATAATGGTAGTTAGAAGTTTCAACGCTGGTTTCTCAACACCTGATGTCTGTAACCATGGTACTATATCCTGAGAAAACAAGTTCAATATGCATATGAGAAGTGACGTGGGCTACAGAGCAAGATTTGTTAAGTTTAAAACTGCTTTGTAAACAATGTTCCTGTATTTAGCCATAACATTCAAAGTCAGTACAGTTTTGAGATGCTTATAAATGTCAGTAATGAAAGGCATCAAATTCACCTTCAAGTTAAGATATACTATGAACCAATTAACATGTATCCTTCAATCAGTTCTACAACAACCACAGCAGTAGCTGTGTATTTAGGCAGTTCATTAAACTTTGTATAGTGAGAGGGATGACATTGCACTGAGTACCACTGCTATCTCAAACTGTATCACAATCACACCCACTTACTGACAATGGACATGCAAAGTCACAGGGAATGCATGCACAGCTACTGCAATATCTAAGGTTGAACTAGAAGGTATTCTGACTCTGTGCTGAGCAGTGGCCCATCGTTTTCTTAGGAGCTGCAATGCGGTAAAATTTAATTACTTGCTTGTTTGTGTTGCATTTTCGCCTCCTATAATATTCCATTTTTCCTATGGCTGTTGCCATCACTTATAGAACAATACCATACTGAGAATCGGGTGATTGTCTTCTCGGTAGACCCCTGGACTTCCTTGACCATAACTGCTGTAGCCTCAGACACGGCGAGCCAGCATGAGCTAGTGCTGCTTGGCACATAGTAACAAGAATCTGTCAGTTTTGCTAGTTTAGACAACAATTATTATAATCCTGGAACAATGCTTAAAGCAGGCAAAGACTACATTGCATGAACTACCCTGCCACTGTAGGTACAGACACGCTACCATGCCAGGTATTCACATCATAACAATACTAATCCGTGGATTACAAAGACAAGTGCAGAAATTAAGCACATGACAAATGAGGTAGCTTCTGCAGACTAATGACACATTTTCATAACCTCCTCCACTTCACGTGAAGTCATTGAGATCTACCTTAATGCACCAAAGTGACTCGATCATACTCCCACGACTCAAAATCTCTTGTTACACATTAAAACCTAACGTTCTTCAGTTGATTTATTGTGCCTCTCATATAAGACGCTAATGTCAACATCAAAGAGTAGTAATCCAAAATATTGCCTTGTCAGTTCGCAGCTCACGTACCTTTTCCAGCACAGTCAGAATGAGGTCTTGAAAACCATGAGGAGTATCATGTATACGATCCTGAAACAGCAATTTAACAACAAATAAAGAGAGACAGAAGCACCGTAATCAATCAAGTGCCACATTAAGAATACCAGTTTTTGGGCATTACGGGGTTTTAGTGCATGAGAGCAATGTAGTAACGGTCGAGGGCGGGATAATGCATGAGCCGAAGGTGAGTGCATTTTCCGCCCGAGACCATTACTACATTGCCCGAATGCACTAACTACGTAACCCCATAATGCATAAAAACTGATACTTAAAGCGTTTAGCACTGACCTGAAACAGGCGTTGGTCTTCAAAACTGTGCATTATCTACATAATGCACACTAAAGTGTGCATTACGCGATTTAATGTTTAGTCATGTGATCGATTCTGAGGCATCTGATTTGTTGAGGGTCACTTGAGTAACAATAATTGAGTGCATGTACATGCACCTAGCAACCATAATCTAATTATGGAAGCACAGAAGCTGCAACTGTGTACAACTACTACAAGCAGTGGCAGAGTTACATGTACATATAGCAGACTAATACCAATTGAGATAATATTACTAAGACTATATCTAATTACTTAGACATAGACCAACTAACCATGATGGCATCCACATGCTTCAGCAGGTCCTTTCTCAGTGTTGAGCCACTTGTAGCAACGTGAGTTCGTAAGTGTTTTTTGAAACATTCACCAGGACTCGCGGCACTGGTATCACATTCACCAGGACTCGCGGCACTGGTATCACTGGGGTCACAAAATAAGCCAGGCACATCCAGCTTCATTAAATCAAGAATGTATTCCACTTGTTTTTCGGCTTTGGCGTAGCAGCAAGCTCGATATGTTAAAAAATCCAGAATGAAACTGTGACTGGGAGGTTTAGGAAACCTGTTGAACACAGAAAATAGTGAAATTCCATGTGGCAAAATTTTAGCTGCTATGCCTTCATAATGAATCAAGCACTGCCGTATAATGATGCAGTGACATTAAACCCACCATGCTTATTACCCTATACACACACAACTGCTTGTTGGAACTGACTTGACAAACATTTTAAATTGATGGAGCTGGACCTGACATGACAAATTTATTGGGTACACATTTTAATTGATGGAGCTGGACCGAGTTTCCTAAATAAACGCTTCTCCGGAAGACATAAATGCAGTAACAAAAGGCCTTTGGAAGAAGCCTTCTGCATCTTCAGAAGAAATCTTCCGGATTTCAGAAGAAGCTTTCCAGTTGGCAGCAAAGCTGTGCTGCAAACGCAAGTCAAAAAGCATTCAAATCTTGGCATCAATTTTGTAAGACCCATACTGTATCTTGTACAAATCACTGGCTCAGTGATGGTTCATTACCTACCTTTGCACAACCTCTTTAAACAGCAATGTCCAGTGTTCATCACTGAGATCAGCATGACGTCCAGTGAACTCGTAATTTCTCAGGTAGTTTGATAGAAACTGTAGATTGAATTTAACATAGGATGTGCTTGTATACGTATACATTATCCACAGGCAATCTTATGTCCAGTCAGACAAGATGAAGGGGTTTATAAAATAATGTCCTGGCACATGTACCTACTTTCGTTCTATAAGTTCTGAAATAAACTCCTCCATGGTACAGCAATGGGATGTACTCTTTGCAGTGTGATCAATTTGTGTACTACAATGATTACACTTACATAATTATGTACTCCGATTATTGTAGTAAGTAGAATGCATGCACATTGCACAACTATCTAATGTCTTTGCTTTTCAAATTCAGCAATATTAACCTCAAGGTACATGTATACTATAAACATTAACAATTTATGGAGATGTAGGGATAGCAGAACAGCAAAAGTAAGAAAGCAAGCAGGGATGATGGCATAAAACAGTTCAGTATATAACCCCATCTTACATATCTTTCCACATAATACCTGCACATGGTACATGCATAATGAGAAAAAATATGTAGGGTGTTGTATACTGAACTGTATTATGCCATCATCCCTGCTTGTTTTCATACTTTTTGCTGTTCTGCTATCCCTACATCTCCATACATATACTGTTTTTTACACTTGTTTACCTCATTTTTGTAGCAGCATGCTTGATAGCATTTACTCCACATACAGTACACAATTTTGAGTTCAAAGTTCAAATTTCATACGATATCTGCAATCACCCAGCATGGGGCATACAGAACATCGCAACTCACAGAAGACAATCAGCACACACACACAGAACATGAAATACAAAGTCCATGAGTGTAAAAGCTGCATCTGGGTTGTTTCGTCTTAGGTAGGATGCGGTACTTTCGCGACAGTTTTTCATGACACTGGAAGTCTTCTTGACCAGGAAAACACTCGAAGATGAATAGTAGTTGTCATAAAGGCTTATATGCTGCCCATTTTTTAGATTTGGAGAGATTTTGAAAGATATTTTGTATTAGCATATCTTGCATGTCCGCTCGATCCCTACATATAGACTCTACCGAGTCTATGATGTCTCAATCGCTGAGTGATCAGCTTCCAACAGCACCCTTGTTGCAGATCATGCTGTTGTGTTCTGCCAATTGTGCTGCTGTCTTACCAATCATGCCACGACTAGTACTTACAGTATACTATCTTGCTCATAATTGTGAGATATCTGAGACAGTCATAGTTCACTACTTTCTGCCAGTGCAGTACTCACAGTTACTAAACAGGACCAGATATTTGCAACATGTTCTCTGACGACTGCCCTGCACCATTTAAGCTGGGAAAAGTTGAAGCTTCTACCTGGAGCTAAATGTGCAAACATCGTCACAGGGATGGACTAAAAACAGCCACTTGGCTCACAACTCCTTCCTTTGGTCAAATTTCCCATGCTGAAGTCAGTTAGACCTACTATCAGTTGGTGCAGGCTTCTTATCTCTTCTCTGCTTTTGCCTTGTCACAAAAATAGACCACAATGGATATAATGTCCGGGATCCGGATAGGTTGCCATAGAAATCTAATTGCTTACAATGTTATAATGCTCCTTTTGACAATGGCCCCCTTTAAATTTGAACCCCCCCCCCCCCCCACCCCCCCCCAAACCAGCAAGGTTAAGATGGCAGGCAAGCAATGACATGCGTGACTGTGCAATAATTGGAGGCATGGTTTCTGATTCTCTGCTCTCGAGTGCGCCAGCAGCAGCTATACAAGCCATCCAAGATGTCATGCCGCCTTTCTTCTTCCAAGCATCCATTGACAACATGTCAAGTTGAGCGCTACATTATACGTACTTTGTACCATGACAACATCAGCTGCAAATCTCAGCAAAATACAACACTGTTTCTTTCTGTACGTCTCAAAAAAACAGCTAAAATAATTTAGCTAAAATGCTCTTCACAGGCAGCTCTTCCACTGGTTACTCGAGGGGGCTATGAAGTCGTATGGTGTTGAACGAACGTCTCATCATGGTTTCTCCCTTGCAACATGTACAAAAACGACCTCGCAATAACACTGTTAACTCCGTAACTCACTAGTTGTGAAGTGTACATACATAAACTCGTCATTACCCCCTCCAGATTGGGGCTGTCTAGAATAGTAGCAGTAGCTTGCGTGCAATGGAACTGAGACGCATAGAAAAATTGAATAATTTGCTGTCTCTTTTGTTTGCTGCTCCAGAACATTCTGGTTTTGTACATAAGTAGCACTTACATGAAGTGTTTGATTACCACATCTGGTTTCCATTCATGGTAGGACTTGCCAGTTACAACATATTTTAGATGACATGATAATTATTACAAAATCACTTGCCTGCCACCTTGATTGATTAATTTAATCCATTAGACTCCTCCCCCCCAACCCCCCCCCCCCCCCCCCCCCCCCCCCCCACCCACCCCCAAAAAATCTCTAGACAAAATACTTTGTTAGCAGCACATTTTAAGCTGAAAGTACTTACTTCATTGTTCCAAATGTAGAATTCCTTGTACAGTGGGTAGAAGACAGAAATGTTGAGCTTTCCAAATAGCTTTCGTATCTTCTTGAAAATCTGCATAAAATAAACTTTCTGGAGTCAATGCTGCAGCAATAGGTAGCGGCTATAGTCACCAGCATTAGCACTGCGCTACAGCACACCCCAACTTTGTATAAGTTCATGACAATAGAGCAATAATAAAACATTACTTATAACGTGCTCTTGCACTTTGAAAAGATTGCACTTCAATGAGGATTCTAAATTAATGAAAAAATCATGCAGAGCGACACTCACTAGTACTAGCCGGTTAATCATACCCTTGTCTCATCTTGTGAATACATACACAGACTCTGATTACATACTCGTACTCGGAGACAGCCTATATCTCATTCCGCACATGTTATGTGACAGACCATACTGCTAATGACAATTGAGTACATCATGTGATTGAAGCGAGCAATGGCGGCAAACAGAAAGACAAAAAGTTGTTAGTTACAGTACTCCCTTCGCCACCAGTATGCGTTTGGATATATACGTTATCCCTCAGTGTACCGTGGCATCACTACTGTGCTCCAATGACAGTCAACGAGAGCACTCAAGCTACAGTAGCCAATGGGAAAAGAGAAAGTGCTCATAACTCCATCACCGAAGGAGTTTCAGGACCAAAATCATACGTTTGGGTAATCATACGTTTGGGTAATCATACGTTTGGGTCAGTTAATCTTTGTAAGGCATTCAAACATTATTGTTTAGCTACATTAGATAATGCAACACATGCAATTTTTCTCATAATCAGGGTATCACTGCTGGCGCATATGGGGTTTGCCCCATGCTTGTAGTCATTTCACGAGGGGAGATACACCAAAATTTATGGAGTGTCAATTCAGGGTGGGTCTTTGCTAGTCATGCTAGTGGGTCAACTTATAGCCTCGTTCCCAGGCCGTTCCCACAGCTAGTATTTCATCGCTTCCAGTATGAAATATTTCATACTGGAAGCGATGAAATACTGGCGGTGGGAACGGCCTGGGAACAAGGCTAGTCAACTTAGACAAACATCCTAGTTGATCACAAGAATCATCAAAGGTTCATATCACAATAATGGATTCTACAAAAGCAATTTGCATGTTCTCCATTTTGTGGACCTGAACCTGTAAACACCCTGAGGTCAAATGGGTGTACCTAAGCACTTTTGATAGCAACAAGAGTACTTGTACTTACACTTCAAGTGGGGCGGGCCCATGGCTTCATTAGCACAATTAACTCACACATGCATGACAGAAAAGTCTTATCTTGATATTCATCCAGGACTGCTGAAGATGCTAGAATAGCTGTATAGTACACTACAAGAAGTATAGTGCATGTCTACAGATACTTCATACAGAGTGCTATGTACGTAGCTACATGTACAGACCTCGGCTCCAATATGTAGGCGATAATCTTCGTCCAGAGTAACAGCCTTGCCAGAAGTCAAGAAATGCCCCAAGATATCTACAACACCGTCTTTGATTTCAACAGCATCCAATAAAAGAGAGAACCACTTTCTACACTCTTCTTTTAAGGCATTGCTAGTCCAATGTCCTTTTAGGGAAACAAGATGGACAGCATCCAAAAAGTCAACTCCCTTTGGAACAAAGAAGTACAAATATATAACAACTGCATTGGGTAAATCATCCCATGGGTGGGTCTATTTCTCAAAGTTCTTATCAAGTTCATGGGCATTCACAGTAAGAACCATCTAGCCTCTCAACTGAAGGAACCTGCTTACTGCATACATTTGCATAGATATATTCCTTTACCTCTGCAACAAATCCCCCCACATTGTGAGAAACGCTTGCATCAGACAAATGCTTAGTGTGGAGTGTTGATGACTGCTCAGGAAACAGCAAATGAGTGTAACAGTGCTCTCTGGGACTCTTCAAAAAAGATGTTACAAATTGTTCCTCATCCTGGAGGAACTTCATGAGCTCAAGTACAAAATTCCTGGAGTGAAAAAAATGTCACAAATAATAATAGTAGTGTAAATAATTGCTAGTCATTCAGACATAGATTCCTACCAATCATTGAATGATGGCATGTGTGCAAGGTACAACACACCTTGGGAGTCCAGCTGGATAACAGCATGCACACGGACATATGCATTCCTACAAGTTACAGTACTCTTTCATTCTTAATAGGTAGGTTCCGCTTGTTGAAGCCCAGTGACTGGTTAGCATCTTGTAGAATATGAGTCAGGTACACATGCTCAGTATATAGATTTGTGCCTTCCTTAGAAAGCCACTTGGAAGTTTAAGTTTCTAAACAAATCTATCAGCCTGCCTATGTGTTTTGTTTCCCTATGAGATCTCAATAGCTAGCCTCGTTACCAGGCCCAAGATGGAAAATTGAAAAAGGCAGCTAGTTAGCACATCTGTATAGTTTCTGTCAACTATCACCACACAATTTTAGAGGTACAAATCAGGTTGCAGAATGAAACATGTGGAACATAATCCCTTCAAACATGCTGCAGGTGACTACATACTTGCGTGAAACAGACTAACTCAAGATAGCGGGAAGTGTTATTGTGTTTGCAGGAGATCATTGGATGAATCAACTCGGAGAGGGCTGTTTACTCCGATCATATGGGTGATCGAGACAAACTTGCTGATCATCTATTGGCACAAACAGGGATCCTGATTGACCAAGACGATTTGCCTGAATTTGGATGTCAGAAGTGTGTGTCTGGGCATGTATACTTGCAAGTGCAAAATGATGATACACTAAGGATTGTTCGGCTGTTTTTTGGTGATGGCATGCACTCCAATCTGGCAGGCAGCAAATGATGATGCTTTCTCTGCTCTCTCAGGCACCATATTCTCTCTGTGCATGTGATAGCCAGATGATATGAATTTCGAAATGAGGTGTGTCGATCCTATGGAAGCACAAAGATGATCGAGTACAGCAGTGACAGTCATTCTACAGAAATCTTTTCCAATTTTTCATATGGGGCCTAGAACTGAGGCTAAGATCTCCAGTGGTACAGTGCATGCAGGCCTCATCAAGCTTCCTTTGTGCAAGGTAAGAAGTATTATGCTTTTGAGCATGCATGTAAGATCGTCTGATTCTAGGTGTACACCCTTTAGTCAACTTCTTCTCATTCCTTAATAAGTCTGAGTTGGGTGGGGTCGATCAATGAACTAGTAGTTGTCTCTAGTCGCCACACCATTCCACCAGCTGGTCAATGCTGCCTATGCAGTGGCTGTAGGGGGAGGGTGCGGGGGTGGAGCTCCCCCTCCCGCACAAAGCACGGAAGCCCAAATAATAATCAGAAGCCTTAGAATCACCCAGATAATAATGTCACACAATATGTGAGTTTATTGACTGATCACACTCTGGAATGATGCAACATCGCTGCAGTTATACACAACAACCTACCATCTATACTGTACTAGGTTCTGACGTCATTGTAGGAGTGGGGACTCCTATAGTACAGCGAAGATTAGTTTAGCATAGAGAGTTTAGGGGGTTCAATCAAACCCCTCGAACCCACCCTTGGTACGAGCCTGTACACACAGGCACTTACTAAGCAGAGTTTTACACGTACAGTAATAAGAGAGATACAAGTGCTAACCGAACATGTTGAAGTGGTCGGAGCTGGTCCCATGGGAAGAGCAGATACGACAATCTGTTGGCATTTAATTGGTTCTCAACTGGTAACAACAGATGTTCACCAAGTCTCAATCCACTTCGTATGTCAGAAATGGCCATCTTCGTCAAGGTGATGGACGATCTCTCCTAATGCAGAAAGTTGAGCAGAGAGAGATGACCTCAGAAGATACGTATGAAACAGTAATATAACAAAGTCATGTCCGTACATTGAGGAAATGGCTAGTCCAGAGTTTATCCACTTCTCTTGGCATGCCACCATGTGTTAAGGTTGAGTCAAACTGCATACATCGAATTGCGATAGAGACTGTATGGAAGTGACATAACAAAAGCAATTAAGGAATGAGCATGCATTGAACTAGCTAGCCTACACATGCATTCAACACAAGAGCATAGTTTTATGTATCAACAACTCACTCCAGAGAATACGAGAGTACAGGTCTCTTCTGTGTTTCCTGCTCAACTTGAACAATATTATTTCCACACAGGCATCACAGAGCTTCTGCACAGCACTAACATTCACTGTTTGGTCGTCGCCATCCATATATTTGAAATCATCACTGCAGAGGTAAGACGTGTAATAACTGACATTTCCTGTATTACTTCATTATGTCATTGCGAGGGGCAACCGCACTCCTGGTAGCCATTGCAACCCCGGTTCCGACTCGCCGTAGCACAAGCTAAGTATTGTAGTTCATTCCAATTAATGCACATGCCACGTGGCAACCACGCTCAGTCGATCGCTAGCAATGGCGGCCAAAGGGAAGACAAGAAATTATTACAGTGCTCACAACTTAAGCGTCAGTGAACGGGAGCGATCACGACCATGTGGTCAGAATGTTTGTGGGTCTTTCGTGAGAGCTGTACTGACAATGAAAGTCGAAGTAAGCGCTCGAGCAATGGTGGCCAACAGCACGACAAAGCGCTCGTATCTCCAGTACCAAGGTGAGTTTCAGCACAAAATTGTACGCTTGGGTCACTGCATGATAGCGATCATGACGGCGTAGGCAGATTCTTTGTAGGCCATTCATAAGTTTGTGTATGGTTAATTACATTAGATTACATCGAGGGGCAACCGCACTCCTGGTAGCCATTGCAACCCCGGCTGCGACTCACTGTAGCGCTAGTCCCGTGCCCAGACCCACCCCTCACATGAAAGAAGGTCTGGCGACTTTGCGTAGAAACCTCTAGGGGAGGGGGGGGGGGGGGGGGGGGGGGGGGAATTCGGAACACCCACTATTTTGGTTGAGTCAAGTCTTCTCCTGACTGGAGTAGTTAATAAACGTTGTCAACAGCTGGATGCTCCAAGGAACTGCCAAAACTCTGACTGTCCGGGCGGCGATGACTGTTTTTGTATAACTGTACGTAAGCGCAGTTATAAATGCGTGAAAATGCGTGAATCGACCGCAACGACGATTTGATGCAGCTTGACCACTAAACTAGCTTCTTACCCCAAGTTGCGGCTAAAATTAAACTCAGTAGGTACTAAGCTAGTGTACTAAGCTAGTCTACCACCATATCAGTTATAGCCCTCTGCTGTGCCTTTGCAATCGCGGTTGGGTGTTACGGAATCCCCCTGGTGTTCTATATGGCACGCCATCCGTAACAAAAATAAATAAAATTAAAAAAAAACAAATCAAATCCCTATACTCCGGGTTATAAATAGACGGCGCGTATTTCCCTGGGGGTGTAAGAACGCGCGCCCTTTTATTCGCTTGGCTGTAAGCTAGCTTATTTTCCCGGGGATGTAAGCTAGCTTATTTTCTCAAGGGATGTTTTTGCAGGGGGTATAAAATTACTCCAGGGACTCTTTGCCACCTGCATGCAAGTCACATGGCAGTCACGTGCACAACAACATTGCAGCTAGCATCATGACAAGTTTTTGGGAACCCTGAGGCCAGGGGGGCCTATTATTGAAACTACCCCTCCCAGGGAGAATACTTGTATTATCACATCCCTGGCAGCTTACAGCCCCGGGAATATAAGAGCGCGAGTTCTTACATATCCCCGGGGGAAATAAGCTTACATCCCCGGGAAAATAAGCTAGCTTACATCCCCGGGAAAATAAGCTAGCTTACATCCCCGGGAAAATAAGCTAGCTTACAACCCCGGAATATAAGGGACCCCCAGGGAGATATGCTGTCTAACTCGGAGTATAGGGATTTGATTTTTGTTATGGACAGCGTGACATACTTTCGCTACTTACTGTTTCAGAAATCTGTTTAGAATTTCAGCGATTGTTTCAGCTGGTAATGACTCCACTCTTTCTGCCACAGTGTCAATAAACTTCTCCAAATCACCACACTGATAGACTCTCCGCTTCCTGCAAAACAGCATACATCAAAATATAACGTCACACATTAGTTAACATCATCGTAAAATAATTGCAAGTGTACGGTACAATGATGGAGTCTTCCAAGCTAGCACTGAGTCTACTGCGACTGAACACATTACCTGATACTGTAGTACTTTGCAGTCAGGTTGATCAATATTATCACAATAACATAACATGTAATTATGGTATTGCATGATTTTTGAATGACAATGATATTACATACTTCGTATTCTGTCATTCAGTTTAATAGACCTGGAACATAACATTTTCCCTTACTGCGCTCTCCACGTTGCATATTGTCAAGGCGTGACTAAATAGGCAGTTGCTGATTGGTTACTTCCAGCTTGTGGCGTAAGTGGTATGCAACCATGGAAGAAAATGGTGCAGGGAGAAATTGAGCTGTCGACTGTGTGTATCCACATTGTTTCCACTACTTATCACTGAAAAATCGAGTGAACACGTTTGTGCCTTGGTCAGCTGACTGAAACTAGTAGGGGGGGGGGGGGGGGGGGGGGGGGGTGCAAGTGCACCAAAAATGATCAAATTTTGATTTTGTTTTTCTCACAAAGTTGTCCCTAAGCCCACTGAAGGGCAATTTCTGGTCTGATGAGAAGCCCTACAAGTGTTTATATGATGTCTACAGCCGTCATTGGGGCTTAAGGTTACGATGTACTATTCAATATTTTTTGCTGGTAATTTTGCTGCTTTATATCTCAGAAACTATTATATAATAACAGATATTAGTCTGAAACAAGTTGCATTCCAACATTACAACACCAAATGAAACTCCTGGAACAGGAAAGTTAAGACCTAGGCAATTAGACTCACTGCTCAAGCACTTTTGCATCAAATTACTGAGAGGCAGACTGGAACCCAACCCTCAAAAATTCTCTGACACTACTACGCAGTATTTGCTTGGTCGTGATGAAGAGATATTCGGTGATCTGTGTATATTTTTAGCTATGTGCACAAAAACTTACCGGATCATCCAAGAAAAGCGTGCTCTAGGCATGCATAATCTTCATTTCGTGCCCAGATATCTTTTCATGCCGCCCTGCAAAATACACCAGGCTACCCGTGCAACAAGTCAAAACACGTGAGAAACACTTTCCCTTCGTAAAATTTGACGCGAAGTATAAGGTCTCATTAGTCTGCGGTTAATTGAATTTGTAACACGTTTACATGTACATGATGTACTGCTAAGCTTCGGCTATGAATAATGCTATCTCATTGTTTGATGTAAACAACCTGGCAGCTGCCTCCAACTTGTACATCGTAACCTTAAAAAGGGTTGCTTGTAGTCAGCAATACGGTCCAGAAAATACATCAATCCCGGGATACACAGCAATTGATCATTCATCATGGGACTGCACGCAAATATACCGTAAAATAGAAATTATGGTTACCAAACGTTGATGCTGAAATAGAGTGATTTCAAATTTATGGTGCAGTGTTTGGCATTAATTTTATCAGTAACTAGATGTACAATTTCTATTTAGACAAGTGTAACACAGTACTGTACACAATTTTGAGTTGAACTGAGTTCAAAGTTGCTCTCTACACACGCATGCGCACAAATGAAGAAAACAGCGTCGCAGATGAAGCCATAGTTATTGGGTGGGCGGTTTCAAGCACCTTGTGAGATTTCAAGTTGTCACTTGAAATCTCACGAGGTGCTTGAAACCGCAGCGCACGACCCCATCGCTTTTTGCCTTGAGGCAAAAAGCGATGGGGTCGTGCACTGCTCAGTGTAAAATGCTGCTGTTTTGTGCAAACACTGTCATGAGGGAGTCAGCCTCAGAGAGATGAGTAGATAGCCTCATTCCAACTTCAGGAAGACCTACCCAGGTCGAAACGTTGTGTATTAAAATTATTGTCACAAACTTTGGCAGATTCTGACTACTCCTACCTACTATGTACTATTGACCTAGTAGTCGAGCCCAGCAAGCCAGTCGTTGTTCGGCACCCTCCCCCTACTGTTACTCATTCCAACTGATATTCACTGTTTGTGCACATGTTTCCTTACTGCATATGGCACTCCAAGGCCAAGCTTTACTGTGCAAATTGCTTTACTGTGCAAATTATTATTTGGGGGGCTCTTTCTTTAATTTGGTGCAATTGCTCTGCTGCATCATTTGTGCATGCTGCAGTCTCACTGCCTAGAGTAGATGAATGTGGGAATAATATTTACATGCAGAGAGCTGACTGTGGGTATCTCTTACTCTATGCATCTTTATTAGAGATTGCTTGCTGTGACTTCTTTGCAGTGAAACATTGCGAATGAGGCTAATCTGTGGACAGGACTGGACTATTGGAACTAGGAAGGACCTTTGAACCTCAAACACCAGTAATTTAGCCCGAAAATTCCAGCCTCCACAGAATTTGCCAAGTGACATTAAAGCCTGTAAATACACCTTGCAAGGTATGTAGCTATACACATTAATGAAGCATGCCATCTAGCCTCATTCCCAGGCGGCCTGGGAACGAGGCTACATGCCATCATACATGGCATTTTGCTCAACCATGCAAGGATATCCCTAAATATACTTGAGATATTCAGATCACTCTGTCATTTTCACTAATCCAAGGGATAATCCCCTTAGTGAAACAGCAAATGTGTCTTGCTAATAAGGCCCTCTCCCATCCTAGGTTGATTTGCAACTATACCATCTTGTATCGTAATAGTCTAATATTATTGTGCCACATAAATTGTGACAGAGGAGACTGGGGCTGAGAAAAGTCGATCACAGAAAACTCTTGAAAGAGAGTGTGTCATGACACGGGGATACAAGATTAGTCGTTCCTTTGTGAGACAAGTGATCAAAAGTAACCAGGAGTGCATGTGCAATATGACAAAACTGATTCCATTTCTGCACTGCACTTGATGCATATATGTACGTGGGTACTGCAGTGACTGGACTGGACTGCCAAATTAATGGATGCAGATTAACTGTAGTGAAAATATGTAACAAGCACAGTACAACACAAGTAACTGCACGCTGTCTATGTAGCTACAGGATTAGCTATGAAGACCAGACAAACTAAAATAACGAGGAAGCTAATGGTCATTCCTCAGGTTATAGCTGAAGTTACAGTGAGTGCACAAGGGGAGCCATTGGGAAAGCAACTTGCTACCATGTAAATAAAATGGCTAGAATTAAGCTTGCAACCAACATTCCTACATGTAGCTACATCCAGACAGCCATCTCCTGTGTGCTCCCAACATCGTTGCACTTTGTCGTTAGCCTAACTTAGCTCGATCTGGCTTAAATAGCAACCACCTAATGCCCTCCAAAGTATAGCTAAGTGCATGCTGTCTGTGTAGGTGTAGGCAATCCATGAACACAGGACAAGTTGGTCTCATGTCCCACCTCAGTAGTAAGGTACAAGTATAATTTCACATCTTGGGTTGATTTCAGTCCAGCCCAGCCAAACATCCACTGAATATGTACACAAAGTGCTTCTTGCCTGCTGCGTAACTACACGTACAGCAGCTCATAGCTGCTAGTCCTTCTCCACATCTGCCATCTGGGCAACCACAGAGTCCAAAAGGCATAAGGTAGCTATGCCATATCCTTGCATGGGGTTAGGATTATGTTGGTGTAGAATATGCGAAGCCCATGCAGCAGTAAAAATCAAAATTATTTCCATGTATTTGATCCAAGAAAACAGCTAAACTGAGCACAGATTGTGAAAGTATGGCTGACAGCGTTCAAAATATATTCATCGGTCATTTTACAACTATTACCATTGCAGACTCTAACAACTAAATGTCATCTCTAATTAACGCACACCTAGAATACTGCATAATTAACTTTGGTTTTTACTGCCGGGTTTCACATAATACATTTAAGGTAGTAAACATGGGTACCGCGATCTCCGAGGCCGTGGTGAAAACCCGGACCGGACCGGACCGGACCGGACCGACCGGAAGTAGTAATTAGTGTCTCCACGTGTAGAGAAAATAGCTTACTTGGATCGTGAAGTAGCCATTGCGAGTAGCCATTGCGGCATTGCCTCGTGCAGGGAAGTCAGAGAGCAGTTTAGTCTCGCGAGTTGGCTGATTTGCACAGTATTTTGAAGCCACGAAGCGTTAGCGAGGTAGCCGCGCGGGTCCAAGTCTGCCGGTACAGTAGCGACGACGCCGAATTCGAGGACGATTTGAAGGAGGCAACCAGGCATTTGTTGGCGTTTCACGGTGCTATAGGTAAGTCAGAGAGCTGGGCCAAGCGAGTGTGAGTAATCTATCTACTACAAAAGCATCGAGTACTAGTTATTCTACTCTCCGTGAGACTCGCGATCGCCCCTTGCTAGCTATAAGCTTGACATAAACGCAACGCTAACTACAAACGCAGTAGCAATACAGACAGTACCTTTGCTGAAGCTCTTCGGGTCCCTCGAAACTCCTCCGGCAATTGTCTGCAAGTGCTACGTGTAATAGTTAACAAAACATCGAGTCGTTTAGCTAGCGCTAAGTCGCTCTACATTAATTATTGCTATTTCACTTCCGGTCGGTCCGGTCCGGTCCGGTCCGGTCCGGTCCGGGTTTTCACCACGGCCGATCTCCGAAACCAAGTTGATGGATAAAAGGGCAGCATCAAAGCATACACAAGTTTCAGCAATACTTTGCATCAAACTGCTCCCTCTGCTTGAAAATGCCCTAAAACTCAATTTTAAGGCCCTCTACAAAACTGAAAATTTGGACACTCTGACCCCATCATCAATACACACACAAAACAGGCCCAAAAACTACGGATGGATTTACCACCTGCTCTCCTCACTTGCAGGCTACAGCCCAAAACTCACTGCCACCCTCAAAAACAGAGGTTTGGCTACCCTAGGCTTTCAAAAAAAATTCCACGCACACCAACTAAAACCGACTCAAGCCAAGGGCTCTCTTCAAAAGGTCAACCTACCCCTTGCAAAACTAGGCAGATGCTTTTCCACGTTCACCTCTCGGTTACAGAGTTTTGGCCACACATCTACTCCCTCTCACCAGCCCAGTCCAGCTACCAAACCAGCCAAATTCGCCCTAACACGAAAATGGGCGGGGCCTGTAATGCCGAAAGGTCAACTCTCTAGAGTACCTTGGCCAGGGAGCTGTCGGAGGCTGTTCTTTGGCCACTTCAGCAGACCCACAAACATTCCTGCTCACTCCACCTAGTTATTCATACTCAGATAGCCCATCGCTACATTCAATAAGCCAGAATAGCTCTTTACTTCAAAAAAAAAGAAAAAAAAAAGATATTCAGCGCTATCAACGGACTTACAACCAGTGGGAGATTTCAATTCAGAAAACGACGTTTCGACCGAGTTTTGTCGGTCTTCATCAGGCATTTTTACAAGAACAGCGCAGTGAGCTACTTATATATACAAAAAAGATGACATCATTATCTACTGAAAAACAGAATTAAAAATAGAGACAAAGTACTGACAATGACAAAAAACTGACAATGACAAAAAACTGGCACAATGGTGGGCTGCTATGCATGTATTGTTCGGGTGAAAGGGTTCCAGATTTCGCTAATGCCAAGTCCCGTGTCTTGGTCAGCTTTGATGTGAAGTCGCTTTTCACCAATGTGCCAGTACCTGAAGGTCTACAGGTGATCCGGGAGAAGTTGGAACGTGACCAATCCCTTCCAGAAAGAACGGCAATGAGCGTCGACTCGATACTGACACTGCTGGAGAAATGCCTCAACACCACCTACTTCACCTACGAAGGGGAGTTCTATCATCAAAACGAGGGCGCGGCTATGGGCTCTCCCCTCTCCCCCATTCTGGCCAATCTGTTCATGGAGTCTTTCGAGGAAGAAGCTATCAACACGGCACTGACGAAACCCATGCTGTGGTTGAGATACGTGGACGACACCTTCGTCCTCTGGAAACACGGAAGAGAAAAGCTCATGGAATTCCTCACACACATCAATAGCCGCCGACCATCCATTAGCTTCACCATGGAGACTGAAGAAGACAAACGACTCCCCTTTCTGGACACAGAAGTGGTTAGGAACGAAGATGGAACCATTCGCACTGTGGTCTACAGGAAGCCCACGCATACTGACAGGTACATTCACTTCGACTCGTACCATCACCCACAAGTCAAGACCGGCATCATTCGCACAATGATGCAAAGAGGTGAACGGGTATGTTCGCTGCCAACAGACCTTCAACGGGAGAAACAACACCTTGAAGAGGTGTTTGTTAAGAAGAATGGATACCCAAAACGCTTCGTGAACAGAGCACTCAACAAGCAACGAAGACAGACACTGGATGGAACAACCACACCGGACACCCCGATCAGAACTATTACAATCCCCTATGTCAAAGGGGTGAGCGAGCGAATCAGACGGATACTGGGCAGGGCAAACATCCGCACGGCCTTCAGTACAGTGACCACCATCAGGTCCCTCCTGGTGAAGACCAAGCCTGTAACAAAAGAACACGACAAGAAAGGAGTCATTTACAGGGTCCCATGCCAGGACTGCCCTAAAGTCTACATCGGTGAAACAGGCCGCAAGCTAAGCACGAGACTGACAGAACACAAACGACACTGCAGACTTATGCAGCCAGAAAAATCTGCTATTGCTGAACATGATATTGTTGAGGACCATCGGATAGACTTTGACGGAAGTGAAGCACTATTGACAGAGGACAGATTCTGGCCCAGAAAAATCAAGGAAGCCCTGCTCATCAGAAGGCACCAAAACTTTAACCAAGACACGGGACTTGGCATTAGCGAAATCTGGAACCCTTTCACCCGAACAATACATGCATAGCAGCCCACCATTGTGCCAGTTTTTTGTCATTGTCAGTTTTTTGTCATTGTCAGTACTTTGTCTCTATTTTTAATTCTGTTTTTCAGTAGATAATGATGTCATCTTTTTTGTATATATAAGTAGCTCACTGCGCTGTTCTTGTAAAAATGCCTGATGAAGACCGACAAAACTCGGTCGAAACGTCGTTTTCTGAATTGAAATCTCCCACTGGTTGTAAGTCCGTTGATAGCGCTGAATATCTGATCACAACGCCAGTACCATGACTTTCTCGCAACAAAGAAAAAAAAAAGAAAAGAGTGTTCAAACAAATCTTCAAAGTACCGCACGGCCACATCAGAGTACTGATTTAAAACTTGAAAGGGCCGCTAGCTGCATCAAAGAGAGAAGCCCCCCTTGTTTATTCCGGTTGCCGCCATGGGAAAAGGTAGACAGATTAATAACTCGTATGCGAGTGATGTCATCTCATTAATTATTCATGAGCAAAATTGCGCGATTTCGCCGATGCCGTGCTTCCTACCTTAAGTGTAACATAACCGCATGTCCTGGCTGACATGTTCTTTGACAAGAGCTACTCGGCATGCAAAGGCAATCAGGCAAGATAACACATCTTTCATGTCACTAGCAGGTCACAACTGATTTCACAATAGCTACCATTTATGGGTTTATACATTATCAGTAACCTAGTTGCTGTAGTCCTGCCATGTAGTATTTGGTTCTCACCTGTGCATACGAACAGCAAGGATCACGTAGAATGGAAAGTTTTCATTAAACAATACTGCTGAGGAACCTTTGAGCTTCCCCAATGTCTTCATAAATTTCTTCAATATGTGATCTGATCGTTTCCCTTGAGCTTCAGACTGTGATTTTACCTTTATTAGATTAGAAATGATCAATATAAGACACAGCAATTCATATTCCATATGGTCTGCTAGCTTACCTCATACTCATAGTGGTTGAAAGCAGACATCACAAACTGAAACAGTTTTGTATCATGGCAAATAGATTTTGGTTCTTCGTCTCGTGGGAAAGCCAATTTCTTAAACTCTTTCCACGGGTCAACAAGGTCTCTTGACGCTCTCCTAAACGGTTGTATGATTGATGTACTCTCTACAAGGTGAAAAATAATAACAATAGTTTGTTGCAAACATTTGAAGACATGCCTTGTCCTTAGCAATTTCAAGATCAACACCTACGTACTCTTTTGTGTTCTGCTGTGTGAGGACGTACTCCGTGCAGAGGATCCAGAGCTTATCGGTACTATTTGAGCTATAACCTCTCCAGGTTGTTTGCACTCCTCTAGGGTAGACATGAGTGCTTCTCCATCTTGAGAGGATACCACAATAACTGGAATGTCGGCATGTGGTGCATCACCATGCAAGGAGAGTGAGGCCAGGGTGTAATTGTCAGCATCGTTGATAACGACAACTGCCTGAGCATGCTCACGGTGGTATCGAGCAATCAGTCGTGGAATATCATCACTTTGAGTTAGAACATGGCAACGGATGTGTTCACTCTGAATAGGATAACGGCCATGCCAGATCATTTTCTCCAACTCAACTGGTTCTTTGGTGAAAGGAGATAGTGCATAGGAATAGCACTTGAGTGGGGTTTCTTCCTTTGCACTTTTCAGTTGCAAGCCTTCATAGGGAACAATGTTTCATGGATAAAATTTATATTGATTCAGAAAGCATGCACAGGAACTAGCTACCATCAAAATGTGAATATCATTGAGAAAGCTGTCTTACCATTAGTGATGATGTGGGGATTGTCTATTGTTTCAAAAGTGTCGGTATCAGGAGAAAGGACTAATATTTCTGGAACTGATAGGTGGCCGGAGCCTTTCCTCCTTCCCTTCAGCCCATCCATTGTGGATGGCTGGTATGTATTCAAAGTCAGTCTTGTGTTACCTAGCACAGAGAGTAAGATCAGTTAACAAATGCAAAGTGGTAATTGGTCTGGCAGGAAGTAGGGCAATGGTTATAATGTAGGGCAAGTTACGGCAAGGGCCAGTTCTGAATGCACCGATGATGCATGTCCATTAACCACCTAGCTATGCGTCTTTATTCACTGGACTGGTGGACTGGACTGGACTGGACTGGACTGGACTGGACTGGACTCACCCAAAAATCTGTAAAATGCCTTTTTCAGTATAGGACAGAAGCTAAGCATACCTATTTATTCACCAAGGTCGCTTGCTAGCCTGCTTTCGTGTCTTTCCTCGAGTCGGTAGAGGTCAAAGGTCACGTGCATATTTAATAAGCTTTAGCAAAATGTGCTTCAGTCAGTCGTGGATGATAGAGGAATATTATTTCTATTTTCTATGCTTCAGCAAAAGGCTGGAGTTCGATTTCTGCAGTAAATAAATGCTCTTCTAATCTTTTCATTGAAGCTTATTAAATATGCACGTGACCTTTGAGCTCTACCGACTCGAGGAAAGACACGAAAGCAGGCTATGCAAACGACCTTAGTGAATAAATGAGTATGCTTAGCTTCTGTCCTACACTGAAAAAGGCATTTTAGGGTGAGTCCAGTCCACTCCAGTCCAGTCCAGTCCAGTCCACCAGTCCAGTGAATAAAGACGCCCTATGTTCAGGGGCCGTCTCCAAACTGTTTTCCCCAAAATAATGTCATTGTGACATTATGGGGGGAGGGGGCTAACCACATGAAATTTTGCTTGCTAACAAAAATGTCAGTGTAGACAACACTCTTTGCACCATGGTTTAGGCAAAAGAAGGGGAGAATTAAACGGTAATCCTGAAACTCAATATGATCAGTGCATGTCATAGTAATCTTTCCAGTGCAGAAATATTGGCCTGTCCTACTTGCAGGAATAACTGCCTTGCTGTGGGTTATGCACTAGTTTCTCATAATGTCAAGCAGAAAGTTCTTTGACTGGCATCTCGGCACATGACGCAGTTGCTCTTAGAATTATGCACAAACATTCTGAATTTTGATGGGAGCTGCCAATTTTCTTGCAGCTGAAGTAAACAGTTTGAACTTCTCCAAAGAAGGAGGAAGAGGAAACAGGAAAGGTTCAAGTGACAGCTGGGATAAAGGGCTTCAAGTGACCAAATATGGCTCGTTTAACGAGTATGGCTGCTTACAGAAATAGAATTCAGATTTCTGGTTACTAGTGCAGGAAAAATCTAGGCTTGATACAACCTAAGTTGGGTTGCATCATGCAGTGCAGTGGAACCCTATAGGCCTTATCCCACCTCCTTTTCTATCAAACAACTGTGAATACCATTTTGCTGCACAAAGCACAATTATCCACGATACATGATTACATAAGTTCCATTCATTCCACACATCATATGAATATTGTACCCAGATGGGCAAGTTGGTGCCAAAACACAACAACAAATGAATACGACCGCACCCATGCAGTACAGATATCCAATAAATGTTGTACTGCATGGGTTCATGCGTACCACTGCAGCACAAGATCCAGCAAAGGGACTAAAGCCAAGCATTAATTTTGAGCTTCAAGGCCGACGACAATTGGACACAGCCACGGATGGCTATAACAAAACACCCTCAAGTGCCAGCTGTCAGTACTAAACAACTTGGTTCTGTGACCAAGGTTTTTTTTCTCCCCAGACTCAGGTTTTTACCTCTGCGGTTATCCCCAGGGTTATTCTGTATCAAAATCTATGTAACATTGTTGAAGTGAGCCTGAGTAAGCCCCACCTAGTTAAGTGTCAGCTAGTGTTGTAGCTTAACGAAAAGTATGTTTGTACGTGCAATGTATTTGGCGTACCGTACATTCAGCAGCATGCATATCGGGGACCCCTGGGCCCTAATTTGGGGGGTCCCATTCTACTGTGGCACCAGCCCAAACAGTGCAGTCAAAACAAGCTACTTGCATGCGTACAGTCACAACCAGGACTGTCTCTTCAATGGCTACGGCGATGGGGGGCCCGGGCTACCACACAACACAGTGCCGAGTGATACATAGCTATATATTTCATCTATCAATGCCATCCATATTTCAGATAGACTCTGTGTAACTTCCTGTATTGAATTCACCCAAGGACTGACATATTCAAATTATGGCTATAATTTTTATAGCTATACTACAGTGGTGGATTGGGGCTAGCGTATAGATAAAAGATTGAAGAGTGCATCCATCTGAATGTATTTGCTGAGCACATGGTGTGGTGGATCAGTGTGTGCAGCATGCATTATTATATAGCCGCAGCATGCCGGCTAGACTGCTTCAACTTGCCTGACCACACTTCCTGTATTATGCATTAATGTGTGTTTGCGTGTCAGTCATGTTCATGCAAATACTCCATGCAGATCAGCTTCAGCCAAGTGCATTCTTCTAGTTAGTTTGTATGCTGGCACTCATAGCCTCGTTCCCAGTCCCACGCCCAGCTTTTTGTCGCTTGCAGAACCGTACTGCAAGCGACGAAAAGCTGGGCGTGGGACTGGGAACGAGGCTAGGCACATCAATTATATGCATTCCCAGATCTACACATGATAGTTTTTTCAACTCAGAGAGGATGTGTACATTTTTTGTGTCTCATTTGCTGCAATACAGTTCTGACTGGTTTTCCTCAGTGTGTTGGGTAGGTTCTTGCCAGTGATTCTGCACACTACTAATTCAACAATTTGCCAGAACAGAACTGTGCAGGGTCTATTCAAATACCTTTTTGCCTCACAAAGCACAAATCCTCATAGTAACATGAATATTGCAACTCAAATTCCAATAGGACATGAATAGCTATTTGCCTATATCCAGTAAAATCATCTTATGAATGTTTGCACCCAGTTGGCGCCAATGTGCAAAGAACATGGGATTGGTATTTCACTGTGAATTAATATCCAAGAGTTGTATGAATGATCCTGAGTACTTAACCTGCATAATTGACTAAATATATTCAGGCCTGCACCTTTTTCGATTGCACGAAGAATAGTCTCGTTCCCAGACCGTTTATCCAGCGCGTGTTTTGCTTCCAGTATAACGCACGGAAATACTATAAATACCCGCGCACGATACTAAAAGCGATCCGTGCTGGGGTTTGTTGGGTCTGGGACTGAGACTAGAAGAACTGCTATTCGGAATCAAATTACTAGTTGTCAAGGATTCACACATATAGAGCCTATGCATGCATGTGCATATACTTGTAGGGCAGATGCATTTTCAGTGCATCATACAAGCACAATGCACAAAACACAATAGATGCACTCATGCTGATTTTTTGCTGTGTACAGCTGCTGCTGCTTTTGTAGTTGTTGCCATTTGTATGTTGTGCTGGAAGCCTGGGTGGAAAATTGAGCATGCACACCACGCCCAAGCATATATAATTCAAGGGGGCTCTTGCAAACACATGCATCTGGAACATCTGCGCATGCACTGGCACAGATTTTAACACACCTGGAAACGTTCTTGCAACATGCATCTGGTAACAATGATGAATATTTCAACTCAAGTTCCAATATTACATGAATTTTTCCTATAGCCAGTAAATCCCCTTGTGAATAACTGCACCCAGATGGCGCCCAATGTGCAGTGGTACTTTACTGTGAATATCCAATAAATTCCATGCAGCTGTATAGTACCAACAAGGCCGTCTGTATTCGGTGGACTGGGCTCGGGACTGGACTGGTGACTTGACTGGACTTACAGAAAGTTGCGCTTATCATTTTGAAGCGTCATACACAACTAGAATACTTACATCACATGAATCGAATTCGAGGAGACGACCATGACTCGATATCAGGACTTGACGCAGTTCCAGCAGCCCTTTCTGCCAGAGCGCGGGCCCCAACGATGCGCTGAATCGGCTCGTTCCCAGACTGAAATGGTCTGGGGACTAGTATCGTCGCAGTGGGTGTAAGCGGGAACAGAGCCGCAAACTGGTTGTACCGGCACTTGGTGTATACGTAGCTACGAGAGTTTGCTAGAGCAATGACCGCCATGTGTTCCTCGAAGTCGTCGTCAGATTCTCATGGACGAATTCGCACCGAAACAAAGTCGAGCTGGTTGCGGCATGGTAGGACCACGGCAGGCATCTACATGGTGACAGCTCTGTTGCTAAACCTCGCGTACTCGGTAAGCTATCATCTACGGTGGCAGCTGTATAGTGCCGTTCCGCAATTTCCTGTGTTCTGGCTTTCACAGAAATGACGAGCGCAACTTTCTGTGCACGAGTCCAATCCCACAGTCCAGTCCCGAGTCCCGTCCACCGAATACAGACGGCTAAGGGTACCGGCGTTCATCTTGCAGAATAGCAAGCCAACCCAGCAAGCCTAACCCAGGATTTTTTTTATGTCCCAAGTGTAAATATACTGGAAGGAGTTGCATGAATGCTTTATCCTGAGTAGCTACTGAACCTAAGGAGCAAAATGACATGCCTGTCATGGAAATTGCACCCATACTTTTGGTTCATTCTCTTTTCATGCACACTAAGTTAATTATTCTGTAGAATCATACGACAGACGTGACATGTAATATACTGTAGCTACTAGTGCATACGTAAGGGTACCTGTGAAAGCCGGAACGCAGGAACGCGGAACGGAACGCGGAACGGAAGTAAAATGCGGGCCGCGCGCTATCATCACTTGCACCGTACGCGCAGGGCGTCTTTATTCACTGGACTGGACTGGACTCACCCAAAAATCTGTTTTTCAGTGTAGGACAGAAGCTAAGCATACTTATTTATTCACTAAAGTTGCTTGCAGAGCCTGCTTTCGTGTCTTTCCTCGAGTCGGTAGAGGTCAAAGGTCACGTGCATATTTAATGAGCTTCAATGAAAAGATTAGAAGGGCACTTATTTACCGCAGACATCGAACTCCAGCCGTTTGCTGAAGCATAGAAAACAGAAAATAATATTCCTCTATCATCCACGACTGACTGGAGAGCATTTTGCTGAAGCTCATTAAATATGCACGTGACCTTTGACCTCTACCGACTCGAGGAAAGACACGAAAGCAGGCTCTGCAAGCAACTTTAGTGAATAAATAAGTATGCTTAGCTTCTGTCCTACACTGGAAAACAGATTTTTGGGTAAGTCCAGTCCAGTCCAGTGAATAAAGACGCCCTGTGCGTGATGATAGCGCGCGGCCCGCATTTTACTTCCGTTCCGCGTTCCGTTCCGCGTTCCGTTCCGCGTTCCTGCGTTCCGGCTTTCACAGGTACCCCATACGTAAATGCACGCAGAAGAGCCTCGCGGGAAGCGAGTTCGCTGTAAGACCAACTTATCTGCCAATCCCAGGAATAGAGATTGTTATGCATGTTTATGTATTCACAGCCTGGTACATGGTAAGTATATTCATGCACCGTATCCAAGGACGCTCCTTGTGGAAACTGCCAGGTTCTTGTCTGCGGGGAAGACCAATCCCTCGCGATCGAGTGTGATATCTGTGGGCTATGGTTAGGCCTGTCCACATTATTCGAGAATAATTTTGGGAATAATAGGTACCAACTAGAATACGAGAATATTCCAGCCTAATAGGGCTTCAAATCCTTACAAAGGTCAAGAACTTTACAGAACTCCTTCACTCAACGACAATCCTATTCACTTGAGGACTATATTGAAACCTCGATTATGTTGCAATACAATCGTTGATTGTTTTTGAAGTCACTTGACTCACTTTCCCTAATTTTGATGGGAATAATGGGCATCTCTCTGGGAATAATGGGAATCTCTTTGGGAATAATAGGAGCATTTGGGGGGAAATTCTGAATAGAATAATAGGCAGAAAAAGTAGAATAATGTGGACAGGCCTAGCTATGGTACCATGTCGGTTGCTCTAACGCGTCCGCCCAGTGCTATGAGATAATCACAGAAAACGGAGGACTCACATGGATCTGTTCCGCCTGCCACGCAGCACTACTTTTTGCAGTTACCTAGACAAGAACGATAAACGCCAAAAATGCTGCCATGAGGGCTCAACTCTCCGAGATATATAACGAGATCAAAAGTCTGCAACAGAGACTTTCTCTCAGCTAGAGGGATGCCATCGAATCGGCAACTGCCAATGCACACAACCGCGACAAGGCTACCAAGTTCACAGCCTGAAGCTGACTTTTATGTGTGTTCTGTATGTCCTGTGTGTATGCCCTAAGTGTTCTTTTTTGTAGTCTCATAAGCCTAACCTAGGCTGGCTGCAACTGCAGGGGACTAAAAAGATTTGATTGATTGATTGATTGTGACTCATCGGTGGCCGGGTAAGTATATTCACGACACCCATAAAAGTAGCAGCAGACACCATAATATGTAAGGACGACATTCGCTGCGTTAGTGCCCACGCGCACTTGTGAAAGTTCACCCCGCGCACTTGCATATGAGTGACGTCCTTATTGCATTCTTGAGCGTTACAAACATATAATACGCTAGCTCAGATTCGAATATAGCCGATTGCTGATGCATGCACGCTTCTGCGTTGGATATCAGATTTATTGGATATCAGATTTATTACTACCCTAGTACCCTTGAAATGCAATATTCCTCGGGTACTGTAGTATAATTTTATATAGCTATCCAACACAGTAGCGCTAATTGTTAGGGAGCTTGGGTGGAAAATTGAGCATGCACGCCCAAGCATTTGTACTTCAAGAGGGCTCTTGCAAAAACACATGCGGTGACTGCACAGGCAAAAATCTTAACGCACCTTTGGTGTTAGACCTAGACACAACGTGAGGTAGCTAAATTCACCAGCTGCACGTACCGCGCCTCGATCAGTTCACCGGCCGTCGAACCAGAGTCGAACTAAATGGGCCGAGCCTGCATGAGCCAGACCCCACACATAGACTAGTTGGTTGTAGTATTCATACTGTACGTACGTCGTGCCGTAAATCACTAGCAGCTCTTATTAATTTGCGTGTAACATGGAACTTTCTTGCGACATGGCTATCACATGCAGTGGGGTATATAAAACCAGGAACGAGGGAAACGGAAACGGAAACGGAAATGGAAATGGAAATGGACCTGCAAGCGCGCAAGGCATACAGGGCACTGCCGCGCCGTACAGTACTAGTATACTACTGGGGATTTGATCTTATAATCGCTATCCACGAAGAGAACTTGAAATCAGCTGCAAAAGCGTTAGCTACTCCAAAATGGTGAGTTTTTTTTATAGCAATACTTGGATTTTGACTGGTTGTGCTTCAAATAGAAACCGTTTAGTATCATGCAACAGTGTATCCTAAGCGCCTGTACTTGGTAAGGGGAGTTGTTCTATTGTTGGCTCCTTACTAGGGCCTAGTTGAAAAGCAGACATTCTTCCCTTCACACGGGGAGGAAGGGTCTGGGCCCGAGGAAGAGTCTGCTCACGACAGAATGTTGACCTCCAGCATTGATTGCAACAGAAATGATTTTTCTCCAGGCTTTCAGTGGCACCTGCGACTAGACACTGCAAGATGCTGTGCTATGCCGTGTGTATAGACCTTATGCACATGACGTCAGAAGGCATTACGTCATTAGCGAAACGGGCTGCGCTGCCGTGAAATTAGGCAGCCACCATTTTGAGTTGCAAAAGAACCATACGTCACGCACGTCATCGTTGGTTTATGGCGAACGAATAACAAGATGGTTAAGGTTACGGGATCCCTGCACGCGGATACGCACGCCGTATACTTAATTAAGCGCTATTTCATAGTTTTTTTGTTGCCAAAAATAAAGCCGTGTGATCTGACCTGGACTTGGAAGACCGTATTGAAATAGGCACAAACTGTATAGAAAGGGCCGGACGAAGCGTTTTTGTAAATACTGATGACCGTTCCGAAGTTATACGACGCTGTATTCCAAAGAGGGGAGTCAAGATGGCGGTTATTCGCACTCAAGAGTCGTTCTTTCTAGGACTGCTCAACCTAGCCACAAAACGCTTACGTCCCGCCCTAGAGCTTCCTATGGCGTGTCTCCCAGCAGTAGAATCGAGTTGCTGGCGGTCTTCGCACTGGAGATTTTTGGCGAATAGTTTGCTGGAACCGATTTAACCAGCGTACAACGGCTACAGTGTGAGCTACTGTAATGATGATTAGTCTGCATGTTGTCTACCCTCCCTGCTTTGTGTCGAGAAAGTTTGATTTCACTAGCATACTTTCTGTGCGATAAAAATGGGCTTGAACAAATTGTCTGGCCACGCCCACCGCGCGGGGATCCCGTAACCTTAAGAGTTGTGACGTTGGATGCACCAATCATTTCCACAAAGACTGTGGATTATCTTTCTACAGATTTCCTGTTGATCCTGATAGGCGCAGTAGGTGGCTCGCTGCTGTGAAAAGAGAAAACTGGCAGCCCAACGTGAGTTCATGGGTGTGCAGTGCCCACTTTGTCAGTGGAAAGAAGGACGATGACCCGCTCTCCCCAGACTACGTTCCCAGCTGCATCCAGGTCCTCCTCGTAGTACTTAGAATACTTCCGCTCGCACATCAATGCATCATCACCGTCGCGTCATACACGCGTGAATTTCATTCTTGCCACTCAAGATGGCGGCGTAGCAACGCATCGAATGTTGCTATGTAATTGATGACGTCATGCGTACGTTGGTATGTAATTATTGAAAGACGTGCATAAGGTCTATAGCTACCTGCGGGTGTTTGTTAAAATTAAAGTTGAGGGGAGCAACAAGCAGGTCGACTGTGATTGTACATGTCGGGTATTGCAGTTGATTGCTAACTACCCACGCGTAATTACATTCCGTCAATACAACTCAAATGTAAGCACATGCAGACCCTCCCTTCCTCCCTGTGCGAAGGGTCAGCTTCCGACTGTTTTCAACATGATGTCGGAGTGTTCCTTTGTTTAGTAATTATACCCAGTATAGGGCCATTTTTCACCTCCATTAAGTCAGTGTGTTATATCTTTAACCCTTACAGCCAAGTCCTTCACAGAGTTGGTGCGATATCTATTCAAGCTCATTTCTGAGCCAGCAGATATGCCAAGACCCAATCGAAGTTCTTTGGGTGTCAGCATCAGAAGAGCAGCACACACAATCTTATCCTGACATCTATGGGAGTTTCTGGAGTATGAGTCATCAACACTGAACGAAGGACCACTCAGGGGAAACTGACAGAGGATAATGCTGATGCATGGCCGGCATTGTAAACGAACTGCTTCCGAAATGCCATGTTAGGAAACAGAAGTGTGTCATAATTTTTCTCTGCAATCATTCATACATAATGAAATGAATAATAATGGCTGGTAGAAGTTGTATTAGGATTGGATAAAGCAGCGCAGAGATCTATAGGCAAAATCGAGACATACTGGACAGTCTCGGGTGCGCTAAGGACAGAGTCTGCGTGCGCTAAAGACAGTCTTGAAGAGTCTGCGTGAAGCGGAGGAGATTACGGAAATATGTAATTAGTCCACGGAAGCGACCTCGTTAACTTGCGATGTGAGGCAGCTCTTTGAGCACTTGTTTTGTGATCCAGAGATGAACCTGTGACGATGTAAATAGTTCCTCGGTACCTACAGTGGTAGGGTAGTTGAGTGTAGGTAAAGGCAGTCTTTGCCCGCTTTGGACCTTGTTCCAGGATTGTGAAATCTGTCGTCAATGCTAGGTAAACGATTAGGTATTTGCGATTAGGCGGAATTCTATTCGCTCCAGTGAGAGGGCTTAACTCTGCCCGATGGATGGACCGAAGGTCAAACTTGTAGATTCCATCTCCGGAGAGTCTCCAACAACGCGTTCTCGGAAGAAAGGAGGAGAAATCCGCTGATGTGAGGTAGCCAGAATAGAGCGGCTGCGTTTGACGTCACCGGCCGTAAAACAACCGAAACGTCCTCCGTTATATTCCGTTTCTCTCATAAGACTGCATGGCAAGAAAGCAGTAATTTCTACAGTGATCTCAGAAACGCAAGCCGCTCGGAACTTACGAAGTACTACTGTGTCAACTATCACTGTAGCGCAGTTACCATGCCGATTAGATCGAGCAGCTACGCGACCTCGAGTACAAGTGAGCTACTAGTTTCCGTCCAGCTGCCATTGAACTCCATGTTCTTTTGCCATGCGGAAGTACTCAGTCACGTGGTTTTGTTACGTCAATGCAGCCGCTCTATGGGTCGATTTTGCCCGTGCAGCCGCACCACGAGGTAGAACCGTTGTCCGGGCAAGGATTCAGCAAATACATGTTCTGGTTAACTTCTGTACCAAGAACGAAGGCTGTCCTCCTGCTACTAGAATTCGCCTAAAGCGTTTTAGATATATAGCTGAAGGTGATGAAATGGGCGTGAGCGTGGCCACGCCCAGTGAGTGCCAGGGGGCGGAGCTTTTGCTTTTTTGTGACCTCCTTCTTCCTCTTCTCAGCCTGCTTGCCATACGGGTCGGCAGCAAGAATGTTCTTCACCTGGAGGAGAGAGAGGAAGGATATTGGATACCAGCGCATTCCCAGTATTTCAGATATGACAATGTAGCATCAAAATCACAAGAAGATAGTGCTGTTCATGCATCCAGACAGTCCTTAACTCTTTACCAACCAATGACTGCAAAAGCCGTCATGAGCTCCCACAAGCCATAAGACTTTATATGGGGAATTTATTACTAGGCGTTATACTTTAATACAGGATTTTGCTTCCTTAAGCTGTTTCTTATGGTTGGTAACGTGACGTGGGGTGGGTGCTGAGGCTATTAGACAGTAGGGTGGAGGTGTACTGGATAGCAGGGTGCATGGAGGCTGGCTGGAGGAGACTGGATAGCAGGGTGGAGGCTGACGTCATGACTGGAGGAGACTGATAGCAGGGTGGAGGCTGGCTGGGAGGAGACTGGATAGCAGGTGGAGACTGGATAGTAGACTTCGAGAAGTAATAGTTCTGCTGTGGAATACCACTGCTACTCGTGGTTTTAAGTGTTGCTATAATACACAAGCCACAGTTCGTACTGTCATTGGCCTGCAACGTGATCGCCGAGTGCGTGGACGTCCATAGAATTATAATCATGCTGAGATCCATTTCCATTTCCATTTCCCTTTCCCTCGTTCCTGATTTTACCACTACCCCATGCAGTGCAGGACACCGATCATGCCGTTGATAAAAAAAGGACTGGACTGGGACTGATAGACCCGGCTCAATATAGGGAGAACAGAAACTGTATATAACCAACAGGCTGAATATGAACAGAAACGTAAGTTAAGTATGGCCATATTTACATAAGTAACTGGTTATAGCCTTTTCTTACAATTTCTGTTCCCCCTATATATTAAGCTACAAGTGGTTATTTTCTGCTACATGTTTTCAGCCATTAAAACACTAATGTTGCAATGCACCCACATTTCTCATAAAATAATGAACACACACTATGTAGCTATATGAAAAGGAAAAAAAATGGCAAAGGCAAGTTTGGAATACGTTTACAACTATATTATAGCTATTGCAATCCAGTAGTCGCTAATGATTATACAAACATAATTACATTTTCCAAAAGAGCAATGACAATATTACATAGTTGAGGGTCCTAGTTCACCAAGGAAGGTCTTAAACTTCGACCAAATCATTCGCCTGTGAAAAGGTCTTTGAACTCCCAATTCAATCATCACGTCGTCGTTTCCTTCCATTGCCAGCAACATTTCACCATCGATCTCTTTGTCGCTAAAGCTCTGTTTGTACAGCTCCTTCTCCTGTAGTTTAAGCCCATCCAGAAACTCAACCACCCTCTCAGTTGGAACGTTCTTGGCCAGGTCGCTCAGGCCTTGAAGCTGTCTCCTGAACAGAATAACAATTTTCAATCTTGCTAGTGCACTTCCAATTTCAAGGTCCTTGAGATCGTCATCTTTACACTCGATTAAGACATCACCGCTGACATCGTTGCTGTCAAACTGTTCTGCATAATCGGAATACCCAACACTTGTGACGAAATTTGCCACAGCTCTGCCAGAATACTGCCTTGCACGTTGCAACATTTGTGCTTCGTCTGGTTGGAGGAACACAGAAATATTTCACAAGTGCATGGAGCATCACAAGTCTTTTGTTAGGCATTCTTGGACAAGCTACTTATCTAGTTAACCTTCAAGGGAGGGAGGGAGGGAGGGAGGGAGGGAGGGAGGGAGGGAGGGAGGGAGGGAGGGAGGGAGGGAGGGAGGGAGGGAGGGAGGGAGGGAGGGAGGGAAGGAGGGAGGGGGGCAGGGAGGGGGGAGGGAGGGAGGGAGGGAGGGAGGGAGGGAGGGAGGGAGGGAGGAGGGAGGGAGGGAGGGAGGGAGGGAGGGAGGGAGGGGAGCGAGGGAGGAAGGAGAGGAATCCAAGGCTAAGCTGGACTCTGAGACAGCAGCCAACATAGCTACTTTAGACTTAGGAAAGAGTGCCCATGGGCAGTGCACTGAAAGGTGAGCAATTTTTTTAAGTGCTTCCATGAAAGAACACCCATCTCTGTCTAGCAGCAAACACTCACCATTCCCAGTACGTGCAGTTACATGACATTGTAGGTATCTCTTAGCCTCATTTCCAGGCTCCTCCCCAGTTTTTTTGTCGCATTCTGCATGCAACAAAAACTGGGGAGGAGCCTGGAAACGATGGTAGGTATCTAGCTTTGTCTAGCTGCAAAACACTCTTCACTCCCTTAGTTTGGTGTCTCTGACAAACAGACAGGTGTAGAAACCATATAAGGGGTGAAACACTATGACTATAGCTGCCAAGTGCATTAGCACCAGGCTCTGAATTGGGAATCTATGTATGTACGTATAACGGTACCTGTCACGCTCATGATGCTAATGAATGTAATTGGTCAATCATACATTCTTGTGTAACAGATGTTTTTTTACCTGACATAAGAATGGAAGATGTTGAGGTCGGAATTGATGTGCCAATTTGACCAACAGCATCTGATGTGAATAAGATACACCACATGACAAACAGACAGGTGTACAAACCATATAAGGGGTGAAACACTATGACGACTATAGCTATCTAACCAATTTGATTATTAATCATGGCTCTCAGCCAATGAATGGCCAAACACACTGAGCTTGATTGCCGGAAATGGAAGCCCAAAATTGCCAGAAGACTGTTGTCTAAGCCCATCATACTAACAATGGCTCACTCAGTGCCACCAAGGCCTTTCTACAGCCAAGCCAGAAGCAGCCACGTTATTTCAGCATAGCACTGAAACCCACCCACTTTTTGCTGTCCTGCCCTTTCAATTCATGGAGAACCTAAGTCGTAAGGACATTGCTGGAAGTGACATCAACATAGTCTCTGATATACCGTATTTCCGCGATCAAACGCCGCAGCTACTATTTATTTCATCACGCGATTTACTGCGGCTACTATTCGAGGGCGGCCACTAATCGAAGGCGGCGTTTATTAAACTCAGCATAAACAAGGAAGCGAGGAAACGGATTGGAGCGCCGTGTATGCACAAAGAAGAAGTTCTGTTTTAGCCCTGGGCCGTCATAATCATCCCGACAAAACGGTAGGAAACGCCAAAGCCATTACTGTCACGAAAGATTTCGCTGGTCACACGTCGCTCGCTCCCCGTGCCTCGACCTCAGAAAATGCCAAACGCTTAGACAGCTCTCGGGGAATATGACCAACAATCCGTTCTCCTCTCTTCACGCTCACAGCGAAATAGTCACGGTCCTCGAGGGCTAAACAAAGCAATTCGATCGATCGCCAACCGTTCGAATACTAGCCGCGGCTACTAAACAAGGGCGGCGTTTATTTCGTTCAGCCCTTCTGGAGGTGCGGTTATTATTCGAGGGCGGCCACTAATCGAGTGCGGCGTTTGATCGTGGAAATACGGTAGGTACTACAGAACTATATTGTGTAGGCAACTCTTATGCCGGTATGCACCTGTAGTCTTACATCTATTGATTGTGCTGTCGCCATCATACTGACCTGTACTCCTGAACATTTCTGTGTTCATTGGTGACAGATGGACTTGTTGCAGAGAATCCGTAGACATTTCCTGAATGGGTGACCTTCCATAGTCCGGGGGAGGTGGTGACATTCCTATAGGGGTGTTACAATTATAAATCCTGGCTAAAATAATAATATTATGTTAGACAAACACGCTAACATACCTTTTCCTCTCAAAGCTTCAAGTTCACTTGGTCGCAAGCTGCGCATTTCTTCTAGGTCATCCTCATGTAGCAATTCAAACTGAGTGACACTGCTGGCAGTTTCGATCTTGAAACTGTCAGTATCACTTTCATAGCCATGTTTGAAACCGTATTCTGCTTGGATGTTTCCTAGGGCTTCATAGACTCCTGCAGCGGCTCCTGAGAAGCTGTGAACTAGCTCACACCAGGGCTTTTCTACTTCTCCTTCCTGTTTGGGGGAATCTCTTTGGGCTTCCACTACTAACCTTGAGAACCAATGACAATGACTCAGTCAAATTACCTTCAAGAACAGTGTCAAAGTACAATCCATATCATTAAAATTGATGCTGCGATTCAGAAACCTTTCCATCGCTAGTACGGGTTTCCTTTACAAACACGTCTCTAAGCGCAGCTACAGAAGGCGTAAACAATCTCCAGAAGATGCGTAAGCAAAGCTGCCCCATTTTTCGGAGACTTAGGCACGTACAAAGCAAGTGCTCTACAGAAGAAGCCTTCTGCATCTTCAGAATAAACCTTCCGATTCTCGGAAGACTTCCAGTTTTTAGAAGAAGCCTTCCAGTTTACGGCAAAGCTGCGAATGTATATCGGAAGAGCGTTCCGAATCTTGGCATCAACTTTAAAGACACGTAACAAGTGAGTTTGGTTCACAACTAACTGCTTCAAGAGTATCCGCAGAGACACATAGTGCTGGATCAGGATGGTTTGTGGTATGAGCCCAAGAAACTCATCGTGGCCCTCAAACACGAACATGGTTTTGAGATAGTCAACGAGTGCCACCTAATTTTAAAGAGGAAGTAACTCAACGTGCATACGGTGTTGCAGACACTGCTAACTGTACCTGCTCATGAGTGCCAATGACCATTAGGTTTGATTCCAGGAGGTCCAGTACTTCTGCCAGTAACTTAAACTCTGTGAGTAGTTCTGTGCGTTCAGACCCTATAAATATGCATATGGTGAAAAAGATGAAAGTCCAGCTGTATAATGAGAGTGTCTATTATGTGAGAGTGTTAAGATTCTGTATCACAAATCAGGTGTATGTAGGCCATTCAAATGTATAACAACCGCATGATGGCCATGATAGTCTCATGCAACAGCAACAATCTCAGAGCTTGTCAAGCTTATTATCACAGCACGTTTCTCAGTACCAGCATACCTTTCTTGTACAGAAACTGAATCTTTTTAAGTTGCTCCACATCTCCTGGGTTAAGACGGGTTTTCAGGGCGTACGGAAGCATGTGGAAATCATACCTCCCTTCAACTGCCCATTGTACGAAGGTAGTGAAAGTGTGATAGATAGATGAGACTCTCAGGTGCATCAAAGTGGACAGCTGATGTCCGGACAATCTATAAAATTCAGAATAAAGATACTAAACACCATGCATGAATCCATAGCAAATGAATCCAACAAACCTCTTTCCAAATATTTCAAGGCCTTGGTGAGCTTTGTCCTCCTCAGTACACAGGAAGGCTTCCAAGGCAACCTCTTGGAGGTCTGTACCATCTGAACCCGTTCCTTGCACTCTCTGTAAAAATACAAGACAATGATGGCACTGAGGCATCAACAATTAGCCAACAGCATACATAAACTAGTCTCGTTACCAGGCCCCTGCCCAGCTTTTTGTCACTTGCAGTACACATTCATGCAACTGAACCCAGCACGGGCCTGGGAACGAGACTACATAAAACAAGATGGTGCCTAACATTACTATATACGTACCTTTTCAAGGAGTGCGACTGCAGTCTTTAACCCAGTGACAACATCCAGTATGGTGTGGTAGTCAGCTGAATGGAACTCACATTCAAGTAGCTGCAGTACACTATGATCTGCAGTGAAGTCGTTCTGAATGTGTCATGTGGGTATAAAAAAAATGTAGAGTATGATGACTCATCATCAACTTTGATTGGCAAGGTGAAGAAGACCGCAATGATCAGTGCTGCTTGGAGCTGTGACCAATAACCAATATATTTTGATCGATGTAGAGATCTTAACCAATAAATTGGAGGTAAAATCGAGATATCAATTATTGAAATCTGTTTAGTGAGCACAATAAAGCATAAAATGGTCGTATGCAACAGTTTAGCACTTCAAACTTGTAGCAAACCATATATTTTGCTATTACAACATATAAAGTACATACAACATATTTCTCCACCCAATAATCGGCAATTATTCAACCCACAATAATTGGCAATTATTCAACCCCCAATAATCAGTGTTGACTCCAGGAGCAATATCACAGCACTAGTGGTGCTTACAAATTTTGGCATCTTCTAATACGTAGTGTCAACAAACTACCCGTTCACACAAATAGCAAATAGAAGAGAACACCAGCAGAGCATGTACTTGCCCTCTAACTGTATGCTGCTCTTATGGGCTTCATTGAAACCAAGATGAACGAACAAGTCAAACCGTGCATTTATTCATTCACTTTTCTCATAGCTAGTGTACTTCATATTTCACACGACATGTGATTGTACCAGATAGAAGAATACCATTCTACCTTGGTCAAAAATGAGACCGCGGCACGTGCTAATTGAGGCCTTGTGCTTCCCCCAACATGGCGTGCAAGTGCTATACGAGTAGTTATGCCCACTGAAGTGCATTGAACTCAAGACGTTATAGCTATACATGCAGTACCATAAACACAATACAATCTGCCTAAGATCAAAAGTTCGGTGTCCCTGGTTGCGTGTAAGTTCAGTACTCCTGATATCCTTACCTTGAGCATTGGCGGAAGAAGCTTTCCAACCTGATTGAGATCTTGAGCAAAGCTGTAATTGATATACAGAAGAGTTATTATAATTACTGAAGCTTTGCGGTTTAGGAAGTCAACAACAGCACACGTACTTGAGTGGATGAGCATCAGAAGTGGGCTTTGAAGCTCGAAAGGCAAACGGAATATGTATAGAAGATATATTTTCAATCCTTGGCCGTCCAATTAGGTACCGAGACACGACATCTTCTTGTAACTTCAGCATGTCATGCAAATTTAGCAGGTGGGGCTGCATGTTGAGATCACCCAGATTCTGAGTTGGCGTAGAGACGTGGTGTCTTCGGGAGACCAACTGAAGGAGTTCATTTTGCAGTTTCTCTCTATAATGTATAGACAGAATACAATATTAATACAGTCATACAAACTCTTGTTCCGAAGTCCAATATAAGCTAAAGTTCCTACTGGCAATATATCTACAGACCAAATCACTGAAAACCCCACTGCTGACGCCAATGAAAAGTCTACCAATTTTGCCAAAAGCAAACGGTTCCTTATTTACCAGGGTCAAACTTTCAAACAGCACTGCCCCAAACAGAAAATTGCGAACTTACACTTCTGATCTTCCAACAATGCACACATTCTCGGTAACTTCAGCTGGTGTGATACTGGGAATAGTCTCTTGAATGTAACGGAACATGTGTGCTTCCTTTGAACGAGATTCTACAATTTGAATGCAATCCAGGAGGGCATTATGGCAGGTTACCTGCAAGAATGACAGAATTTATTAAGTGATGCTTGACATGGTCTCTAAAACAAAAATTACCATTTCAGAGATGAGTCCGTATAAAATGTCCTCTGAGGTTTCAGTAGGTGCACTGGCACTCAGAGTGAGGAAACGTCTAACACGAATGCTGTCGAAATCCCCAACAGACATTACACCAACTTTAGTCCTCAAATAGTGATTGTAGCCACCTAGTATAGATCGAGTAGAACATCTCTAAAGCCATGAAGTGCACACCAACCGATTTCATCACATAATATAGTTACCTTTCACTCTTTTGTACAGAGACATCAGCTTACTGCCACTTTCACCATTGTGCCTCGAGATGCGATCAACCAATTTTTTGATGGAGATTCTGTCAGCTACTTCTGGTGTCAGCACTCCCGCAAGATCCCTATGGAGCCACTGGTAGAACTCCATGAAGTCAGGCAAGAAGGGAAGAATAGTCTGTATTTCTGGCATTTTGCAGATGAACATGGACAGCACTGCTAGTTTATCTTGTGACTTCACGTGCACATCAGGCAATGAAAGCAGAGAATGAAGAGCAGTTGTGTCTTCTGGAAAATGTGGGTAGCAAGCTTCCATGTACCTTCAAACAGAATGTCATCAACGACGCAAAGTGGTAGGAGCAGATTATTGGAAAGGATGTAGAGTACCAAAGTATCAATGCTCACCCATACCTCAACTTATAATATTACTACCAACTTCCTCAAATCATCTTGTCTCAATTAACAACTTCCTCAAACTAAGTGTATGTATGTCCAATCTCATCTATCAACTTCACAAAAGGAACAGCAATCATAAATACCTGATCTCAGTTATCAACTTTCTCAGTGGAGATCGTAAATGCTTGAAGAACTGCAAAGTGGCAAGAGATCACTGACATGGTGGTCATATTACAAGCATCTACATAATGGGCCTACTGACCCAATGATTTAAAAATTGGAGGGGGGGGGGGGGGGGGGGGGGGTTTGAATGGAGAATTGCCATAGAATTAAAATCATGCAGAATGATCTTCCTACTTTAACAGGTCCCATTCAACTACACTTTAACTCATGCACACATACCTCGGTTCCAAGTTTCTTAAGGCAAGGCACAAAGATATCAGCATGCCATCGTTTCTCATACACCACAATCTTTGCGGGATCTGTAATTGGTCCACTCATGCTTACTGGAGAGCTCGCCCAAATCTGTGGTAGATGAATAGATGAAAACCATACTCTTACGTACATACATACGTACGTATCACAAGGACATTTTATACATACGTAATCAAGCATAGACTTCGACACAAACACACCTGAAGTTGTCTTCTCATGCACATCATCACCAAATATGACAGCTCCTCATCTGTAAGTCGCATGTTGCTTCTCATTAGCTTCCAAATGTGGCGAAGCTGGGAAACACAATACTCTTCGACTGACACTGTACTAGAAAATATCCCCCTCAACCTGCAGCCACCCTCTCTGGTCAGCAGCGACACACAGAATGAGGCTACATTTATCCAAAGCAGCATGTAGTGGGAATTGAGGCTGAGAGTTCTCCTGGTAGAGTGCAGTAAAAGGCCCCTCATTTCCTTGTTTGTGAGTTGCACTCCTCTTTCATATGGTCGTCCCTCTTCAACACTGACGGTACCGTCATTCTGTGCACAGAATTACACACGGGTGAATTACATGGTTCTCATTGAAAGAGGAACTCTTTTTTTTTATCTTCCATTTTGGTTTTTCTAACTCCTTAATTATTCATAAGTGCATATCCCGCATGACTGAAGCAAAGTGTCTCATAACATAAAATTTACTGTGTGGCACTCCACCCCTTTCCAATATCTTGATCTCTTTTTCCCTACATGTCTTATGTTAGTTGCATCATACTGCTAACCAATACATAAACATGTCGCACGTTTGCTAAATCACACTGCTACAAATAAACTGGACTTCGTACCATGCATCCAGCCAAGTAGGTTCCCTTGAGAGTTTCAGGTGCAAATGTAAGGTACCACAGGTGAGAACTCCTTGTGTTCTCATGGGTCCCTAGAGCACAGGCCACCAGGTTAGCCACAGAGTGACGGAGATGAATATCGGTAGGATCTACAAAACAAGACAAGAGTTAAGAGTAACCTAGCTGTTACTCACCATAGTTACAAATGCTTATTATATCACCATGCAAAATATTATATGATCACCTAACCTGAATTGGAAGGAGAAAAAAGTTTATTGAGCAGTCCAGGTTTAGCACGATCTTTGGAACTAGCAAACCACCGAATCAGTTGACCGAAGGGCACATCAAAAAGGTCTTGTGGTAGTTTATTGCAAGCATCAGTCAGTTCTGTTGACTGCATCTGGAACAGAATGATAATACACAGACCTTGTTCACATACGAACCTTTTACATACTTTGCAGTGTTGGTAATGAGATCTTATTTCACCAACTCATGTACGTAATGATACATGGAGAAAATTGATCAACCTAATGTTGAGCACACCACATAGACAGTGCTGGATTTTACCAATGAAGGTTTGACATGTATACATCCTGTCCCTTACTTTCTTATTGTATATATCTTGGTATACAGTAAGCCAGACCATCATTCTGAGACAGGGTAGCTTATCCATCCACTCCACACTTTCAGACGCTGGCAGCGATATCTGACTTCTTTGACTGCAGTTTAAAGAAAAGTAGTGAGCACCAGGAACTCAACAGATAATAACATTTACTCGCACCTGAATTTAAAAGTAAGGATGCAATCGTCACTTACCATTATGTTACACAGAAGTTGGTAATATAAACTGGTTAGATCATTGTTTCAGAAACTTGCCATTCTTTTGCTAGCTTGATGAGTCGGCTTGGTTTAGCTTTTCCCTCCGCAACTTCCATGACCACCTTGCGAACTTGCTGGTGGAGTTTTCCCAGCTGAGAACTCGGGTCTTCTTGTGAAAATAAATGGAAGAAGTTTGCTCTCGAGACATATGGTTCCTGAACAAGGATGGCATACATGTATACAGTCATACTTTCAAATAATGATCAATAGGAAGATTCCAAAAGCTTGTACCTTAAAAATTCCACTGAATCCTCTAAGGCACTGGTAGTCTGTGCAGTGAGTATCATACTCTTCTGTAATCAATCTTGTGAACTTCTCCAAACTTTGCGTTTCTTTCAGCAGGTGCATTGCAAGGATATTGCCGTGAACCTCAATTCTCCCTCCAGATGTGTGCTCATCCAAAAGCCCATTCAAGGCTTTCTGTAAGTTTGCCAGTTTCTGTTAATTAACAGAAAAGGAGAATTAGATTGTATGCATTTTCATACCATGACAACTTCTGTTCACATCGATTACCACCCACCCCATAAAAATGCAAACTCAGGAAGATCGTTCACTCACAGAAGTAACGAATATATACTTCTCAGGATCCAAATGTTTTGCAAATTCCTTTATGATAGTCTGGACAAGAGCTTGCTTCTCAATGCAGTGCAGTATCTTTTCGCTCCTTTCATCGGGACTATTCTCATACACCTATGAGAAAGAACTTTCATTGAATATATTACAGACTCCAAAAGCTAATGCATAGAGTGTTCTTACCTCTAATGCAACATTAAGCAAATGAGAGAGGTCATTGTCCTGATGGGATAGATATTCCAGGACTGTCAGGAAGTACAGATACGCAAGTGGCTGGGATTGCAGGTCATTCTGTGATGCAATGAGAGCAGTTCATTACTGACAATGTGCAATGCTGATTACAATTCATGCACTCACAAACCTCAATGACAGCTGCTCCGGGCAACTGATAAAATGGAGGTACATATGTTCCAGAGACATCGCGTGAAACCCTTCGAGCCAGGAATTTTCCAACCATAGCACGACCCTGTAATAAATTTTGGCACAGTAACCAAAAACATCATGCAGGAAGATTATTTCACAAGGAATTTATTAAAACTTTATGTGAAATATGGTATAGTTATTCATAGCTAAAGGTGCACTTATACCATAGTCGCACATTATTAGGCGCATGCATGCGCCTATAACTCCACAGGAAGGAAATAAGCGCCTATAAGCGAGATGTGCCTAATAACGAATATCAAAATAATGACATTCCTCGTATAGGAAGCGCGCTTCAATTCGAATATAGCTGCTTTCCACTCTGAAGGATCGAAAATGGCAGGAAGAAGACTGCAGCGCTTACCTTGGACGAGAGTTGAACCTGCGCCTAACAGTGAATATGCGCCTATAAGTGAGATGCTCCTAATAACGCGCGACTACGGTAACTTCATGGTGATCATAAGTTTGGCACCTCCACAAAAATGAACAAATTAATATTTACATGCTACAAAAACATCATTATTTTGCACCCCATTAGTGGTTAACTGTCATATAATACACTCAATCGTTGAATGGCTACCCCATACTTAGCCTAAAAGGTTACCCAAGAATGGACTAATTTACCTCAGTCTCATAAGGAGGGACCCACTGCTTCTTTCCTTCATAATCTTCATTGCATGAGCCAAGAATTCTTAGCAGGTAGTACTTCAACATAGCGAGCGGAATATCATGAGTGTTAGAATAAGAAGATGGCAGCGGGAATTGGATGTCTTCAGAATCACTTCTCGAACTCAGTGAAAGTGAAAGATGTGATATAAGTTGGGGTAACTGCACCTTCAAAATGTGTTCCTGCTCGTTTACATGTTCAAGAAACCACAAAATATTTCTGCTATCCAGCACGTTATGATAACAGAAGAAGTGTGCGAGTAACCCCTCGGTTATGAATGACAAAACAGGTCGATTTGACTTAAAGACATCTGTCCCTTGGGAGTGATGAAATGCTTCCATAACTGCATTCGAAATTTCAGGCATCTGTGGGCAATCTTCTCTCAGCTATCAGGAAATGTGAAACATTGAGTAATCACTATTCACTAGGCACAATGAATGAACAGCTTACCTCGAAGCTAGGCATCATGAAATGTCCACTACAGACACTGTTAACCATAACCTGGCACCTCATCAGTACGCCATCATCACTGGGATCATACTGAACAGCCAGGAAGGCGGCATGCATGATATTCAACTTTGCCTCAGATGTTGCAGATAGCGAACTGTAGATACGTTTGCGTATAGCTGGTGAATATATCTATGAGAAAAGTGAATTAGGTCATCAAGGGATGAGAAACACGTTATTGTAATATTAGGCCACTCACACGTAGCTATGTCAAATGGGTAGATACATAACTGTGATGGAGTAAGTTATGCAAGTCCAAGACTAAACCACTTTTGCAGCAATATCTCACCTTGTGTTGCTAGCAAGAGCCCTTCTTTGAGACGAAAGCTATCACTGAGATTAAATCACAGCACTCTACAAATGCATGAATCTACCAGAGCTGATACGCAAGTGTACCTGCTGTAGCACAGGTCAGGATTGACTACCAGAGCTGATACGCAAGTGTACCTGCTGTAGCACAGGTCAGGATTGACTACCAGAGCTGATACGCAAGTGTACCTGCTGTAGCACAGGTCAGGATTGACTACCAGAGCTGATACGCAAGTGTACCTGCTGTAGCACAGGTCAGGATTGACTCCCACTCTACATCACAGACTAAAGATGCCTACAATGCACCAACAGTTTTTTCCCTGATCATCAGAGGGGCAAATTGTTAGCAGTGCACTCCATAGCTGGCTATTTCAGTCTGACATCCAGCAGACACCACAGGGATCATTAGTTTATTGGAGGAGTCTTTAACTATTTACACACAACAAAATTTAATATTCACTTAACACTTACCATTGCATGATAGGCACCATACCACAGCTTCATATTAGCAACCGAAGCTCGGTGTTTCCCAGAAGCAGCCAGAAGCGTGTGGAAGAGAGTGTTCAGTACGAATGTGTTTGTATCCTCAGTCTTCAAGAGAACTTCTGAAGCACTTGATGCAGAACGAAGTCTTCCAGAAATGTTATCAGATATTGAAGATAGTTTGATTAGAGATCCAAGAGAAGCAACGTTCGCTGAAATGCTTTGCTGATTCAGGTATGTGTAAACATGCAGCGATGTCAACTGAGATATGTTGGAAGCTGAAGGAATAGAAACTGTTCCAAAGGCTGCTTCAACGGTCTCTTCAACAATGTGCTTATTGTGCGACCACAGTGAAAGCTGTTCCCTGGTGAAATCATGGAAGTATCTGTCCCAAAGTTCCCTATGCTCATCCATTGCAGCAACAGCTACTGCAGTACATCCCTGTTGATCCTGCAGAGAACAAAGATCACTAGAATCGTCTGCAATCAAGAAAAAGTGCACGCACACAACTTTAAGTTACCTTCATTTGAATTAGACGCTCTTCCACCTCCTTCTGCAACTGATGTTCAAATCCAAAGACCACCTGATCTCCAACTTGCTGGTCTGGCAAACGGTCATCACCATCTTGCAAATCCCCTGACTGTCTAAGGTGGAGAGCAACCTCTTTTACTATGCCAACAATCTGAGGACATATAACCTGAAAGAAAGGAAACTGGTAACGTCCAATAACTGTCTTCCTATACTTTGACTGATGCTGAATGCCGCTCAAAATCTTCAGTTTAGACAGCTTCTGAGGAATTGGGAGGCATCTTGTTACATCCAAGAAGAGCTTTTTCACAACATCACTATCAGAGCCGAAGAAGATATCAAGGTTGTAATTGTCATTCACGTAGTCAACCATGTACACAACAAAGTCCAAAAAGTGGGACTTCATAATGGAATGAATTGAGTCTGTAATATTCAAGGTAGTTTGACCTGTTTGTGTAAATTTCACAGCTCGATGGAGATATTCAGTCATAACTTCCGCCTTCCAGTATGAGCGGAAGTGGTGGCAGAGCGCATCGCCAAGATCAGTCGCAAAGAGCCTGTGCAAGATTTCACATCTTGCCAATGGTTTCATTGGCCGATTGAATTTTCTAGACGATTCGGAGCCAAACGATAGTCGTGAGACCACGTGGGGAATGGACTGAGGTAGAAGATCTTTCAACATCAAGAAAAAAGAGTCTTCAATAAGAGTTAGATTTTGCTCTGTGGGAAAGCAACTCATATGAAGCCATTCCACACTATCAATGATACCATGGGAATGGCCGTGAGCAATAGTGTCAAGGTAGTAATGGTCCCATCCTTCCAGGAAGAGTGACGGGTAGCAAGCAGTAAAAAACATGGCTGGTGGAAAATGCAGCAGGAGCAGAAAGAGCTTTGGTCTACAAGATTCCGCAGCAGCAGCTTCTTCTTCTTCTATCATTACTCTGAGGTGGTTAATAGCGCTTTTAGAGACTTCCTGCATGTTGGCTAACAGAAGCATAACTTGCTTATTAGATTCAGTAAACTCCTTCAACATCTCTTTCACACTTTGCTGTGAATGAGCACCTTCCAGTTTACAGACAACTAGTTCCGGTACACGGTTAAAGACTTGGCTAGAGAGATTGCCTTCATGGTCTGCTTGTTCAGTAACAGAGTGAACTGTGCTAGGGTACATACTTGGCAGGTTGTGTATCAGTGGTGATGTTCTTGTGAAACACAGCAACTTAGTATTTGACCTGAAAACAAAGAGCAATAGCATGTCTTTTAATAGGAATGTGGAAGTGAGTCGGCAATGTGAGTGGCACTATCATTTTTTGTTGGTAGTGTAAATTGCAGAAGATGCTGATGATACCCTGCCACAGTATGCAATCTGTTTGCAATTACAAACAGATTGTACCTAACAGGCCTTGGGGAGGTCACTTGCATGCAGTATGTGTGCAGGTGCAGGGTACATGTACAATGTACTAATCTACTGTAATTCCATACCTATTCCCTTGCACAACTACTTTGTCAAGCTGCTGTTGTATTAGGTCCTTCAAGCTGAAATGTTTCTGGTAGCTGAGGTAGCAGTGGATGTACGATGATGGGATCTGCTTCCCATGCAATACTAGCGCTTCTGGGGTCATCAGCTGAATCAACTGCTTACAAAAATGTCTGACAAGCCATTGGACAAGTAGTGACCACATCAATTGAGTCGCAGGAGATAATGCCTCAGTGAAATCAATATGGCCTCTCTGAAGTGCTTCAAGAGCAGAGTGAATGGCTGCTTTGGCTGTTTGCACGTCCTTCACTTCCGTCTTCATGGCTCCTTCAAAGTTTGGATTGAAACTCAACACTAAGTGGAACAAACAGTCAGCATCATGCTTCAGTTCTTCTGCTGGACACTGAGGAATAAGAAAACCAAAAACAACCTAAAACTACGCAACATCGATTCAATTGTATAGTTACAGTAAAATGAGACCACTCACCTGCTGGAAACAAAATTTGAAATGTTGTCTCAATGCTTCGGTCAGAACTTGCAAAATGTAGGTCTGTTTCTCTTGTTCATTTTCAAAGTTATCAACAGACGTCAGTTGCTGAAATGGCAGTTTAATCCCCGTAGACAGAGGAGGTTCAGAAACCACTGGCAGTACAGTGAGCACCAACGAATCCAGAGTCTCTTCGCAAAATCCATAAATGGATGATCCACCAATGCGCTGTATAAACTGTCGCACCTGTAGATGAATAATGTCACTTGGTAACGATTACTTACTATTTGAGGACTACCAATTCTCTTATAATTATATGTTATACAAAATAGACAGGAAGCAGATTACACTCAATACTGAGCAGCTATCACAATTATGTACCTTGCTGATTGCAGCCTCCACAACAGAAATGATTCCCGGTGGCAAACTCCCAAGAACGAATTCTAAAATGTCTTTGTGTGTTATGTAATACTTCTCAAACCTGTTCAAGAAAGGTGCTGGTGCTTGGTCCAGTTCTGAGTTCTTAATGGCTACGACGCACTGAAATTTGGGATGTACACGGCAAGGCTTAAGATGAGCACCTATCGTAATGTTAGCATACAGTCGTGTTCCAGAATTTGGATCATCAATTCGCTGAAATCTCCGATTAAACAAATCGTAGAAACTCTCATGAATGTCATCGGTTTGCAACATTATTATAATGTGGCCTTGAATGGCAGAATGCCTGATCCCAGCAATTGTGTCAATCTGCGAAAAGCAAAGCAAAACACAGCAAGTGATCTGAGTGCTTTAAGTTAGTTTCTCCTAGGATAAAATGCCTACTTAGCTTGGGCAGTGATATCACATAAAGGTGTAGAGAACATTCACATTATTAGAATCTTAGGGCCGTCAGCCATTAGATGACACAGTGATTGATATTGGATCAACAGTGAGACTGGTTCAGAAAGGTCTATACTATTTCAGAACAAGTGTTATATGTACAATATGTGCATGCAACTCAAAATTATTGTACATTAATTCAGTTCAAGTTATCAGAGTCAAAATTGAGCATAATTTATCCTACCTTTTGCAGTTCGGTGTCTCCAGGAAAATCACTGCACATGTAAATTCGTGTATTCTGCCTCTCCAGTAACTTGTGCTGGAAAAGCACCCTCACCAGGGAGTCATCTTCGCTGGAATGAATAATGATCTTGTATCGAACTTCATCCTCAGTGGTAGGTGTATCATCAAGGCTATCTTTCAAAACCTGCACAGCATTACGCCTTCTCACATCATCAGTGGACAACAATTTCATCTAGCAGAAGGAAGATCATTCAATATGACAATGAGATTGGTACATTATAAATTTTAGAAACTCACTCTATCCAAAAACACTTCACATATCTCTGAAAACTGCTGTGAACCACTAAAATTTCTCTCCAGGGATTCCATGACAAGTTGTCCAACTTGAGAGAGTGAGAGGTTGGCATCTTTCCGTACACACTTACGCCGAATATAGTGTACAAAGTGAATGAAGTCCCGGAGGCCAAAAAACTTGTTCAGTTTCATTTCAGTCACAGTGTGAGTGTAAGCATTGTGTAGATCAACAATTCTGTCAACGTGTTCCCTTAGATTGTGTGGAGGACACCCAGGTGATTCAAATAAGCACTCAGTAGCAAGAACTTGTAAGTCTTCCGACATTTCTGTAGGGTCCCTGAACAGAGTGATGGCTCTGTTGGTCTTTGCTGCATCAAGGACTGTATTTGAAATGGCTACAAATGAAACTTCGGGCTTGTCAAGGTGATAGTGAAGAATCTTTAACGACTCATGGCTCTGCTCGGGCAGACCAGCTTCATCCATGAAGACAACACATTTAATAGGAAGTGAAAACTGTGCATTGTTCTTCTGCCTGGTAATGGCCCGAGAAAACACAGTGCGAACCTCATTTGAAGTTGTGCGACGTGAACACTGATAGAAGTGTGGATCAAGGGAGCAGAAGACATCAGTGTTACGAAATACGGACATCTTTGACTCTGGGCCTTTGAGGTTGGACACTGCTATGTTGAACGAAAGAGTTTTCGATGACCCTGGAGAACCAACAATTATCAATGGTGTTTGTGTTACAGTGCATATCACTACCGCAAAAAGATTCTCCTTGAGGGCTTGCGTCTTTGCAATTCCTGTAGGAAGTTCTATTTGCTGAGAGTACCACTCCAGTTCGCTTTCAAAGACATCAGAGAACTGCAATCCTGCAAACTTGCGTCGGAGAGAAGGATCATGCTGATATCTAGAACGATATGTTCTATTGAGTCTCATGTAGTAAACTATTCCAAGTGCAACAAGTATTGCACGGCAGCTGGAGGTGAAGTCGTCAAGGTCTTTGTGCGGTTTAAAAGTACGATACAGTTTCAGGGACCACTCATAGAAAGTGAAAACACGTTGAATGTCCCTTTGACTGACACAACACTTGGAACTTATTTCAGCTTCCTCTTCCGTTAGCTTGCTGCTTAGTTCTTCAAAAGCATACTTTCGCATTAGGTTTTGACTGCAGACTATCACTTCTGTTAGCATTGATTTCTGTACTTCAGAGAGCTGATTACTTATCAAAACCACCTTTGCTAGGACATACTGCCGCTCTTGATCTTCACCCAATGACCCATAATCCCACATCAAGTGGTCAAGTGTTGGATGTAGTTTTCGAACATAGTAGGAGTCCATAATCCACGTTTCATCCGAATCATCAGCTCTGGATTTGCCTGTTTTATTAGCAGTACTAAGGGCCGCCAGGCTATTCCCCCGATGAGGATTACATGCTGCTATGATAAACATGTTCTCCGGGATTGGCTACAAAAAGAAAATGAATACTGAAATGCAGACTTTATCTATCCAATCTCAGTTACATACCTCTCCTTCAAATGTCCTGTCAATAATCATCTCCTTAAATAGTCCTCCACATGTTGACGCATTCAGCTCGTCCAAAAATATCTGAGAAGCAAAACCATTTTGGTTCTTAATCCGAATAAATCATGACTTTGTAGACAATACTCAGAATGCTCACCGTGACATTTGGGACCCGAGGCAATGGAGTAGAAGCTCCATTATTTGCGAGGAGCAATTGATGTGCTTGCTCAAATGCACTCTCCAATTGCTTCGATAAATCAGCAGGTTTCAATGCTGTAAAATGATCAAGTAATCAGTTGATCTCAAAGTGTTATTTATGTCTTAGTGATGCAATTCACACACACACACACACACACACACACACACACACACACACACATACACACACACACAGAATTTCATTGCTCACCAGCATGGACATTGAGCTTGTGGAATGTACTTCTCACACCAGCCGTCAGCAAAGCATGGAAGACCTTCACAACAGGCTGAAGAGAGGAACAGCAACAACACCATACATAATCAAAAAGCATCCTACATGTGAATAAAATGTAATTGCTGGATAGTGCGCAATTGCAGCAATTGTGCAATATTGCATAATGCACTGCCTGAGTTGGATAGTGCTGTGGGTGTTGAGTCGTCATCACGACAAAGGAGTATGGCTAGGTTTCTCACGATAAAGGAGTATGGCTAGGTTTCTCACGATAAAGGAGTATGGCTAGGTTCCCCCCCCCCCCCCCCCCCACCACCACCACCACCACCAAAAAAAGAACCACTACCCTAGACTTCCACAGGAACATGTCCTACAAGAATTCTTTTCTGTAGCTGCAAACACAAAGTTGTCTTATTGCCGTGCTGCTATTCTCTGACTTCCAGTGTTCACAGCTGAGATTTGCAGGCATGAAAGCACTAGGTTTTCATGTCTGCAATCACTGCGAAAGGATTTGCGAAGTACAGAAACAGGAAGGGGACAAACCCATTCCATTTGCTCTGTACGTATACAGCATCTAATATAAATAATGCTACTGCAACAATTTCACACAGACCCTTTAGCCCCCTGTAGTTTGAACCTTTACTGACCATAAGGAACTGCTTAACCCTTTAGGGCCCATAGCGCCAAATGTCGTCATAATACTTTCAGCTTCATCATGTGACTTCCAGCAATGTCCTTGGGAGATAGGTTCTGCGATAGCAGAAAGGGAGGGACAGGGGGAGGTGGGTGGGTGCACCCGGAGGGTGCAAACAGCATGGCCGTGTCTGGGCTCCGCGGTAGAAAGGTCTTGGTCGGCACTGGGAGGGCCATTTCCGCCGTTTTTGGCATAAATGGACTTAGAAAGTAGCTGTCTTGCCTTGTAGGCCCTCCATTTCCAGTGTTCATGGTCCGTCTTTTAGCTACAGCAGGTTGGCCACTTCTCGGGAGGCTTGATTGCAAGTTCGTTAGTTGGTGGGTGTGGTTAAGTCACGTATATGCTTAGTGTAGCTGAAATTACCTGTGTGAGCAGTTTCGAGCCCAGCAACGCCAAGGAACAGAAATTAGGGTATGTTTAAGTGTTCTATAGACTGAAAATGACCTAGAGAAAGAAATTTGGGCCCTAAAGAGTTAAAGAAGCAGAAAAAGTATGAAATGCTTAACGGCATATCGGGTATGTAAAGACTTAAGAGCTTTACTACCTTTTGTAATTAATTTGTTGACATACTACTGCCATATATCCTTTGTCACTTTTCTTACTGCAAGTGACAAAGGCTGGGTGTGGAGGCCCGGGAACATGTCTGTCATTCACCACTACAGTGGTGAAACTCAAAAGTCAAATACCTTTGCATCTTTCTCAGAGATGTCATTAGCCGGACCTGGTGAGTCTGTTATAGCTTCTTTGAAAAGGATTTTAAGAGGTTTCTGCTGCTGACAGCTAATATCAAGTAGTGGTAGTAAGGAATCGTCCACCATTTTCTTCAGATAGCTTTGCATCTCCTGGTACAAATGACCAGATACATTTGCATATGGAAGCATCGCAATTAACACCAGGTCGTCTTCTTCAAGTGACTTCTTCTCTCCAGCAATCATGCTCTCAACTACCTGCAACCATGCTTCGTACTGATCTGTGGTTGGCCCTACATAATTATGATGAAAAGATGATACAGAGCAAATCAGTAGATATTCAGACAACTGAATAATTTCCTGGTAGTAAGATGCAAAAATTCTGGGTGGCACTTTCAGATCAGACTTTCAGAGCCACAGAATGTGGTTGTAAGAAAGATCTTTGAAACCAGAGAAACCTTTCATGTACTACATGCTCCATTTAGCCTTAGACGTTACAACAAGGATAATTTCTTAAATGTCATAACTCAAATCACACTCTAGACTGGGCACGTAGTTCCTGAAATATAGGCACAAACAGAAGCACACCTATGGCATAATGTGATCATCAACAATACAACTGCCAACATAATATGCAGTCACCATAGTAGGCTTCACTTCATAGCACTGTCAGGAAATCAGTGAAGTTTCGTTTAGGGCAAAAGTGCATAGTAGATTGAAATGCACAATCTTTTGAGCAATGTTTGAGCAGTAAGTTCAATAATAGTAGAGTAACTAGTGGAATGCAGGACATTGGAGGACGAGCCTGAGCAAAGTGCATGCACGTGCCGCAGGACATGCAAGGAGCAGTTGCCACTGATTCATGTGACTGTCATCAGAATGTGACCGGGCAATGAGTGTAGGTCACAGAAATTAAGGCACTAAACATAAACTCGTGCACATCACAGCAACAGTGAGTCAGGCTAGCGTTTATAGCTGAAGCAGTCTAGCAGCAACATCACCGGCCATGGTGCCGTATATATAGGTCCACGAGCAGTCTCCATCTTTGTCAGTGTTGCCACCAAGGAGACAGAATGTTCATGGTGCTCTAGCCAATGTCCACGAGCGGTCTCTCCGTCTTTGTTGTCGCAATTGTTCGTCGAACAGGTAGCTAGACGGTTCACGATTCCTTGCATTTTGAATATTATTGTGCACGTGCAAGTGAAATTCGCTGATTTAAGGTAATTGCAAGATCCAGGCAAACAAGCAAACATACACACGCACAGCGCAATGAAGTCATGCTAGTGTGGGGCTCACTCAGGCTCGCCCCAATATAAGATGACAGGTAAATGTAAATCATTTCAATTTTTTTTTCTGCTTTCTTGTTGTAGAGCGCAATAGTTGCATGCATGCACAATGTGCTAACAAGTGATTGATTCCAACTTTTACAACCACAAAAGCCAATGTGAGCAATATACGTAGATCATCAATGCATCCCACATAGTAACCATCATCCGCTTACAAATGAAACCTACCATGCTTAAGTTTCTCTTTTAGGAATTCAAGCAGTCTTCCTTTCAGACGTTTTAGCTCCACATCCAGTGAAACATTCCACAGTTTGGATAGCATCTGAATCAGTGCAGTTTTTCCAACTCCAGTCTCTCCCTGTATAATAACAGGCTCCCCACACTCATATCTTTCATGAATTTGTAGCATCTTGATAGTGAAGTCCCTTGTAAGAACATAGTTTTCATCGTCAATTGCTGTCAGCCGTCCATCTTTGAGTGGAATGTTTAACGCTCGAGAGAGACACTTGTCCAAGAAGTCTCTTCTATGGAGGTCACTAAAAGTATGAGAACAGGAAATAGAACTCAAAGTTTACTAACTCCTAAATTGCCCTCCAAATCAGAATAAGCAGGCTTAGATTTATCAAAAGGTATCTGCCTCAAGGTACATGTTTCGACCGCATGCACTCATTATTGATCAGCCATTGAATTTCTGTCTCTCATGACCTTGATCAGCCCAATTTCGCTCCTCCCACATGGCTTGGAAATGAGGCTAGTTGCTAGCCAATTTGTTCTTAGAATCCACCTTTTGTGGACAGGTTGTTCACAGCTTTTGCTAGAGGAACACCTCCATGGTCATGCAGCTGCTATCATTTACTTTCACAATCATCCCTCCCTCTCTTCCTCCCTCCCTCCCTCCCTCTCTTCCTCCCTCCCTCCCTCTCTTCCTCCCTCCCTCCCTCTCTTCCTCCCTCCCTCCCTCCTTCCCTCCCTCCTTCCCTTCCTCCCTCCCTCCCTTCCTCCCTCCCTCCCTCTCTTCCTCCCTCCCTCCCTCTCTTCCTCCCTCCCTCCCTCTCTTCCTCCCTCCCTCCCTCCTTCCCTCCCTCCTTCCCTTCCTCCCTCCCTCCCTTCCTCCCTCCCTCCCTCTCTTCCTCCCTCCCTCCCTCTCTTCCTCCCTCCCTCCCTCTCTTCCTCCCTCCCTCCCTCCCTCTCTTCCTCCCTCCCTCCCTCTCTTCCTCCCTCCCTCCCTCCCTCTCTTCCTCCCTCCCTCCCTCTCTTCCTCCCTCCCTCCCTCTCTTCCTCCCTCCCTCCCTCCCTTCCTCCCTCCCTCCCTCTCTCCCTCCCTCTCTTCCTCCCTCCCTCCCACCCTTCCTCCAGTCGCTCGTTATTAGGCGCAGCTCACTTATAGGCGCATATTTACTGTTAGGCGTAGGTTCAACTCTCGTCCCAGCTACTCGATACTTCTATAGTTTGCCAACAAATGAGAAACAACCCTATACACAAAAGCAAGGCTCTTTCTTATAACCCAATACTTACACCATAGTGGGAATATCAACACCAATATCTTTCAGAACAGGGAACTTGTGAGGAGCTGTTGAAAGCAACCCGATGGATCCTCCACCATCTTGGACATCGTAAATAAGCTGGAAAAAGGGGATCCAATGTCAGATCAAAATGCCACCGTATTCTACACACATATCATGTGGAGGCCAACTACGTAGGCAAGTCGAGAATTCATTTCAGTCCCTTACCCCTACCAGCATGCTCACTTCACGCCATGCACAATCTACTGCAAGTAAGTGGATTATCGCAACAGCTAATTCTGAGGTACATTACAGCGTATGCCCAAAGCACTGTTAACAGTTTATGCTAGGGGTAGTGCTGGCATCATGTGCTCACATTGACTTGCACGTTTCATTTCGAGCAAATTATGCACGTTTCACTTAGTACCTCCATACATGTACCTGATGGTAATCTCTGCTGTCATCAAAACAAGGGTGACAAACTTGCTCCGCTTCTCTGATCATAGCTGCAATCAGAGTCGATCCAAGATGCCTCGTATCTGTGACGTCACCACCCTCCATCCTAATACCGGCTCCTGTATTGTAGTTGTAGGCCGGTAGATTATCCAGAAACCTACAGCGTCTTTTCATGTACCTGTATACAGAAGGAAACAAGATTACAACAACAGTTTTGCTATTAATAGCATTGATAAAGTTCCACCCTAGAGCACTTGTACTTCAATGCATGGCTTAGCCATCTATATCATAGCAGCTTTCAGTAATACAGCTGGTTCATATCTGGACTGCTGGTGTTTGCTTGGTGTCATGCCAATGCCTACACATTCTTCTATATGCATGTACTTGGTAGGACCTCCAATGTCATTTGTTTTAGTAAACACGCTATTACCACAAGGTTGCTTTTTTTTTTCTCATGGCAATCAATCCACAAATATATGGGCAACTCCCTGGGATTCTGCATTTTTTCCCAGCTCTAAGCCTGCCATAAAGACGACATGCAGATCCCAGATGCAAAAGGGTGAACATACTCCCAACACGTCGTGCACACAATTGAATAATTGTCTGTCTAAATAATTTTACCTAAGGAATAGTTGCTGGGAAATCTTTGTCTTTCTGATGGAAGATGGTACAAATTTCACCAACAGACGTTCACATTCCTCACTGGGAAGATCAGGCATGGTGCTAAACTTGACTGGATTGAACTTCTTCTTGCCTTTAGGGCCTACAATGAAGAAGTTTGCATTCACAACGCACAGAAAGTCATCTTATCACCGGGACTGTACCTTCTTTAAAGAGTCTGTCAATTCCTTTCTCCCCACCAGTCTCATAGGCTTTCAAGTACTTGCAAACCAACTGAACATCCGGATTTGATTTGACAGAGTACTGAGCAGTGCTTTTCACCAACTCTGTAGTACCTAGCATTCTAAGAATGGGTATTTCAGTCAAAAAGTCTTCCAGAAAGCACTCAGCATTGGATGACAAATTCCTTGCTGGTACCTGTCGGAGATATGATTGACAAGTGATTGAAGCTGGTAAAAATGGACACCAATTAGTACTTTGTGGCTAATGTAACTAAACTGATGACGGTATCATCCCTGACTACAGACTGCAAACTGAACACTTCACAACGGTCTTGGACAACACCAGCAGCTGCATTTCCAATGTGGTCTCTCGTAACTCTTGTTATCTAGTTCCATGTACTGCATCATTTTTCTTAGTGGATAATTATACGTAAAAAAAATTAAATTAATAATAGTGTCAACTCTAAGAATAAAGAATTGAATAATGGCTCGCATAATCCATCAAGGCCTAACCGGGACATAGCACACTAACCTCAATATAGATCGACCAGGAAAGGCCTCCGGGCAGTTGGAAGGATTCTCCAGAGTGGGAGTCTTCCACATACCCAAGAAACAGGAGGTCAAAGAAGAACCAGCTGATAGTTTCCATGAGAGCGTCATAGCTCTTATTGTCTTCTTTATGAACAGAATCCTACACAATATTGTAAAGAAGCAGTACAAGTATTAAGTATGTAGTTACAGCAATATATTGCTGCATACTTACACCAACAGGAGGAATGAGATTGAAATTGAAGTAGATAGCACAGTATCTTTGATGCTTGGGAAGACTATGCAACCGTTGAATGGTTTTAAGTGGTTCAAACCCTTCGTTGACTGCTATGGTCACACTACGAGAACTCCTCATAAGCTGCTGTCTGATGTAATGTGACTTTCCAACCCCTGAAGTGAGCAAAGGAGCACAATTAAAACATGCACTAGGGAGGAATATTACAGATAACGAGAACTCACCTGCTATTCCATAAACTAGTTTTACACATTCCAGTCCCCTTCCGACTATTGCTTGCTGATGGCAAATCTTGTGAACTTCCTCTAGGGAGTCCATTACATCTGAACACTATACACAAAAGGACCAAGAAAACTGACTTACGTATAGCCACTCCAGAAATTCACATCACATCATGAATGCATACCCTGTGCTTTTCATGTTGAATCCACGGCATTTCTTGCAAAACAGATGGTAGTGTTTCCACATAGTGAATACACGGTTGGTTTTCGTGATAATCACTGGATGAGTGAAGGTCCATGTGCTGTTTAAGTAGCATCTGTATAATTATAGCAGAATAAATGAAAACATCCTTAACTATAGGACAGTGACTAAGTCCTCAAAAAAGCATTGTTGTCATCATACGTATTTGTACCTCTTGAAGGTTGATAGGCAAGTTGTTGACTCCCAGAATGACAAATGTCAGTGGGTGGCTGACGGCTCTAGTTAGGAAGAGCTTGAGTTGATGTGCAGTAGAGTTTTCATGACAGCGGAAAAACTCGTAAGGTTGAGGTAGTCTTTCTTCATAGATGTTAACAATGATAGATATGAGCTCTCCTTGAGCAAAGTCAGGAGCATAGTGGAGGACTTCCATGCTGTCAATTGTGCGTGATATTGACTGGCGAGTAAGAGCAGAATGTGTGAGGCGACGTTCATTATTATACTTCTGTGGAGAATAAAAAACTATCTCAGAGTGCTTGAACAGTGCATCTAGAAACAATCCACAGACTCTCAGTGGAATGCTTTCTTCATTTTCCTGGTCCAAGTTGCATAATTCACTTCGTAATGTGCTCAATGAATCCTGCAAGCATAAATAAAGATGAAAACTCAATAAAGAATGCCAAGTGTAGTGTCTGAGTGTGCAATAACGGTCACCTTGATAGCCACGATGACTTTCTGTCTAGCCTGCACATCACTGCAGAAAAGGAAGCCTATCTCCTCCATGATTTCCTCTGCATCAGAATCGGGTCGGAACGCACTTCTAAGGAGCTTTGAAAGCTTGAGTAATTTAGGAATGTTGAAAAGTAGAAGCCAATCATGTTTCAAAAGCAGTTTGTCAATCCTCCGAGACCATTCCTTTACTGTATGCTCCATCAGCCTAACCTGCATAGTGGACACCACAATAATTTACAACATACTCTACTTCCATAAATTGGAAGGCATCTTCCAGGAATCGGGAAGTGTCTTCCATAGAAGCAGAAGGCTTCTTGTAGAGCACAAGCTTTGTACGTACATAAGTTTCCCAAAAATGGTGCAGCTTTTTCGTACCGTAGTGTCCCGTTAATAAGCCCCCCTATTTTGTACACTACATCCAGCCCCAATGAGGGGAGGGGGCGTATTTTCGAGTACGCAATTAGTCTCGATTATACGCCCTTTCAAAAAGTTTTGCTACGTTTATGACACTGCCAAGGTTCATGTTCACAGTTACGTACAAAAGTACAAACAATCGCCAGTACTGTTCGTGGTTATCATGCGTGGTCTCCCTACATCGGTGAGAAGAGCTGCACTTCAACTCGAGGGCCATAACATTCACGACGACTTCGCTGTAGACTGTAGCCATCCTCAAGAACAGCAATACTGTCGGTCATGAACCACGGAATATTTCCTGGTATTTCCTACGGAAGAGTGGCAGCAAGATGACTTGTACCATCGGCGTCAACGGTGACTCGATCTGAGAGACGATCTGCAAAGTTGCGCACGTGTAGGTTACGTAGATATTCCAGAAGACGCTCACCAGGGGGGCGTTATAACGAGTCAAACTACCCTGTGCAGGAACTTGGGCAAAAAAGAGGGGGAGGGCGTATTTTCGAAGGGGGCGTCATGGGCGTAGCTAGCAATGAGGCAGAGGAGGCAGTTGCCTCCTCGCTTTTCTGATGACGTGCATGTCCGGAGTCCTAGATCCTCGCACACGCCGCGCGATGTGTGTTCGATCTGATGACAGAGACAGGAGCTAGGCTGACCATGAGCCGGCATATATGATAGTGCTGCAAGTCTGGGACAGTCAGGGCACCGGCATATTGCTGTAGCATTTCAAGAGCAACTGTTTGCGCGCACTGCGGAAGTAATGAATCGTCTCATGAATAATTAATTAGTTCCATGCCTCCTCGGCCTCCAAATCCTAGCTACGCCCCTGGGCGTATAGCGGGACATTACAGTATACACAGTATAGGGTTCCACCTCCATAGAAAATGACACACTTACCATTCCATCAGCTTCTTTGTTATCACACTTGAGGCCATTCTTAGCTACTTCAGCAAGATGTGAAGGATACCCCAACTCTCTCAGCTTCAACAGGACCTCCAGCATTCTATTAGCAATCTGTACAAAAACAACAGAACAAGATAAGCAGTACGATCAACAATAAAGTTTCATTGTAACACCACATATACCTCGTTTACGTGTAGAAATGGTTTTACCATCTCTCCACCCTCCTTCTCAGAATCCAGGAATCCTAGCTTTCGGGCAAAGTTACCAGTTTGCTCACTGTCCCATGTCTCTTCCTTCACATCGTCACTCGCGTTGGGAACTATCGAAGATTGTTCTTCACTGGGTAATTCAGTTGTAACAAGTACAGCTCGTTTTGAGGAAGGCTTGTATGTCAATTCAACTTTTCCAGCCTCAGCTATGTTTTCAGGAATGATGAAGCTGTAATGTCCAGTTTGGAAAATCCTCTCGAGGTCACTGGCAACATTCTGTAGGGTGTCTCCCTGCAAGAACCACAATATAAGGCATAAGAAAGGACAATTTATAGCCAAACTGGGTAGGTACAATTGTTCAATCCTCAATAATATACCTTGAAATATTTCCAGCAACATTCAAACTTTAAATGGCATGCTTATAAACATTCTCATCAGGAGTTTTCCATTACAGTAATGTTGCCAATTTCCTGACAATGCAGAAGTCGAAATGTTACGGTAGATTAGACAAGTAAACATTCAAATGCTAAATAGAAGCTCTAAGAATACAAACCTCTGCTCTTGAGAACCACAACTGTATCAAATTCATGTTCCTGTTAACAGTCTCGATCTGCATAAGGTAGTCTGGAGGTGCTTTGGCAGGACCAATCGGGGATGCTGTTGTCAGCATTTGCCTCACACTTTGTAATAGGGAATGGAATGACTGGTCTTTTACGGTAAACGGAAGAATCAGTTTGTATGCGGCATACAAGAGGTTCAAAACTGCTTCGTCGTACTCTTCATGCTGAAGCTGTGCAGTGATAAGCTGGTATTGTTGGTTGAAACGTGCCTGACCATTTTCACCAGTAAAGCCTTTTTCACAGATGAAGCGATAGAATTCTACGCTATCGGCAATCTTTGAAAATATGTCCAAATATTCATAGTCATCAATTACAGGTCTTCCTTTAGTGTCAAGCAATGACCTGACAATACCCATTTTCTCTGCAGCAAGCTGTGGAGTTAAGCAGGCTCTGGCTTCCCTTGTCACAAGTGCATCTGAAATAAGTGTAAGCTTCCGAAGATCTTCATCTTCAAGACACTTTTCAAGCTGATACTGTTCACATACACATCTTACAACTCGAATGCGACCGGCTACTTTCAAAAGGTCCACCATGCATCTAACATCATGAAGTCCTTGAGTAGTCTTAATACCAGGAAGCTTTCCAAGTTGCTCTGACTTTAGAAGGATATCAAATTCTTTATCAATGTCTAGAGTTTCCAGGTTGATAGCACCATTAGCTGTCATTTCAATGTACTTCACTTCTCCGTGGCCTACTTTTACTAACAGCAAGTTCACTTGCTCAAGTGCCTGCCTGAAATCATTCATATTTTCTGCATTTCTGGTTTGCAATTCATGTTTCAAGTACGTTGAGAACAGCTTGCTATCATGAAGAGTGAAAAATATCAGCATGTCCAGATTTTCTTCAATCGGGCCAAGAAATCTTCCTAGGTCTCGAATAAATTCTGCTAGCATCTTCATTGTGAACCCTTCTCTCAGCATCAGTGAAACAGGTTGGGGAGGTTGGAACTTGCCAGTTGTGTTGGCCGGCATTGGATATCTTTGTAAATCCACACCGGCGTTTTCACCTGGAAGGACTATTAACAGTTCCATGCATTTCTGAAGGTTCTCTGGAAGACCAATTCCATGCATATTCAGCACTGATGTTAGAATGCGCCTGGAGTTTTGAGAACGAGAAAACAACCTTGAACTGTTACAGTATCACATGCACGCACGTAATTATACAGCAAGAGCACACATCAGGAGCGCTGAGCCGCCGAAGGCGGCAAAGGAGCATCGAACTCAGCATGTGTGGCCTAGCCGAAGTAGTAGTCTTTCATATGTCCCAAACTCATACCTTATAGGGCAAGAGGCCATTGCGTAAAAGAAAAACAAATTGGCATTTGTGCGGTACCGCAAAGGTCTTCCATATCAGGTACATGACTGTAAGGCGTGAGGGATTACAACATGTCTATACTAGTTCGACGCTCCTTCGCCACCCTCGGGTGCTCATGCACTCCTGCACACATAGGAGCTGACCAGGCATAAAAATTGATATCAAATTGGGCTCAACAAATGGGTTAACATTAATATTATTTCAGCAGCTAATCAAAAGACAGACAGAACACACATTACTGCCACACTTCTGTACCATAACAACTAGCTGCATAGCTGATATATTTACTTGGAATACGGACCATAGTACCATAAACACCCAGCAGACTATAGCGCGATTCAACACCCATGATCTCTGGTTATATGATGTCTACTAACACGGATTAAACACCAACAGTAAGAGATCTGGATACTTCTTTTAAAAGTGCCTCTGAAGTGAAACAGGTCATTACAGTATGGAACAATGGTAGCATTCAGGACTAATGTTCAACTCCTAACAGGAACTGCCAAACATGAAAAGTACATTTAGTGTGCTATTGGTCCCATAATAGCACTGCTGGTCCCACAATAGCACTCTTGGTCTATATGGAAGATTGTATGTGGACCATTACAACCATAAACGGTAATACCAGTACATCAGCTGTACATACGTAACTTATGGCTACAAGTAGCTTCGCTCGCTTTGCAAGTGAAGCTACTTCCCCCTCGTTCGGCTACGTGCCTGACCATTTTCACCAGTAAAGCCTTTTTCACAGAAGGATATCAAATTCTTTATCAATGTCTAGAGTTTCCAGAGTGCATGTCCAATGCTGGACAGCTCTCTGTGCAGAGCTGTTGCTCCTCAATTGTGTTCGCTTCAGCTGCTGCTCCCCGATTGTGTCCGCTTCAGCTGCTGCTCATCGATTGCGTCTGCTTCAGCTGCTGCTCCCTGATTGCGTCCTCTTTAGCTGCTGCTCCCCGATTGTGCCCACTTCAGCTGATGCCCCCTGATTGTGTCTGCTTCAGCTGCTGCTCCCTGACTGCATCACTATATTAAGCGTGGTGTGTGTGTGTAATGGAGTTCTGGGGGTTGGACTATAGTGATGCACGACATTCGTACCCTATATACTGAACCTTGAACTCTGCGAATGCTCGCGTACATTGGGCAGTGGCAGAACTCAGCTGGGCAGCTGAAACAGATAGTGAGGTCATTCCAGGTTATATGAAAACACAAGCACATACCACTTAGCTCTTGGGACTTCAGGAACATATCGCAGCAGAAGAACATTAAGTTTCTCAAAGTCCTCCAGGTACGTTTTCTTCATCTTAGCAATGTACTCGTCTGGAACAATCTTCGACATGGCACAAACAGCCTTGGCAACTTTACAAATCGAACTATGACTCTTTGCAAGGTCTAACATGTCATCATGATTGATTGCATTTTGCATAATCTTGCTATACCAGTTGGAGAACACCTTGTGAATTTGCTGAACCCACATATAGTACCTCCTACTTTCAGGAGCACTCCTGCATATGTCCGACCTCAATTTCTCTTGAAGAATGCAATGCTCAGATTCACGCTTCATGTTCCGTTTCTGGCAATACAGCCCATAAATCTCGCCTATCTTCTCGATAACAATTTCAAATGACTCGGCCCAGTGGAAGCTGTCTTGTCTTGGTTGTATTCGCTCACAAAATGTATTAACAACACCCCAACAAAATTTTTCTTTCCTTGTTGGAGGATTGACTTGTGGGCAAACATTCTTGCTGAGAACATTAATAACAGTACTTAGAAGTTTCAGGGCTGGTTTCTCAACACCTACTGTCTGCAAATGAGGAGTTATTTCCTGGAAAATCAAGTTGAAATGCATACATAAGTACGGATTATATGACAATTGAACATGAAGTACGTATGTACACTATAAATCAAAATCATTGTGATGCAACAGGATGTCAAGCATTTATTATCTCAGAGGCACAAACATACGCATGTTTCTAGGTGGTAGATGTTGCCTAAAGTAAAGAAACTACAATGGGATGAGAGTACAAGGAATGTTAAAGAGTGTGATAGTGCATACAAATACGCTTGTTGCTATGATTTGCCAAGTTGCCAGTACATCACATTTATGAGGCCATCTACAAGGTTAGTGGGTCCGGAAACTGAGAGGGTGTAACTGCTTCTGGAAAAACGTGGTAGCCTCAAATGCAGCAAGGCCTTTGGTACTTTGACCAGCTCCATCTTTCTCTGGACGTGTTAGATAAGTTGCCATAAAACATTCTGGCGGGTAATCCAGGGGCTAGGACTTGCTTGCTTGAGATCGGTTGGATTGGGAGGAGATTTATTGGCTGCACAACTGTACATGTGCTTTGCTGGAGATTCTCGAGGATCTCCAGGAATTAACTCTTTCTTTAAAGATGAACTAGTCACACTGAGAGGCTACAAGGTCAAATCCTTATTGTTTAACATTGCAATGAACGCAAGAATATGTAGAACAACCAATTACTACGTATATGCATGATGTCATACGTAACTGGACATGCCTACTTCTATTGTTTAGTAGCCACGGCTAGTATTCAAACTAGTGTCGAACGGTCAGTGATTGATCGAAGCGCTTTGTCTCGCCCCATGACTGTTTCGCTGTGAACATGAAGAGACGAGAACTGATTGTTGGTCATATTCCCAGAGAGCTGTCTAAAAGTTTGGCATTTCTGAGGTCGAGGCACGGGGGCGAGCGACGTGTGACCGGCGAAATCTTTCGCGACAGTAATGGCCTTGGCATTTCCTACCTCTGTGTTGGGATGATATGACGGTACCGCACGGTCCAGGGCTGAAACAAACTTCTTCTTTGTGCATACACAGTGCTCCAATCCATTTCCTCGCTTCCTTGCTTATGCTGAGTTTAATAAATGCCGCCTTTGATTAGTGGCCGCACTCAAATACGTAGTAGCCGCAGTAAATCACGAGATGAAACAAATAGTAGCCGTGGCATTTGATTGCGGAAATACGGTTGTCCTCACACTAAATCACTAGTTTGCTACTCGAGTACCTTTTCCAGCACAGTTAGAATGAGGTCTTGAAAACCATGAGGAGTATCATGTATACGATCCTAAACAGAGGGGGAAAAGCATCACATATCATCACTGAAGATACGTAAATACTTCAGAAGAAGTACATTCCTGGTTGGAAACTAATATCAGAATGTTTGAGTACTCTAGTAAGATGCATAAAGATTCGACCACCACTATCAAACAATTTTGCATAATGTGAGAAGAAACTCATACTGGTGGTGTGTAATAACTGACATTTCCTGTATTACTTTATTATGTCATTGTAATGATGACGTTCTATTGATTGTATGAGATCATATGCTGTATCCACGTGTACTGATCTGGTGGCGATAATATTCAGTCTTGACTAGTCTCAGGGCACACTAGCCCACAGCGAGCGCATCTTTGCCTTCCTTCGGCTGTATACAATGTCATGCACATACGTCTTAGAGCCACAAGTACGAGCCGATAGACAAAATCAGACTCTGAAGAATCCACGAGGTATTACGTAGTAAAATGGAACATCAGTGAGCTTGCGTTACTAGTTGCTCTACCAGGCAACAAAAAAGTGATGCAGAGTACACAAAGAGGATTTGCTCAATGCTCATTGAATTTCACTTGTAGGACTGAGCATGTTCAGCCACAAGCTTGCCAAATGCTTGTACAAGCATATGATTCTATCCAGTAGCAAGACTAGAATACTGGCTGGCTACATGCAGTATGGTTTTTCAGAGGGCAGTGTACTCTGCATTTATAAATTCACAATAAAACCAACTAACCATGATGATATCCACACATTTGGGCAAGTCTCTTGACAAGCCACTTGAAGCAATGTAGGCATGTAAGTTCCCCTTAAAACTTTCACCAGTAATGCTGGTACCACCACGTCGCTCACAAAACAAGTTCGGAACATCCAGCTTCATTAAATCCAGAATAAATGCAACCTGTTTGTTCGCTTCTACATAACAGGATGATTCCGACAGTAGAAATTCCAGAATGAAAGTGTGATCTTTTGGCTCTTGAAACCTGACGAACAAAAACATAGGTCAATTTTCATGGTGTATTAGACCTCCCAATTAGTTTATCATAGTTACCCTGAGTAGGCACAGTGACACTCAGTTGTGCTGTTAACCATATCAATTGCTACTATTAAGGTTACGGGATCCCTGCGCGCGGATACGCGCACCGTATACTTAATTAAGCGCTATTTCATAGTTTTTTTGTCACCAAAAAGAAAGCCGTGTGATCCGACCTGGACTTGGAAGACCGTGTTGAAATAGGCACAAACAGTATAGAAAGGGCCGGACGAAGCGTTTTTGTAAATACTGATGACCGTTCCAAAGTTATATGACGCTGTATTCCAAAGAGGGGAGTCAAGATGGCGGTTATTCGCACTCAAGAGTCGTTCTTTCGAGGACTGCTCAACCTAGCCACAAAACGCTTACGTCCCGCCCTAGAGCTTCCTATGGTGTGTCTCCCAACAGTAGAATCGAGTTGCTGGCGGTCTTCGCACTGGAGATTTTTGGTGAATAGTTTGCTGGAATCAATTTAACCAGCGTACGACGGCTACAGTGTGAGCTGCTACAATGATGTTTGGTCTGCATGTTGACTACCCTCCCTGCTTTGTGTCGAGTAAGTTTGATTTCGCTAGCTTACTTTCTGTGCGAGAAAAACGGGGTTGAAGAAATTGTCTGGCCACGCCCACTGCGCGACGATCCCGTAACCTTAACAAAAAATGTAGGGACAGCAGAACGAGGGGAACAAGCAGAGGAGTAGCCAGCATACAGCCAGCATACAGGAAAGCAAGGCAACTGCCTTGGTTAAAATTCTCTATTATAATATTGTAGGTGTGTCCACACTATAACAGCAACGTGCAACGTTGTAGTTTGTGTACAGTATAGAGTAGCCGGCCGGTATGTAGTATAGCTGTACATGCTGGATCGCAGTCGCAAGATTAGCGGGGCAGTGGAAAGCATTTCCTGGTTACAAACACCTTGTGGGACTTCAAAGTTGTGACAAAAGTAATAGCCTCGTTCCCAGGCCCGCACGTTGCTTTCGGTTGCACGAAAGAACACGGAGGGCCTGGTATATTACCTCACGTGCGTGACATTGAGGGTAGAAAGGACTTCATTGAATGTGAGAGATCCGAGGCTCAGAACAACAAGAAGAGCTAATAATAAGGTACCGTAGCTGTCGATTATTTCACGTCACAATAATTTCACAGTCTAGCCACTAAATGTGATACACAAATATTTTGTGGAGGGAAATTTTCGCTGATTACTTCCTGAAAAAAATCAGCTCATAATAGAGAGAGAGAATCAGTTGGAAAACCGAGAGAGAGAATCAGTTGGAATTCGGCTGAGGCCTCCACACAATGCTGCTATATGTAGCTTGTGTGCTGCTCCTCTGCCGTGGGCCCAGTGGCTTAGTGCTATGAGCATCTGACTAGTATCCAGAAGGTCTTGGGTTCGAATCCCAGCTGGTCCCAGAATTTTTTCTGTGGATTAATTTCTCTCTCTCTCATCACTTACTATTAGCTCATAATAACATACTATTGACACGTGCGATCGCGCTGATGGCGGACAAGTTAGCGATCAAGCTGTGTATGCGTGGCTACCACATCTACAGCAAATCTCAACTGCCAGGGAAGAGCTACTGCATGTGTGAGTGTGAGCCCAGGAACACGAAGGACAGTAACTGCTATGCATGTGGGAAAATATTTCGTACGTTATTCGCGGTCTTACTTCATCCGCGAAAACCACAAAAATTTCCCCACTGCAAAATTAACTGCAACTACGGTACCAGGTAACTTACCACGTGTATCTGGCGAGTGGGAGGCGACAGTCATACACACCAACCATTGAACGTCTAGTTGGTTGAACAAACTTTGCCTTTTCATTATGAAAATTTTGGCCATTTGTCAATTATGCAATGCTCACATGAGGAAACACACCAGGCTCTCCTGGCTTTTCTGTACTGCAAGCGATGAAAAGCTGGGTGGGGCCTGGGAACGAGGCTAGGGTCTTCTTGCACAGACAGCCAGACAGCTTGTGTCGAAATCCAATACCGTAGTCGCGCGTTATTAGGCGCATGCACCTATAACTCCACAGGAAGGAGATATGCGCCTATAAGCGAGATGCGCCTAATAACGAATATTTTTATGATGACATTCCTCGAATAGGAAGTGCGCTTCAATTAGAATTATAGCTTTTTCCACTCCATAGGATCGAAAATGGCAGAGTTTCTGGAAGAAAACTGCAGCGCTTAACAGCGAGTACCTGGGACGAGAGTTGAACATGCGCCTAACAGCCAATATGCGCCTATAAGTGAGATGCGCCTAATAACGCGCGACTACGGTATTCCACCATAGTCCAATCCAGTGATGCAGGTCATATTGTACAAACGGGAGTGTTATTCAATGCTACTTATGCCCAACGCTGACTGTTGCTAGCACTGTGTCTCCCTTCGTATAATGGCTACAAACACAGGTCATGCACCAACAGTGAGAGGGATTCTTCATCTAAAGCAGAAGCACCTCTGAAACAATACTGGCCAACTCTTGATTGCATCCAAGGTAAGGGAATATTAATCGCTCTCTAGCCCATATAGTACAACAGCTGGAAAGATGGGAAAAATTCCAACAGCTAGTTGGATTCCTAGCCTCGTTCCCAGGCCTTCTCACCCCAGTATTTGTCGCTTGCGACAAACACTGGGGTGAGAAGGCCTGGGAACGAGGCTAGTGGATTCCCATGTTTCTCTAATAACTGCATACCAGAATAACCTTTGAGTAATATACTGTGTAAAATGCTCATCGTAGCTGTAAAATCAAATGGTTAAACTAAGACTTAGTGGTTAAACTAAAGAATAGATACTCACCTTTCCACAACCTCCTTGAACAGCAAGGTCCAGTGCTCATCACTGAGCTCAGCAAGACTTGAGGTGTAGTAACCACTCAGATAGTCTGAGAGAAACTGCAGATTAGATTTAACAGTTGGAATTATGATGCAGTTACGTACATTCTACATGACTACTCGGGCACTTTTCTTGGCTCTCTAACATCCCAGCTATAGGACCATGGAGTGCCAACAGTAACTGCTGGTTGCCTCCTTCAAGTCCAGAGTACAAAATAACAGTCGGCCATCGGCCAATTTCCGAGCAATTAATTGAATTGGCCGCGCAAAATGTTACTTAGTCGGTCTTACCGACCGAACAAGTCCTACGCGAGTGGGGGGAGTCTGGATATGCGTGTACGTGTGAAGTTATATACAGTCAGGTCTGGCACAGCTCGCAGGAAAGGTCTACAGAGATTCTGTAGATAGCGTCGTGATCGCTATCATGTAGTGATACAAACGCATAATAATTGTGCTGAGACTCACCTTGGTGGTGGAGATACAAGTGCTTTTCTCGTACCGTCGGCCGCCGCTGCTCGAGCGCTCTCTTCGACTTTCGTTGCAAGTACAGCTCTTACAAAGGGTCCACAAAGATGCTTACATACTAAAACTCACCGTGCTGGCTAAGTTGTGAGCGCTGTAATAATTTCTTGTCTTCCCTTTGGCTGCCATTGCCAGCGCTAGCGATCGAGTGGTTGCCACGTGGCATGTGCGTTAATTGGAAAGAACAGCAATACTTAGCTTGCGCTACGGCGCGCGAATGGAAAGGCGGTTAACGGTTGCCCCCTTGTTATTATGACAATAAAAGTACTCGTGCAAAGTGATACAAATGCATATTTGTGCTACTAGGAAAGAAAACAATTTTTGTCCGAAATTTTTTGTCCAACCATTTTAAAAAGTGGCCAATCAAAATTGACTTTGTTCTGACAAACGGCCTACCAAAGTTTTGACCTTATTTTGTACTCTGAAGTCAACCTTAAAATCTGGGTCATCGCCGTCGGCAGACTCAGCACCTGAACTAATTATGACGGAGGCCATCATGCCTACCTCATGCTTCAAAGTACAACTCACGACACTAAACTGTCCTCTGATTCCTACACATTGCAAGATTAAAACTGCTACTTCTGCTCCAGTCTGGGTTTTAACGAAAGCCATAATTATGGCATGGCAGTACTGAAATGGACTATACTAGAATGCAGCCTATGTATGCTGTACTCTATGTTTTATGATGTACGTATAGTATGCATCTTTAAAATGATGACTGTGCATTTGTGGGACCACTTCCGTCACTATGCCACAAATGATGACCTAAATGCAGAACAAAATGAAGCTCTGGAAAATTCATCAGCGAAGCTGCACTGAAAACCTTACTTCCTGTCTGGTCCAGTCTATGGTCCAATCCATGCAGGTTTTAGTGAGTGCCATTGTTTATAGAAGGACTCGAACATGAGACTTGGGGACTCCACCAATTAACTACTGGCCCTTGGTAGAAGTATCACCTGCAGGTGGGGTTGAAGGCCTTGGTGGACAGGATGTCCAGTCTATACTGTTATACAAGCAGACTGGCTACACTCCTCTCCTGTTGGTTCCATGGTTCAGTAGCGGATGATGTTTAGAACATCCAAGGTTCAGTACTATAACCTCCTTTTAACAAATCCCTTGGGGACAGTGTGAAATAGTGTACACTGCTGATTTGAATACCTCATCGATTAGGTTGCTTATTACATGCCCATAAAGATGCTAGTACCACCTAGTCTCGTGCCCAGACCCCTCATTGGGGTCTGGGCATGAGACTAGTACCACCAAGCAGAGAGAACTTACCTCATTGTTCCAAATGTAGAATTTCATGTAGAGCGGGTAGAAGACAGAAATGTTGTGCTTTCCAAACGTCTCTCTCATCTTACTGATAATCTACAGGTACAAAGGGGATTGCAAGCAACAGTTTGGAGTTAATCATTCCAAACGCTTACTCTAGGTACTACAACAGGCCAGCTGTATTTTACTATCACAGTGCCTGGATGACACTACGAAGTACAGCAGGTATATAGTAAAATTATTGTACACCGTCTATATTTGGACGCGCTAGCGTGGAAGATGTACAATTACGAAAGTGGGCATGACCTTCCATCGATAGTGCACATCCATCTCACTGTGCGCTGCAGATCCCACTCCAAATAGTTCAAGTTCGGTGTTGCTCTCAGGGAGCAGCATCCGATAATGCAGACAATTTTCAGATTTTATCTTTGACAGATTACGAGGGGCAACCGCACTCCTGGTAGCCGTTGCAACCCCGGTTTCGTCTCGCCGTAGTGTATGCTAAGTATCACAGTTCGTTCCAATTAACGCACATGCCACGTGGCAACCACGCTCAGTCGATCGCTAGCAATGGAGGCCAAATGGAAGACATATTATTACAGCGCTCACAACTTCGCTAGCACGGTGAGTTTCGGCATGTAAGCGTCAGTGAGCGACAGCGATCACGGTTGTGTGGTCAGGAATTTGTGGGCCCTTCGTAAGAGCTGTACTGGCAACCAACGTCGAAGAGAGAGCTTGAGCAATGGCGGCCGACGGCAAGACAAATTCACTTGTATCTCCACCACCAAGGTGAGCTTCACCACAATTATTGTGCGGTTGTGTCACTGCATGATAGCAATCACGACGGTGTAGTCATAATCTCTATAGACCTTTCCTGCGTGCTGTGAGTTTTGATTATTTACATTAGTTAATCGAGGGGCAACCGCACTCCTGGTAGCCGCGTTGCAACTGGTTGCAACTGCCGGTCACACAAGCTACAAGTTGCAGCTCATTCCAATTAACGCACATGCTACCTGAGGACAACGATCGGTCGATCGAGTCGGCAATGGTGTCCAAAGGGAAGACAAGAATTTATTACAATGCTCACAACTTCGCCAGCACAGTGAGTTTCGGCATGTGAGTGTCAGTGAACGACAGCGATCACACCTGTGTGGTCAGAATCTTTGTGGGGCCTTCGATTCGAAAGAGCTGCACTGGCAACGAACTTCGAAGAGAGCGATCGAGCAATGGCGGCCAACGGCACTACAAAAGCGCTTGTATCTCCACCACCAAGGTGAGTTTCAGCACAATTATAATGTGATTGTGTCACTGCATGATGGCCATCACGGCGGTGTAGTCAGAATCTTTGTAGGCCATTCCGAAGTAGTCAAACGTTTATTATTTACATTATGCGGCACAATTTTTCCCCTACCAGGAGTGTAATTATCTAATTACGCAGCAAAATCAGGAGTGTAATATTTACATGGCACAATTTTTCCCCTACCAGGAGTGTAATAACTCAGGAGCCAAACAAAAGAGCAACACCAAACTTGCAACGCACGGTGAGATGGATGCGCACTATCGATGGAAGGTCACGCCCACTTCCACAATTGTACAACTTCCATGCTAGCACGTCTGAAGATAAGAGGGTGAACAACTTTCTCTGCTCATAACCCAACTCCAAATGGTTCAAACAGCACTGCCACCGAACTATCGTTAAATGGCTAATACAGCTGTTGTTAATTGACCACACACAGGATCTGTAACGTCAAACAGCATTTTAATTCAACCTTGACTTCTGGTGCTATAACCTGTTGGTACATGAAAATTGGTCTCCGGCAGCACCCTTGACTATATAACACTCCAATGGGTGAATTATACACTAGTACCAGGTAGATACCCTATCTCATTTAGCAAAATCTCAGTGAGAGATTTGTTTGGACATAGGTTTGATCCCAGGCTATACCACTTCCTACCTTTCTGTTTTCCTATACAAAAGCAAAACCAGTCCGACATACATTTTCACAATAGAAATATGTGGCTGTGCAATTTTAGTCGGAAAATTATAGTGAAATAATTATCTATAAACAGTTATACATGTACCTCTGCTTCAACATGTGGGCGATAATCTTTGCTCAGAGTGACAGCCTTGCCCGACATTAATAAGCTTTCCAAGATACTTTCAACGCCTTTCTTAATTTCAACAGCTTTAAGCAGCAGTGAGAACCACCTTTTGCACTCAGTTTTGAAGGCATCGCTAGACCAACGTCTTTGTTGGGCAATGAACCACGCCACATCCAAAAAGTCAACTCCCTTTAGGGCAAAAGATACACAGATAATAGATACTTCAAAACACAGCAACTGCATTGCATTTCAACAGTTGGATTGTAGGGTTGATTCATTTCCAACTCGCAGCATTAATTCCAGGGTGCTTGTCATCACCTACAACAAGGTGTCCAGCTCCTCAACTACATAGGAACTTGCTTACTAAGTACATAAGTACAAAATGTACACATTCTTTTTACCTCTTCAACAAATCCCCCCACAGTGTGAGCAATACTTGCATCAGACAAATGCTTGCTGCTGAGTGCTGATGCGTTCTTAGGAAACAGCAAGCGATCATAACACTCTCTGGACACTTTCAAGAACGATGACACAAATTGTTTCTCGTTGTGAAGGAATTTCACGATGCCAAATATAAAATTCCTGGAGTAAAAAACCGAAGGAAGTATAACATACGTTAAACTAGCAGGGTTAACAAGAAGGAGCACTGAGGGGGTGTGGTGATGAGGAAGTCAACGTAATGCAGGGATCGGATGCACATGCGTGCTGGTTACGGTGGTGTTGCTAGGGCAGTAACATGGAGCACGAGCGCATGCGTAATTTTCCAGCAAACTAATGCCAACTGTGCTTCACAGTCAAAACTGCTATCCAAATGATGAACTATTCTAATTTCAGTGTTGGAACTAAATACAGGTTAGACATCGAGACCAAGGGCACAAGACATTCTAGATCCGATTGGAGGACGAGACTGTAGCTGTGGTGAAAAATTGTTCTGCGTAATTATACGTAAATCCTTCAGGCCTTCAGGGGAGGCATACAAAGATTCTGATTACACCGTCCATTGCACACTGACTCAAACGTCTGATAATTGTGCTGAACTCACCTTGGTGGTGAAGTACTGAGCGCTTTTGTCTACCCTCGGCTGACACTGCTTGCTTCAACTATTGTGTGACGTCGTGTGTTAATTGGGACAAGCTGTAAACTAGCCACCTATACAAGGAGCCTGGCAACGGGGCTAGCTGTAACTACGTACGATCAGAGTCTGCTGAAGTATCCATGGAGTGCAAGACGTCAGACAACATTCTGAGCAGTGAGCTTGCCCTACCAGTTGCACTACCGGTACCAGGAGTGTGGTTACTACTTCTAAATTTATAGTTACAATACCGCAGTGTCCCGCTAATACGCGCCCTTCAAAAATATGCCCTCCCCCTCTTTTCCGCCCAAATTCCTGCACAGGGTAGTTTGACTCATTATAACGCCCCATGGTGAACGTCTTCTGGAATATACACATGCGCAACTTTTTCAGATTGTCTCTCAGATCAAGTAGTCACCATTGACGTCGACGATACAAGTCATCTCGCTGTCACTCTTCTGCAGGAAATACCAGGAAAATGTCCCGTGGTACATGACTGACAGTATTGCTGTTCTGGAGGATAGCTACGTACAGCGAAATCGTCATGAATGTTATGGCCCTCGCGTTGAAGTGGCATCTCTTCTTGCTGATGTAGGGAGACCATGCATGCACGATGGCCACGAATAGTACTGGCGATCGTTTGTACTTTTGTAACTGTGAACATGAACCTTGGCAGTGTCATAAACGTAGAAATTTTTTTTGAGGGGGCGTATAGTCAAGACTAATTGCATATTCGAAAATACGCCCCCTCCCCACTTTGGGCTGGATGTAGTGTGCAAAATGGGGGGGGGGGGGGGGGGGGGGGGGGGGTATTAACAGGACACTACGGTAGTACACATGCAACTAGCAGAATGTATAACATTGTGGGGCGAGCTTCAGCGAGTGCATGCATTCATTTCACTCATTCGAATGTAGCTAACTTTCGCAGTCTTTGTTGCCATGCGGTAGCGCGCATCGCTGTATCCATTGAAGAGGTAGACTCGTGAGTGGTCTCCGTCCCTGTTGTAGCCATCCAAGGAGTATACACGGTTCACTCTCAGAACTAACTCGATCTTGACAGTTGCTACAGCAATAGCTAGCTACAGTGCTTCGATGTCGAGCGAGCACGTGTGAATTATCGTGACGCAAGTAACTTTCGGTTATTTGCAGAAGCATTTATTTACGGCACGACGTACGCATATATATATACATAAATACAGATGCGGCTCTCGTTCTACACGTCTATGTGGGGCTCGCTCAGGCTCGCCCCAATAATGAACATTGTGAATGAGAGGCAGTCACTTCATACAAATGCTAACCGAACATGAAGAAGAGGTCGGATCTGATCAGATGGGAATAACAGATGTGACATCCTTGAAGTATTAAATTGGTTTTCAGGTGGCAGCAACAGAGATTCACCAAGTCTCAATCCTTTCTCTATGTCGTGAATTGCTTCCTTTGTCAGGGCGATAGAGGATTTCTCCTGGTACAGAGAGTGGAGCAAAGATACAGATCTTGGATTATTGAACAGCATCGTTTATACAAGTAGCTTCGCTCACTTCTCACACTTCAGCTACTGCTCCCTTATTGTGTCTGCTTGAATCCGGTTCAGCCCTGTGCTGAGTCTGGCAAGCTCTTACCCCCCATCCCCATGTCTTAGCGTTCATACTTATACAAAGTGCAGCACATAAGAGTTCTCTCTTCAGATGTCTCACTGCTCAGTGTGTCTGTATGAGTTTGACATAGCCGTATATCTGGTGTAAAAATATTTTCGTGGTTGCCATAAACAATTTTATACGTACACAAAAGAATCACAGAGTCGGTAGACTCTGTATGTAGGGATACGACGTACACGCAATATATGCTAATACAAAAGAATCTCTCCAAATCTCAGAAACGGTACACTTATAAGCCTTTACAACCACATACCGTTCATCTTCGAGTGTTTTCATGACCAACAAGACTCCTCGTGTCGCGAAAAACCGTCGCGAAAGTACCACACCAGGTACTCGCAAAACGGGCAAATTGTTTTTCTTTCTTCTTCTTCTTCTTCTTCTTCTTTCAGACGGGCTAGCTCAACGTCGACTCAATCTCTCATGATGGTTTTCGCACGAAACAGCAGCATTTCACACTGAGTAGTGCACCTGGCCATCGCTTTTTCGCAACCTCCATGTTTTCACCAGGCGGCTGCAGCTGCCCACTCAATAACTATGGCTTCTTTAGTCACGCCATTTTCTCGTTTGTACGCATGCGCGATCACTCAGCAACGAACGTAACTATTACTCAAGATCGCTGAATTAGAAGTGTCTTGCGCCGTTGTGCTGACATAATTTCGTACCGAGGTAAATTCTAAACTCTGGCTACTCCGCGTACAATTTATGTATGTTACTACCTACTGTGTTCTGTGAGAGGGCTGAATGCCTATCTAAAGACTCAACAATATATAAATCTTGCTACTTCTGGTATAGCTAATAATATTAAGAGTTCAGACAGGGATTACTGCCTTAGTATCCATCCAGAAAAGGGTTGACTTGGGTCTGATTCTTCAGCCAATGTGAATACCGGAGTCAATATTGTCCATATACCAAAGCAAGGGGTCCTACTACTTGTGAGGACACCGACTTCTGCTCTGTGATGGCATGCGCTGCTGCTAAAAAAAGACATAAACAAGTAATAAAAAACATTTGAAAATGTAACAGGATGTAGGGATACCAGAACGGCAAAAAGTAAGGAAACAAGGCAGGGATGATCGCACAAAACAGTGAAGTATACAATCCCCCTACATATCTTTTTTCATTATACACGTATATGGAAAAAGATCTCTGTAGGGGGGGGGGGGGGGGGGGGGGGGTGTATACTTCACTGTTTTGTGCGATCATCCCTGCCTTGTTTCCTTACTTTTTGCCGTTCTGGTATCCCTACATCCTGTTACATTTTCAAATGTTTTTTATTACTTGTAGTTATTACAGTCAGAATCTTTTTGCGATGCTAGCTAGTTACTTTGCGAGATGGTCGTCGTTAGACAGCTACCTGCAACCGAGGGACGGTCTCCTTGGGAAAAGCAAGCAAACACACGACACCTTTCTCGCGGGGGTAAGTGTCCAATAATCGTTTCGTTCTTTACTGCCATAGCATACGTGGGTACCTGTCTGTGGCGTTCCTAGGTTTTCTTACACGAGTTCTTGGCCAACAGCTGCTTCCCAAGGTTCCGGATAAACACGGTAGCCTTGCAGCAAGCCCTTTCATACTTCTTTTCTCCGTCGTGTCAGAGAAGTTGGCGTAAAAGGGTAACCCAATCCACAAGAATATTATGACGCGAAATAACAAAACGCGTAAATCTTACAACACGAAAATTTCCAGATATACATTACTACCAACAGGCTTGTGCGATAGCATGCACATCGAGTCCAACATTCAGTGTGAACTCTAGCCCCACCCCCTAAACTTCCCACTTCCATTACTCCACACACAGAGGAGTATAATAATATACATACGTACATTGAGGATGAAGTCATTCCAAAGTCTCTGCGCTGTTACTGGCATGACATCAAACATTAAAGTTGTGTCAAACTGCTGACATCGAATTGCAACAGTGACTGTAAGGAAACAAAAGTAGAAAGTGTTCTACATAGTCACATCGCATCATATCAACAACTTACTCCAGAGCATACGGGAGTATGGGTCTTTTCTGTGTTTCTTCAATTTCAACAGCAAAATTTCAACGCAGGCATCATAGAGTTTCCGAAAGGCGCTAACATTCACAACATGATCACCACCATCCATGATCTCAAAATCACCCCTGCAGAAAATAGGACATCATTCACAGGGTGAAGATAACCGTGCACGAGCGCAACCATCCTTTAACTCATCAGGACAGCTTCATAATGTCACTTCTGACAACGTCATTGGGAGATAGGTTCTGCACGACCAGAAAGGGTATGGGACGGGAGGTACAACCGTGGGGTGCAAATGGCATGGCCGTGTCTGGGTTAACGTTGGGCTGTAGAAAAGCCCATGGTTGACACTGGGAGGGTCAGTTGTTTTTGCATAAATCGACTTAGAACGAGCCATCTTAACTTGTATGGCCTCCATTTCCAGTGCTTGTGGCCCATTCCTAAGCTACACCAGGTTGGCAGACACACACAGACAGACGGACAAAGCCGACTGCTTAACCCTGAGTCGTGTATGCAAACGCAGGGTAACTACAGGGGAGGAGTACATACTAAAGGCAGCTTGTATAGACCAGCAGTGTAGCCAACATACTGTTCCAGAAATCCATTCAGTGCTTCGGCAATCTTCGGGGCTGACAGTGACTCCACCCTCTCAGCCACAGTCTCAATAAACTTCTCCAGATCACCACACTGATAGACCTCACGCTTCCTACAGTGACAAAATTAGCAATTTCTTATCAGTGAAGTACTTGTAGACCTCTCTACAAAATAGGAGCCCAGGTTGGATGAAGGACAAAAATGTTGGGGGCCATTTCTGGGTTTGGCTTTAAAATAGCCCTTAGCCTGAGGTCGGCTATTTTTCTTGTTTCTAGCATAAATGGACCTAAAAATTCATCCTCTCACTCTCCAATTCCAGTGCTCAAGGATGCTATAATGGGGTTTCCAAACTAAAGGGACGCACCCCTTTGTTGATTACTACCTTTGACAATGTAAACTAGGACAACCATGCCAAAATGGTCACATGATGATTTAATTTTCCATTGTAGAGGAGCTATAAAAACACTTACCGTATATCTTCTAAAAATTCGGCAGGTTTTTATTAATTATTCATAAGCCTTGCCGAAATAATTAGAAGCAAAATCGCAAAATTTGTACCAAAATGCAAAAGTGCCGAATAATTAGAAGTGTTACCCGGTCGGATTTTTTCCACTCGAGATTCAAGTCTCAAGATAGAGCAGCTATACCGGTAGGGCGTCTTTCCTCTTGGTACAGACTGTGACACTCCATACTTTCGACTAGCACCTGCGCGTTGGAATTGTCGGCGTACGAAGCGAACGATCTCGAACTGTGCCGCAGGCTGTACGATCGATACCCCCCCGGTACTCACCCCGTGTCGTTCTGTGTTCATCTGTGTTGACTCTCAGGGTCAGGGCAAGACTCGGAGGTTTGCGAGTGTACTTCAGCGCAGGGCTTTCACCAATTGGACGAACTGGACAGTGGTCAACGTGGCACGAACCATAGATATAAGACATTTTATGCACGAACGTCGAACGCGATCGGTCGAGTTCCAGGGGCTCGTGTGGATTGGCGACAGCTAGCTTGGAGCTTTCACCGCTTGGGGCAGCACCAAACTCACCGATCTCCCTCCTTGCCTGGCTTGTATAAGCCTCTCGGACAGGACGGCAAGCTGCCGAAAACGCATTACAATTAGAGATTAAATTCCGAAATATTAGGGAATTCCCTTGCCGAAATTAGAGACAATTTTTCCCATTTGCGTGAAGGGGTGCCGAATAATTAGGGATGCCGAATTTTTAGAAGATATACGGTACCAGTGTTTTGATCAATAGCGTAGTCCGCCAATTATCGGCCACTACGTATTATCGTCCGCTTCCTTACCTAATATCGGCTGATAATATGCGGAAGAGAACGCGGAGAGTAAACGGATGTATCCATTTTGCACGAGAGAGTGGTTGCTGTGTTGCTGAGGAATCTTGCCCATGTTCCGTTTTGGACGCTCTTACAGGTAAGAAGATACTTACTTAGCTTGTTGGAAGGTCAATGTTGGATATGCTAGCTGCTCACAGATCTTATTTGTTACTTCAGGTCGAAATGGGGCACTATGATAACCGCCTGAAATGCACCTACAAAAACCGCAGCAGAAAGCTTCCACAAGCTCCACTCTCTCCAGTGAATGCCCCGAATCGACCAGCTAAAAGGAAGCAATGGAGTGGAGAGCAAATGACAGCACCTATGGAGGCTGTTACTGACAGGACCGCTGTATCGATCAACCAGGCAGCTCGGGAGTATGGCGTGCCAGCATCAACTCTAAAAGATCACCTCTCTTGTCGTGTTGTACATGGCACAAAGCCAGGTCCGGTGTCGTATCTGAGGCTGATTTGGCAGTGTATATCGAGAAGGTCGCTATTGAGAGAGGTATTTTGTGTTCATCTCTTGTCAGTGATGGTTGGTGGAAACGATTTCTTGAGAGGCATCCTAGAATTTCACTTCGATCTGGGGATGCAACTGCTCATGCTGGATTCGTTTATGGATGTGTCACTACTGGATTCACTAACCTCTCGGCTACAAGTCCTAGAGAATCCCTGTCTCCAATGCTACTGACTCTATCTTCGAGCAAGTCCCCACCGCTGGTTTCCACGCCACTTCCGAGCAAGTCCTCCCCGGCTCCGCTGGTTTGTATACCACTGACTCTGTCTTTGAGCAAGTCCTCCCCAGCTCCACTGATTTCAACGCCACTGACTCCGTCTTCGAACAAGTCCACCCCGGCTCCACTGGTTCCTACGCCACCAACTCCGTCTTCAAACCCAACACTGAGCAAGCATCTTTAACCACTATAAGTCCGCTCCAATCCAACAGTGGTCAAAAGACTGGTATGGCAAGGGTGTTAACTAGTGCTGAATGTCTGTCAAGCGAGGTTCTGCCCCTCCTGTATTCTGCCTCTCTCCTGTACTTCTGTTTATGCGTAACTTTACTTTGTACTTGTGTACATGTTCTTGTTTCAGTGTATTTACACTTGAAAGACACTTTCAATAATGCTGAAATTTGCTGTGATACATTGCAAGTTATTCTGAAACACAGAGATCAGGTTTTTATTTTAGCCGTTTGCACTATGAGCATGATTTGGAAGCAACAGTTCACCTGGACGATAATTGTAAATTAGAATTTCTGTGGTCGACGATAATCTGTAACGGTCGCCGATAATTGGCTAGTTAGAAGGCGTGCGGGATGCTCTATATCCCGGAAACTATCTAAATACCCGTTTTGGGGGTTGGACAGTCTTGTATAAGAAAGATTGATCTTCAACCTTGTGGAAGTTCCATCTCCGTACGACGATCGGTGACTGAGCTACGTAGCCAGAAACAACTTTCGGCCGATAATTGGCGGACTATGCTACCACACATGAAGCCAATATGATTAGCTATTTCAGTACACCAAGATGGCGGCTTTCAGATAGTATACAGAAATGCCACGGAAAAACGTGCAATGGGTCTAAACTTGACTATTTAACAAGGAGAAACCACCCTCCTGGTAGCCATGTTGCAGCTGGTTGCAATTCACTGGTAGTGCAAGCTAGCTCATTCCAATTAATGCTCATGTCAATGTAAGGACTATGCTGAGTCGATCGAGTCAGCAATGGCAGCCAAAGAGAAGACAAGAAATTGTTACAGTGCTCACAACTTCGCCAGCACAGTGAGTTTCAACATATGTAAGCGTCAGTGAACGACAGCGATCAGAGCCGTGTGGTCAGAATCTTTGTCACGGTAAGACCTGTACTGCCAGTAGAAGTTGAGGAGAGCGCTCGAGCAATGGTGGCCGATGGTGAGACAAAAGCACTCATATCTCCACCACCAAGGTGAGTTTCAGCTCAAAGTTTTGCGTTTGGGTCACTGCACAACACTAGTGTATAGTCAGAAACTTTGCAGGCCAATCCTAAGTAGTCAAACATTATTGGGGCAAGCCTGAGCAAGCCCCACACTAGCGTGACTTCATTGCGCTGTGCATGTGTATGTTTGTGTGTTTGGTTGGATCTTGCAGTTTTAAATCAGCGAATTTCACTTGCACATGCACAATAATATTCAACAAACCCTGCGCACTTGCAAGCAATAGTGACCCGTCTACCTGTTCGACGGACGATGGCGACAACAAAGACAGAGACCACTCGTGGACCTACCTATTCATTGGTTAGTGTACCATGAACATTCTACCTTCTCGGTGGCGACACTGACAAAGAAGGAGACAGCTCATGGACCTACCGCGATGGCCGGTGACGTAGCTACCAGCTAGACAGCAATAAACGCTAAACTGAGTCACAGTTGCTGTGATGTGCACAAGTGTATGTTTAGTGTCATAATTTCTGTAGCCTACTATGCTCATTGCCCGGTCACATTCAGATGACAGTCATGTAAATGCAACTGCTCCTTGCATGCCCTGCACGAGCATGCACTTCGCTCAGGCTCGCCCTCCAATGTCCTGCATTCCACTAGTATTACCGTAAATTGAGAATTATTCGAGTTGAAAATATTTCATGTGAAATATTTTCGTGTTAAAAATTTTTCGTAGCCCATTCGGGCAACGAAAATTTTTTAACACGAAACATTTTTAACACGTGTACATGTACATTTGCGACGCCAAGAAATTCGAGCGATCTGGCATGGAGGAGTTCGAAACAGTCTGTTGTATTCGAGGCTACCATGTGTACAAAGAAATATGGGAGGCAGCAGCTGGAAAAATGCTGATATGTGATAGGGAGCCACGCAACGCTCAAAAATAGTTCGTCTCACCTCCTGTATTGACCACGCTGCTTGCCTGTATCGCTCGTCACCTTCTCCACTTCCTTGTTCGCAAGAGCGATTGCCTGCGAGGGCAGACAAGAAGATAACGACCCCCTGGGATCGGGAAGACCGTCCTTCGGCTTGAAGAAGCTTCGAATTGACATCGTTTCGCAATCAGAGTTCGTACCGTAAAATTATCGTTGTTTTAATTATTAGCTGTCGAAATATTTTCGTGCGTTTAATTTTCGGAGCCGTCTCTGTCTACGAAAATATTTTAACAACGAAACTTTCCCAAATTACGGTACATGGTACAATTTAAATTTAAGGAGTGTAATTAGCTCCTTAGGTTGTAATTTATAAGTATGCACAATTCATGCATGAAGAATGCAGTGTAATTCATGCAAGCCTACACCATATCATGTTACAGCAGTAATGTAAACAACAGAGTGATACACATACCCCATAACCAGTGGCATGACCAAGACAGAGTACATGATTGTAACCATGGTAACACTATAGCTTCCAGATATCCATAAGGATGAACACAAAGCATCAACCATTAATTGTTCCAGCAATCCAGATAACAAACACCTGAGTGCTGCCTGGGGGCATACTTGAACGCTACTTAACAAGTCCCTTTACCTCCTGTCCTAATTCCTACAAACCAGCTCTCTCTATTTCGTACAGATCCAGGCAGGATTTACACTAGATTGTACAGAGGACTTACATAAGAACAACATATGCAAATGCACTTTGTTTTGCGTTTTGCAATTGCCCCACACAATGAGGCCAAACATTAATGCCTCTGGAAGTCTCCAAATATGTTGTAAAGTATTATGTACCAGAATTTAAGTAGCCTCGTTTCCAGGCTCTCCCACGCGCGACGAAAAGCTGGGCAGGGCCTGGGAACGAGGCTAGGATTTAACATACTTGCTAGTGCAGTAATAGCAGTAGTGAAGAGGCTGAGAGAAACCTCTCCTTCCAGACTTCTGCCAGTAGCATTTTGCACTTTTATGTACCATACAATTATTGCCATAATCCATACTTGCTGTTGCAGTAATAGCAGTGCCTGGTGAAAAGGCCTCTCCTACCAGATTACGGAATGTGTGTAGCTAGCTAGAAGTGAAGTTGACAGTTTGTTCCATTCCCTCAAAGTAGAACCAACAGAGTTTAACTCCTAGTTAAACATAAAGGTCCTGCATGCCCGGCAGCTGAGTAGATCTTGCTAAACTAGGGAGTGGTCCTCGGGGATGAGGTTTACACATGCACAGTCATTCTTTCCTGGGTTAAGCACATGCTCAGCTGCTGATTATGCATCAAGCCTCTGCCATCCTTCATACATAACTTGGTCTGTCTGGCTGCATTTCATAATTACATTAGTGTTCACTCCAAATAAGCAAATATGTGCAATTAGGTACAGTGCAATTTAATATTCATTCCAAAGTATTCTTGCTGTTTCCATATGCAATCTCCACATGTACTTTCATGTCAAAGTGAATGGTAAAGCACGGTAGAAACAAACTGAAGCTCCATTAACTGTCGATGTAGTTGAATTATGAAAATTGGACAACCTTTAATTGGGGCGAGCCTGAGCGAGCCCCACACTAGCGTGACTTCATTTCGCAGTGCGTGTGTATGCTTGCTTGTTTGCTTGGATCTTGCACTTACCGTAAATTTTAAATCAGCGGATTTCACTTGCACGTGTACAAAATATTCAAATTCCAATGAACCCTACGCAATTCCTCGAGGCAAGGTGAACCGTGCCGTCTACCTGTTCGACGGATGATGGCGACAAGAAAGACGGAGACCACTTGTGAACCTACCTATTCATTGGCTAGAGCACCATGAACTTCTGCCTTCTCGGTGGCGACAACAAAGACGGAGACAGCTCGTGGGTCTACCGCCATGGCCGGTGACGTACCAGCTAGACTGCTTCAGCTAACGCTAACCTGACTCACAGTTGCACGAGTGTATGTTTAGTGTCATAATTTCTGTGGCTCATTGCCCAGTCACATAATTGAGTCTGATGACAGTCACTGTATGAATGCAACTGCTCCATGCATGTCCAGCACGTGCACTTCGCTCAGGCTCGCCCTCCAATGTCCTGCATTCCACTAGTAATTATGTCTGCTGTATTGGAATATTGCAGTTTACTGAAAGTAATTAGTATAGGTAATCACACGGATTTCGAGTGCAATTTGGGAATAATTGCACGAGCAACAGGCAAAGTAATTGCACGAGCAATAGCAAGTGCAATTTATGACTGCTGTGAGTGCAATTATTCGCAAATGGAATGAGAACACATGTGATTAAAATTAATACTAATCACATGTGATTAAAATTAATACTAATCATATACTTCCAGGCTTGGCATGGTCGAAAGGAAACGACTTGAGCGATAAGCCACGCCCCACCCACAAAACGAGCGTGAGCGAACTACACATTACTAGTATCGTGTTATCTTATTTGCTTAGAGTACTGACCTGTTGTGTAATGAAGCTTTAGGATGGAAGCGCAGTGTTGCAACTGACACCCAGGGTCCCAAAACAGTAGCACAGAGCCTGTGTGCGCATAACAGCCATGAACAATACAGCTGCAGCGCTAGTATGGCATAATGACTAGCGCCAACGTTTCTTTTCCGCCACGCTATCGTTCGGTTCTCACAGCGTTTCTTCTGCTCGGGTACAGAAAGCACAACGCTAGCATTCACACAGTACAGCCATTTTTAAATAAAATCGAGGCGTAGCCATGACGCGGATGCTCGTTACTAGGGTGGAGCTTGACGTGATTGGTCAGTGCGCGCCGCATGCAGAGTAGCACTGTGAGCGAGGTGGTCACGGATTGCAAGCAAACCAGAAGCAGTGGCAGTACAGTGCAAAGCAGTGAAGGTGCTACGAGAGCCCATCTAGGTCACTGACAAAGACCGTGAAAATGTTTTTTCCACGCTTCATGCGGATTGGATCGGAACTACGCGCCTCTGTTCACTGCCTTTGGCAGTGCCTGTAACGAACCCCCGTCGTGGAAATCCTGCCTACGGGCCTGAAACACATGTAATTGGTTGTCAAGATGGTAAAACTATATTTTGCAGTGTATTCGAGGTTCTCCATGCAGTTTTAAAGATATACGTAGCTGGTGTATAAACACAATCAGTCTACAGGAGAGGATAGTGTGTGGCAATCATTCAAAAGCTTTTACAAGAGAAATATAAGAGACATTCACCTTTCTTGAACACTATGCAGAGCTGTTCCCAGATGGAGATAAGCCATACCAATAACGGTGGTACAGGACGGAATGTCCAATGGTGTGGGAGCACATCATAGGTAGCCCTTATGTATAGAGGCAGATGATAAGGGTATTCCCCCAACACTACAGTTATTGTAACTGCAAGTGTACTACAGTAGTGACAACTGTTGCATAATTATGGTCACATGTTGTTCATGTGCTTCAGCCATGTCCATGAGGTGTACAGTGTTCAAACGGCAGATTAAAACACAGCTACCCAACTTGGAAACTGCACTTTGGGGGTGATGAGACAGGCAACAACTCATCTTTCAGGTCACAACTGATTTGAAAATACCATCTATGGGTGATTACTCAAGGGTCAAAGGTCAGCCAAGTAGTCCATTAGTTGTAGTACTCGTATATTAGGTTCTCACCTGTGCATACGAATAGCAAGGACCACATAGAGTGGAAAGTTCTCATCAAACACAGCTGACGTATTTCTGTACTTCTCTAGCTTCTTCAGAAATTTCTTTAATAGGTGTTCTGATCGTCTTGCTTGAACATCAGACTGTGATTTCACCTTTCATGGATTAGAAATCATCGATATATAAGACACAGCAATTCGTCTTCCTATATGGTGTGCTACTGTGGCTTACCTCGCATTCATAATGGTTGAAAGCAGACATCACAAACTGAAAACGTTGCGCATCACGGCAAACACAAAATGGTCCTTCCGGTGGGAAAGCATAGTTCTTAAACTCTCTCCATGGGTCAACAAGGTCTCTTGATACTCCTCTGATTAATAATTGGCGTCTGCTTGTTGCTTTCCCTACGAAAATAATAAATTTATTGCAATGAATATGAATTGCCCTTAAGAAAATGTCACTGTCACAACTTACTTGATTTTGTCCGACCGAGTGTGGAAGTTTTCAACGCAGAGGATTCCGAGTCTTTCGGTACTATTTGAGCTATAACCTCTCCAGGTTGTTTGTACTCATCTAGGGTAGACATGAGTGCTTCTCCATCTTGAGAGGATACCACAATAACTGGAATGTCGGCCTGTGGTGCATCTCCAAGCAAGGAGGGTGAGGCCAGGGCGTAATTATCAGCATCGTTGATAACGATAACGGCCCGAGCATGCTCACGGTGGTACTGAGCAATCAGTCGTGGAAGATCATCATCTTGAGCTAAAACATGGCAACGGATGTGTTCACTCTGAATAGGATAACCGCGGTGCCAGATCATTTTCTCCAAATCAACTGGTTCTTTCGTAAAGGGAGACAGTGCATAGGAAAAGCACTTGAAGGGCTTCTGTTGCCTTGCACTTTTCAGTTGCAAGCCTACAACAGAAAGCATGCATCGAAACTCCAATCACAATGTGAATACTACGATTGATTATAGAGAAAGCTGTCTTACCATTGATGATGATGTGGGGATTGTCTATAGTTTCAAAAGTGCCAACATCGGGGGGAGGGATTACAAGCTCTGGAACCGATAGCTGGCCAGAGCCTTTCCTCATTCCCTTCAGCCCATCCATTGTGGATGGCTGGTACGTATTCGAAAATCAGTCTTGCGTTACCTACGTAGAACAGAAAGTAAAATGATCAGTCAATCCAACCTACAGCCATCTGCATGGTCTTTGTGCACATATGTGGGGGGTGGGGGGGATTAAAGTTGCAATTGTCATGACATTAATTTTGTGCAGCCACACTAGTCCAACTAGCAATAATCTGCCTTCCAAGTTGAAGCCATTCATCAAGGTAGAAAGAATCTGTCCTGTTTCCTACTCTATTTCCTCTTTCTCTTTTAACATTGGAATGGCTTTTGTATTTGACCTCTATACAATCTGCTGCAAAGAAGTTGCTTCTATACACCAGGAAAGCCACATGCATTCTTGCCAGCTACTAATGTTACACACACAAAAATGCATTATTCACTACGGAGAGCACTGAAGATGCATTATTCACTACCAATAATTATGAGCAGTGAAAATGCACTATTCACTACCAGTGTAGTCACCGGTGATGTCACAGTACATCCTTGAATCACAGAAGTTGCCATGCCGTTTTTCCTCTTATAAGTGGCCTGAGAACAAGGCTACTTTTCCTCTAGGTTGATCCTAGTCTCGTTCCCAGACCCTCAATACGCGCGGAAGGAGGTCTGGGCACGAGACTAGGTTGATCCCGCCTTTGGCATGCATGTCTGCAGGCCCAGCATGCATGTAATTGTGCCCATTAGCAGCACTACTACTAATTTACACTATTGGCAGTTTTACTACTTCCTCAAGAAAGCTGCGCAGCACAGGAGGCAATTGTCCTCACCTCAGAAATCGACCTATTGGTAATCTTTTGCAAGTTGTGTATTGCTTCTGTCTCCTTTTCACTTAGGGTGAGCTAGTAGACGGCGGGTTGCTTCCTCATTTGCTGACTTCGACCCTCTCATGAGATGCTAAAAATATAGGTATATGGGGTCTGTCCTCTAATGCCTGCAATCCTTCACATCAGCTCAAGTTGTGACAGCAGTATAGTACTTCCTCAAACCAGTACACAGAGTGCACATGCTCATTGGCAACATCCAGTGCTCATAATCTATTCATGCACAAATGGGGGGGGGGGTTCATTTGGTACTCCAGTCGGAGCATAGAGATTATACCGGCAAAGTGCCTTTGTTGATATTAATACATCCTTGGCTTTCAGATTCACATACCACCTAAAATTAAATTTGACCACGGAATGTCATACTAAGGAAACCCATGGGGTACTGTCCTCTAATTCCTGCAATCCTTCACTTTCTATTTCCTACCTTAGGGGCCATAAATGGACTTAGAGAAACAAGCAATCTCATGTTATAGGGCCACCATCCCAACGTTGGAAGGTCCGTTTTCAGCTATGCCAGATTGGCATTTACCCAGAGACTTGATTGGAAGCTTCATAATAATTGTTGGGTGCGGCTATGTACCTATAAGGGGCATAGAGCTACTGTATGCTGAAAATGACCTCCAGAAAGGCTATGTAATTACCTACATGTAGCAATATATTAATGAATACGGGGTCATGACATGGAATCCACATCATCGCTTGCTACCCAAACAAATAGTGGACGATAATTATACTTGCTGTGCAGGAAAGCAAACGAACACCATGTACATACTGCTTCTGCAGACACAGAATCACTTCAGTGAACGCTGTACAACTGGAAGGTGTATTAGCTATTCACCTCAGCAGACTGAATCTGCATGATTAGCTCCATAAATTATCTCACATCAAGCTAAATCACTCATGCTTCTGGTTGCCATTGGTCTTGTGTTGCCTTCTCTTAAGCATTGAGCCATGCAGAGGCGTAGTACATGTACCTTCTGCTCATGCATGCACACTGTTTGCTACATAGCGGCTATAGGGAGGCCCGGTTAGCTTGGTGGAGACAGAGCATGCGTGTACGTCCATGCGTGATCACCAGCTCTGCACAGCTAACATTTTAACGCACCTTTGTTGGTAGACCACGTTCTGCAAAAGCCTAGACCTCCGCAAGACCGGTACTTGAATTCGCAACAAATTGCGCTATTACATGTACTCACAACGTACCTAAAAACTAATTTCCCAGTGAAGTGATGTAATTATGTAGCACGCTGCCTCTTCACCACTTCCTTAATTTGGTTCATGGATTGGGAGTTCACCTAGCTGCAGGTTCATTTCCTGGGTGGCAGCTAGAGTTTACCAGCTCCCACACTATACTATAGTCTCGGAACCAGACTCATGATCAAACTAATATTACACGTCTGCTTCACTGGATGGATTTCGTTGCAGCTGTCATCGTTTTGAGAATACGGACAGGGACGGGTAGACCAACATGGCAGCTGTTTTCGGAGATAGGTGGTGATCTCGGCAAATGAAACGATGCAATGTTTATAGAAATGCGATCATCAGTGCGGGTTGGTTATCACTTACCAGTGATGCAGGGCATGTTTCGATCAATACTGCATATGAGGACAATGTATTATGGGACACCAAGAAGTGATGTATGTGCAATGGGCACACCGTAAATTTCAGGTTGGTTGTCCAAAAAATTCGGAATGCAAAACTGCAAAAAGTATCACGCGACTTGAATCCACCAATAGAATCCAAGTTGTCACGTAACAACTTGGATTCTATTGGTGGATTCAAGTCACGTGATACTTTGCAGTTTTGCATTCCGAGTTTGGATGGAGCAAGCAACCTGAAAAACACGGTACAATGGGTCTACAATGGGTTACTAAGTCCATGTGATGCCAGAAGCATAGAAGCCATGTTCGTACTTTTGAAGTAGAAACATTCGCACGTCATAGTTATAGCTCCTGCGTAACCATACTGCTAGTCTCGGTACAAGACCCTCCGTGTGTGACGGTCTGGTACCAAGACTACCATACCGTTTGCAATCGAGTGAGATAGGGTGTGAGAAAGATGGTGAGAGTTTGAAACCTGGGTATGAGGCCATCTAGAACCGAATATTCCATAGCAGGTTGTACGTGTCAATTCTGAAATGAATGTAAATGTACACTCAACAAGATCATCTCAAAGTCAGTCCTTATATTTCTTCTGCTTGTCAGCCATCACCTACAGAAATTGACCAGAATACATTTATTCATACAGACATGCAAGGCCACACACAGAGTTTGTGCACCATCCAAACGACTGTGTGACTACCGAATGGGATGAAAGTATGCAGGCATTGGCTTTGAAATAGCTAAAATGTGTTGGTGGACATGTTCCCAGTTGCTGGTGTGCTATTATTACACTACTGGTACAGGAAAATTGCGCCGCATAATGTAATGCAATGTTTTGCTACTTATGAATGCCCTACAGAGATTCTGACTACACCATTGTGATCGCTATCGTGCAGTGGTGGAGATACAAGCACTTTAGATTTGCTGTCGGACGCCATTGCTCGAGTGCTCTCTTCGACTTTCATTGCCAGGAGAGGCCTTACAGATTCTGACTTACACAGTCGTCATCGCTGTAAGTCATCGTGCTGGAAAGTTGTGAGTGCTGTAATACTTTTCTGTCTTCCCTTCAGCTGCCATTGCTAGCTTTGACTCCAACATATTTGCCATGTGGCATGCACATTAATTGGAACGAGGTAAACTATTCGCCTATACCTAGCTTGTGCCACCCACAAGTGCACTAGCTACCAGTCCCACTTGCAGAGAAGGAAACTTGTATGAAGGTGTACATACATGCAATGATTTGTGACATTAACGGTTTTGCACTTTCAGTTTCATTTTAAAGTCATGCATAACTTAGTCAGGAAATAGGCTGGTAGAGAATCAGGATGTTGGCATGCTTAATTCTGTTCTGTGCAAACCTAGTAGAGTGAAATTGGAACAGCGCTGCTGTGAAGAAATGTCTACACTTCGCTATGTAATTCTCACTTCGCTATGTAATTTTACCAGTATGACGTCAGCTAAATTTCAAAATGGTACAGAACAGCAACATTAGCACGGTCTAATGCAAACAACTTTTTCAGGTCTCCTATGGTTGACAGCGAAGTCACTTTTATCAAAAACATCAGGAGAAAGGGTAGAAATGGCCTAGGAAAGAGGTTATTCCCATGCCATTCCAGACACCATGCGCCAATTACCGGGTGCACCACATACAGTGAGTTAAAATATGTTATACCTGGCCTGCTATTTGGTCGAGATCTTTCTGTCCCCTTGGAGTGATTCGTCGACCACTGAATGTAGGAAAGAACATCCATATCTCATTGCTACACACGCATGTACACATACCGTAGCTGTCAATAAAAGTTCGTTCTGTAAAATGTACAGTATATCTTCGAAAAATTCGGCATGTTTTTATTAACTATTCATAAGCCTTGCAGAAACGGTAAAATCGCAAAATTCGTACCAAAATGCAGAAATGCCGAATAATTAGAAGTGCTACCCGTGGTTGGTCGGGTTTTTTTCCACTTGAGAGTCAAGTCTCAAGATCGAGCAGCTATACCGGTAGGACAAGCTATGTAGTCTTTCCTCTTGGTACAGACTGTGACACTCCATACTTTCGACTAGCACCTGTGTCAGAATTGTCGGAGTACGAAGCGAACGATCTTGAACTGTGCCAAGGCTACACGATCGATACTCACCCCGCGTCGTACTCTGTTCATTTGTGTTGACTCTCAGGGTCAGGGCAAGACTTGGAGGTTTGCGAGTGTAGTTCAGCGCACTGGTCAACGTGGCACATTGAACGTGATTGGTTGACTTCCAGGGGCTCATGAGCATTGGCGACAGCTTAGAGCTTTCACCGCTTGGGGCTATAAACAGCACCGAACTCACCGATCTCTCTCGTTGACTGGCTTGTAAAAGCAATGTCTTTTGGACAGGACGGCAGGACAGGACGGCAAGCTGCCCAAAAATGTGTAACAATTAGAGATTAAATTCCAAGGAATTCTCTTGCCGAAATTCGAGACAATTTTTCCCATTTGCGTGAAGGGGTGCCGAATAATTAGGGATGTCGAATTCTTAGAAGATATACGGTACAATCATTCTATGGTGAAATGGTCTGCTGAAAACGCAAATGATACGTTTGAAACATGCTCTCTCAGAAACACTCAATGCACATGCAAACGGAACGTGAAAACGCAAGGTGTAAAATTGCCACTGGAAAAACACGCAAAAAAAAACAGTTGATCCCTTCGTTGAATACGTAACGGAGGTGCTCACGAGCCTTCACTCTGTTGGCCTCACGGATTGGCTGACAATATGTGCTTCCCCTAACGTCCAGCCTTGAGATGATCAACAGTGTAGAATAGTGTTATGGGGTATGTCGCAACCCTTGTATTGGAGGATGCAATCATGGAGTTGCACTGCCGTGTAGTCGCACTTGCTCTTCTACTAGCCGCATGATCTCAGCTGTCACGTTCGATGGCTGGCAAAACACTCTGTGGAAATCGAACGTGAAATAAACGCTCCGTAGTATGGAATGTACTCCACGTCGAAGTGCGCCTACCAATCTTAGTAGACGCTGAAAAGACGGTCGTGAAACGGACTGTAACCACATAGGCGATCGTGAAACGGACTGTAACCACATAAGCGGCCATTTTTCTTACACACTGCAATGAACTTCACACATCCTCACCCATTTTCTTGGTCCTGTTCAATTAACTTCAATTTTTCCAGCTGCTGCAGAACGTGCCGATGAATGGAAGCATGGGCCTTCACATAAACACAGGGTGCAGTGCCACGTCGTTTCCGGCCTGATATGTGGGCGTACATGTGTGGGTGTATAAGTGTGCATGTGTAAACATTTGCATACATGTGTGTGTGTGTGTGTGTGTGTGCATGTATGTGTGTGTTTGTGTGTGGGTGTGTGGGTGTGTGTGGGTGTGTGTGTGTGTGTGTGTGTGTGTGTGTGTGTGTGTGTGTGTGTGTGTGTGTGTGTGTGTGTGTGCAGTACATCCATGCATAAGTGCTTCCATGTGTATATGTGCGTAGTATATGGGTACATTTAGCCTCGTTCCCAGGCCCGAGAGAGGGAGGAGAAAAGGGCCTGGTTTCCACTGCTTGCGCATGCGCTTAATTATATATAATCACAACACGTATTCATAAGGGGGAAGGTGCAAATGACGTCTTCGTAGTCACATGGTCGAGTGTACGACGCTATCTATTTTGCTACAATTCTCCTTGATCCGCGAGATGAGGTGCGACACAACCACAATTGCACCGCCACCAGCAACAGACTTACCCGACATTCGTTATTCAAAACAAACGGAAAAGTCTGGTAGCATAATACTGCTCCACCCAGTCGGTGCGACGGTAGCCACACGAAAGCATCCCATGTTTCAATCGCAGATAGCTATTCTACAGTGTAGCTCAATTCAGGAGTGCCTTGCCACCTGAGGGCATAGGAGAGCACGATCGAGAGCTGTTGTAACGCACGCCACTCGCTTTGCCAGCCAGCTCAGTTAACTCACGTTATCCGCTTCAACGTCACGAGTTTACAAACATAATCGAACGTCCACGGTGCCGGTGGAATTCCACCAAGCCCTTTTCTCCTCGCCGTCTCGGGACTGGGAACGAGGCTAGGGTACATTGTATGTGTGCATGTGTACATTGCACTTTACATACAGTGTACACTCTGCTGGTTACAATAGTTATCAAGTAATCCCTTGAAGTGCCTACCTCCATACACCTTTTGTAGAGCTCCTACCCCAACACCAGGTCTTAGGTAAATGTGTCTCACCACTGAAGCTACATGTAGAACAACACAGGGGTCGGGGAAGGGAGAGAAATGGGTGTGTGGATGTATGTGTGTGTGGGGAGGGGGGGATGATGTATCAGAAGGTTCGGAGAACTCAGCTACTTCTGCATTTCCAGTCTATGCCCAGACCCTTCTGCAGGAGGGAAGAGGGTCTGGTGTTCTGAGCAACATTTGTTTTGTCAGCGCTCTCCACTTTGAGAACTCGAATCAGATTGCAGAAGACTTACTTGTACACGTACATGTATTTGCACGACGCACATGTAAATGATCGTATTTTGAACCGAATTGGAGAAAGTGAAAGCTTGTCTCACAGCCGCATATTCAGAACTGGCCCTGGCATATACCCTAACCCATTGCCCTACTTCCTGCCGGACCAATAACCACTTCCTTTTGTTCTTGGCCAAAAGACTTCACGGCCTTCTCAACCTTTTAATAAACCATGCCAATACTACATGTACACAAAGATCTATTGTGCCTGATCATGATTTGCCAACATCAACGTACCAGCTCTAACGTAGTACCAATCCCTGTCATAGGGGGCAAGCTCATTGTGCTTGGAGGTCTTCACGTAATCCACATACTCTGGTAGCCTGATCTTGCCACTCCTTGAGGACACAAGAAAAACACATACTTCACTCTTTAGTAGTTGTGCAAGAAGGGCAGACTGGGAGCCTGCCTCCATCACACTCAAGTGGTGATCACATTCAATCATTTATGTGGGGGTAAAATTATAGTGTGGCATAATAAGGGAGGGGAGGGGAGGCAGGAGTTGCAGCTGGCCCCGAGACTAATCAGCTTTTTCAGCATGTAGGCCGAAGGTGCAAGAACACCCACAATAGAGGTTTCATTTCATTTCCCAGAATTCCTGGGGAACCTGAGCACGTGCAAGTGCGTACCAGGTTCTTCATCCACCATGCACCAAACAAAAATTTATGAGCCTAGGAATAAGGCTATAGCCCCGTTCCTAGGCGGACAGCTTATGGCTAACCCCACTTGGCAGTATTCAACTCTGGGAAAGAGGCTACAGGTGTACAGGAAGAGAAACCCTTATATTCTAGAACTCACTTCTTAAGCCACACAGAACAGGCCTTCACGAATTCGTGGGCACAGACGTCCTTCACTGTCACTCCCCCAAACGGCATCTGGAAGTAAAGCGGAGATCTCTACAGTGTCTTCAATAGACTAGTAGACTGAAATTATGCAACACAATTCTAAAGAGAGAGTGGCTACGGAAATATTTGGTGGTCTCAGAAGCAAAACACATCTACAATTGCAGCCATTTTACCTTGGCGAGTTTAAAGGGCACGTGTAAAGTAGCGCATGCGCATTAAGGAATGTAAGATGCTTGGTTAAGGTTTGCATTTAAGCCAATCAGAGGGTTCCATTCGGCTACTAGGCAGGAAATAAGCGTTTAATTATTGCTGATTAGAAGAATTTTGCAGACACTTTTGCTGGTTCCCTCTATACTGAACAAAGAATCAGAAAATGAGGTATGTTTATGGAATATTTATAGTAAGATAGATGATCTACCTGTATACAATCGACCTAGAGGCGTGGACGGCCAGCTAGTAACCTCGTTCCCTTGGGCCTCACCTGGGCCTGGGAACGGATAACCTTAGATGTGCATTAATTGGAGTAGCAGACCACTTTCAATCAGAAATGTCGGACAGTTATTTCTACAGTGCACTAATCTTGTAGGAAGGTGCTACAATCGTGGTACTCTCAACATAATGGCTGACTGAGGATTGGCACATCTATTCTTGCAGTGGGGTCACACTCAAACGAGGGGTCGATCACGGCCATACACTGTATCATATGGTCACAGCTGTGACCATGGGTCAAATTTTTGACCAGCTGATTTGAGTGGTGTGACCATTGACCGTGTGTACATGACCAACCTGTAGATTGTGTCGTTCCATACTCCGTAGAGTGGCTGCATTGACATCACGTGGCCGAGTATTGCACACTTGTCCCCTACATGTATAATGTATAGTATGGGATGTGGAGTGCCCCCCGTGCCCCCCTCCCACTCCACATCCCCTACTAATGGAAGGGACAACAGAAAACAGTGGCCCCCCACTACAGATCCCCTACTAGTGGAGGGGGTAATATGGTGACACTTGTCATGGCAAAATCGGTCCCCGGCAGATTCTGCAGGGCACTTGTATGATCTGGGTGAGGAAGCATGCAGTGGGCTGTATTTAGAATATTTATGTTGGTGGCAGTTACAAGTTTTATAGGGGTTGCAACTATCAACATCACATTATGAAATAGTTGGGAAGAGTGATGAAAGTGTACATTCACTTTTTGCGGTTTCTGCAATACCATCGTAGCCTTGAGTTCCAGACGTTGGGTTCAATTTGTTCGCAGGTATCGTGGTACCACTGCTTGCATTTGCCGTTACATAGGATCATCCTATCTTGCTGGTTATTTGGTATTCGGCAGTGGCAATGGATGTTGAAAGTCTCTACCTTGACTGGCCAACAAATTGGTCTGCGTGCTTGCTTGAGGGGAAAATAATGAATCTGCCCCTCCTTGATGCACAGGAGGAAGTGCTGTCACATCACGTCTTGATTGAATGTACAGGCTGTGGGGTCAGTGCCTGAACTCAGCGCAGTAGCAAAAGCCAGGCAAATAATCCACAATCTGACATTCTTGTACTGCAGTGTGATGGTATCTTTGTTGGTATTCAAAAGTGCTGCAATCTCTTCTTTATTACGATGGGTGATGTATTTGGATACACTGTCATAGATATTCACCACCCCTGGCACCAATTGTAGATATGGTGAAGCAATGATTTGTTCAAAATTTGAACGAACTCGCCAGGTTCAATATCCATTGACAGGATACGTGAGTTGTTGACATCCTGCATGCTTGACACTGCATCTCCATGTTCATTCTTCAGCATAATTTGGCCAGCGTTGATAAGGCTGTCGTTCAGCCATTGTTTAGGATGACTGAGGATCTGGTGGTCAGCATCTGTAAGACCTAGTGGTGGCTGCTGGGGGACATGTGCGTCAACGTCGTAAGGTTCCTCATCGATATTGCTGAAAGTCTTCTGTCATCGTTTTGCATCCTTTTTGTAGGCCCCTAAATTACGGTGTTTCCTCGTGATGTTGGCAGCTGTGGCAGTGGTGGCTGACGGAGGGGTGCGTGGCTGGCTGTGGGAGGGAGGGGCTGTGATCCTCGTCAGAATTGTGACTGCCTTGGTCACTTCCTCTCCTCCTTTTCCGTCTCTTCTCAACCCTCAGATAGACTGCACTATGGTCAAGTGGTCGCTTCCTCCCTAATGTGAACAACAGGAACATCATTTCAATTCAAATAAGCAACAGCACTTTCTGTACAGCTAAATTCCTGAGTTCACTTTTGGTACAGATGTACCAGAAGCAAACAACATAATAGTACATACCTTGCCAGAAGCAGTTTACCTTGTCAGGTAGAGCAGGTCTAGAGAGTTGTGGAGGCTAGCTACATTGTACATCTGCAGAGCTTCTTTCCAAGAGCAGGAGACAGAAACTGTCTACATGTACATACAAATACTGCCAAGACAGCAGGTGTTCACATACACACAGCAACTGCCAAATTCAAGGCAATTCCAATTATTGCTCACAAAACATCACGTTAGCAAAAGAAACGGTACGTAGGATCTAGGAACTACTTTCTGTTCTCCCTGCCATAACTAGTACCTGTAGTGGGGGGGCACTGTTTTCTGTTGTCCCTTCCATTAGTAGGGGACGTGGAGTGGGGGGGCACTGTTTTCTGTTGTCCCTTCCATTAGTAGGGGACGTGGAATGGGGGGCCACTGTTTTCTGTTGTCCCTTCCATTAGTAGGGGACGTGGAGTGGGGGGCCACTGTTTTCTGTTGTCCCTTCCATTAGTAGGGGACGTGGAGTGGGGGGCCACTGTTTTCTGTTGTCCCTTCCATTAGTAGGGGACATGGAATGGGGGGCCACTGTTTTCTGTTGTCCCTTCCATTAGTAGGGGACGTGGAGTGGGGAGCCACTGTTTTCTGTTGTCCCTTCTATTAGTAGGGGACGTGGAGTGGGGAGCCACTGTTTTCCGTTGTCCCTTCCATTAGTAGGGGACCTGGAGTGGGGGGGGGGGGCACTGTTTTCTGTTGTCCCTTCCATTAGTAGGGGACCTGGAGTTGGGGGCCACTGTTTTCTGTTGTCCCTTCCATTAGTAGGGGACCTGGAGGAGTTAAGATCAGAATAGTGACCTGAATTATGTAGCTACAGTGTATGTGATGTCAGCAGGTCACATAGTGAAATGCGTAATATTATTACAAGTAGCTTCGCTCGCTTCGCTCGCTCAGCTACTTCCCCCTCGTTCGCCTACCGTGAGTAATCCGGCGCCGGACAGGACAGCTCTGTGCAGAGCTGCTGCTCCCCGATTGCATCCGCTTCAGCTGCTGCTCGCCGCTTGCGTCCGCTTCAAATCAGCTGCTGCTCCCTGGCCCGATGATTGCGCCCGCTTGAGCTGCTGCTCCCGATCGCGTCCGCTTCGGCTGCTGCTCCCCGATTACGTCCGCTTCAACTGCTGCTCCCCGCATCCGCTTGCAGCCCCAGCTGTATTCCAACCCGAACAGTCTTCGCGGAGTTCGAGGTTCAGTAAATAAATTAAGGTCGTGCGTCTCTATAGTCTAGTCCCGCCCCACGAACATCCCACTTCCGTCACTCACAGACACACACACACACACATACACGTTAAAATCTTAATGTATTGATACATGTACATTATGTACAAAATTTTGCTCTTTATGTACAGTGAACATAAAGCTTCATCGCTGGGAAAGGCCCACCTTCCATCAGAGCGGGAGAGCACCTCGAAGACCATTCTGAGGGGGATGCAGTCCCAGCTGGAGTGTCCGGGGTGCAACCAGCTCTATGAGGACCCCCGTGTCCTGGCCTGCTCCCACACCTACTGCAGACAGTGCCTGGAAAATGAAGTAAAGAAAGCCGGCCGTGCCGAGAGTGAATTCGTTAACTGTCCCGACTGTGGGATGCAGACGGAAATCCCCAATGGTGATCTCACGCAGCTGCAGTATAACTTCTTCATCCAGCACATTATGGACCTCATGTCCTACTACAGCAGCCCTGAACCTGTGCCGCTTGTGTACTGTGGAATGTGTCGCAAGGACGGCGTGGGGAAGCTGCCTTCAGCTATCGCTAGGTGTTCCACCTGCGCCATGTTCCTCTGCAAGGAGTGTTATGAACTGCACTCGATAGATGATTTCACGAAACTGCATTCGACTCTGTCAATCACAGAAAGGGGAGAGTCCAGCTTCTTTAGCTGTCTCATACCGGACGAAACTGGGGTCAAAAACTGCAAGAAGCATAACTGGAAGCCGTTTACTTTTTTTTGTATCACGTGCAGCAAAGCCATCTGTGACCACTGTACAAAGCAGGAACACAAGCTGCATCTGTATGCGAGGGCAGAGGACCTCAGACCTGACTATACTACGTACATTGATGACCTCATGTCACGGACAACTCGCCTCCTGAGACGAACTGAAAGTGCAATCAGAACCACACAAGAATTGATGTCCGGCATCCAGTTGCTAGCTGCCACCCAGATTGAGGAGGTGCTACGAACACAGGACATTCTCACAAGTGCTTTAGACGGGAGACAAAGCATACTATTCCAAGAGGCTGAAAGATGCAGTGAATCTGTCAACTCCAAATCAAGTAAAGGAGACTCGGTTAGTTAGCGTAGCTCTTCTACACTGACAAAAACTGGAGACAGGGATGTCTTGGGATTGTTTGTTCTTGTTTTTTTCCTTATGCAAGTCTGTAGCTTTCGTTGTTTTGTACCTTTTTGGGTCCGTTTTATGTTGCATGTCTGACTTCCTGTTCAGAGATGTTTACTTCCGGGCGCGATCTATTTTTAGAAACGTTCTAAAAATAACCGGTATAGTGTGCGTGTATATAAATGTGGCGCAGTTACGATAGAAACGTGCATTGATGCGGCGGATCGTAGAAACGAAAGCATAATAGAAATGGCTGCAATTCTCGCAACAGATATTAGTGCTAATGGAAATAAAATGCACTTGATTCGCTCAAAAAGCGATACTGCTATCAACGAGAGCAATACACGCACCGTCACTCGTACAACAAGCGTGAAGAGTCTGGAGAAGTCATTGTTGCTCAAGAAAGACCTCGTCCTGGACTTCACCAGTTTGAAATCTTGCCTTGATCCGCTGTCTGAGACTGGCGCAGGCAAGGATACTGAAAACGGGTCCGAACAAGTAAGTATCGCATGCTGAGCAGGAAATGGGTGGGGCTGGCCTGCAGTTCATGTTGCAAAGCAATACTCCTTGCACATTTAGGTCTGAAATAACATCAGGATATTTTTTTTCCTTTGCAGTTTGATTATGAGAGCTTTGTTTACGACTGCTTTGAGAATGGGGATAAATTTCCCGTACTCGAGTCCCTGGTGGTACGGAACCTGAAACTCTCTACAAATGGACCAACATTCGACAGCTGTAAGTGCATGCATAATTTACATCATGTTGTGTGGGTTTGTTTCATGGGCTCCATCGATCCCTCCTTGCCACAGCTGCATACCTGTGTCATGGAATGATGCAGTTGAGCACACTGGTGGAACTTGATATCGGAGGCAACCAAGTTCCTGAAGCCTTTCAACCCCACCTGCAAGTAAGCATAATATTATACCCAGATTCATAAAAGCTGGCCAAGACTGCATTCTCATTTCTCACTGACTTATAATACACAACTGAAACAAAATAATTGTTTCAGAGCTACTGAATTTTGACATTCAAGCATGATAATTATGATCGCAATATCCCTGTCCTTAGTTCTGGAACCTCTACAACCTTAAGAAACTGGTGATGGACAGCACCGGACTCACAAAGTTCCCACCCTCGGCAGGAAGGCTACGAAAACTCGAGATTCTCTCCCTTAACAAGAACAAGCTCGAAGATCTACCCGTCACCCTGGGATTTTGTGAAAACCTCACAGTACTGAACCTGCAGGGTAATAAGCTCACACGCATCCCAGGGATTGTGCTTCACTTGAAGAAACTAAAGGAGCTGAGACGACTTGACAACCCACTGCCACCAAGGTGGTCAGGCTTTCAATCTCCACCACATGTCAATGTACGCAATCGGTCCACTTGCGACAGTGGCATGAAAGTGTACAATCCGGAAAGTTTGCAAACCTTCTGCACTAAAGTCGCATTCACGCATCAAATTGACTACTGGAAGCATGACGCTCTGGCTCCCCTGCAGTGCAAGACACTCGACAGCCTTGCACCTAGCTTCACTGTTGTGAGCACTGCCATGCTGCCGTTCCAAAGACAGGTAAGTAAACAGCTGCAGCAATCACCAGCATGAAAGATTGTACTTTAGATTTGGGGGGGGGGGGGGGGGGGGGGGGGGGGGGGGGGGGGGGGGGGCAGGCCTTGTCACCCAGTGCTGACGTACTGCATGCAAGCGACAAACACTGGGGTGAGAAGGGGTACGAGAATATTATAAAGGACAAGCCATGTAGACTACTGTATATTCTACTCTTGGATTGAAGGATTAATGATAGCTTGTTTCTTATATTATACTCTGTAGTGCAGTACATAGTGGAGGTAATGCTGGTGTCTTTCCTGGAGCTCAGAGATGTGCGTTTTTGCTGCACGCATGCAGTGAGCAATGCCAGGAGGCAATCAAAAACAAGTTCATAAAAAAGGAACAAAGAGTTGCAGCAGAAGCTGGACGAGGACTACGAACAGAGCATTCGACAGGCACACAAACTAGTGGATGAAAACAAAGTGGACATTTCTCCAGACAATATTAATGTGCCGGAGAATCAGGTTAATCATTTTGCCCCCACATACAACTACAGAGCATCAAACTATTCAAGAAGAGCTAGGAGACGGAGGGGGTGTGTTGTCATGTAAACATTAAATTTGTGGATGAGATGAGTGTGATAAATTTTCTTTGTTTGGCTGTTTCTGCAAATTGTACTACACTGTGTGAATTCCTTTAACAGATCGAGAATCTTGAAGTCATGATTGTAGCCTCGTTCCCAGGCCGTTCCCACCGCCAGTATCAGTATTTCATACTGGAAGCGGTGAAATACTGGCAGTGGGAACGAGGCTAATATGATCATGCAGCTTGAGTATAATTTGGAATTAAAGGGATACCGTATAATATCATGTGGGACTGCATGTAAGCGTATGGTTGCTATAATGTTATAATTGCCTGATTAACTTAATTGATGTACAGTTCCTGTGTTGAGTCATGGGCCTACGTCTCTGGCAGCATGCTATTGCCATGGGTAAAAAGACGGCGACAACAGTGTTTCCACACTTGCCCCACAATGCAATGCATCCCCCTAGTTATACATTCTGATCAATGAACAGAAACACACTATCATTATATACATCATGGGTATATGAATGTTAGCCTCGGTCCCAGGCTAGAGAGCCTGGGAATGAGGCTACATGAATGTACAGCAATTTGTATGCATGCAGGCAGCTGAAAACATAATAATATTATACATGTACAGAAAAGAATGGAACGTCTCATCTACTAGCTGAGTAATTCGGGTACCAGTTACAAGCTACTTAAAAATAGCTTTCCTATAGTACTCAAGTTCCTTTATGCTTTCCTTGATGTCATCCAGTGCTCTGAGTCACATGAATAAGATAGGACAACAACACAATCGTTACTTTCTGTGCACAAATGATGCATGTTCTTGACCATTACATGTACAGGCTGGGGTTCGCTAGTTTGATTCCAGAATGGCACAGTCACCAGGTTACAATAATGTACATAGTGGTCTGGGAATGAGACAAGGCTATTTAAACAATCACACAAACTGGGGAGGGGGGCCTACATGGGAATGAGGCTACCCGCATCCGTAATACCTAATGCTCCCACAGCCATAACTGTGCCATCAGACTAGCTCAGTAATTAACATTACTTCCTTCAAATGACAATACTAGATGTTTAGTTAGCTCTGGATACTGTGTGCATCCCACAAGAAGTATCATACAACGTACCTGTGTTTCAGTGTCTTCAATGGAGCTTGTCTAAATTCTTTAGGGTACCATCTCCTGTGTATGTTGAAGTGCAGTCAGACACATGCACCCTCCCAGGACTATGTGCTCCCCCCTTCCCTCTTCTCTTCTCTTCTCTTCCCTCCCTCCCTCCCTCCCTCCCTCCCTCCCTCCCTCCCTCCCTCCCCCCCTCCCTCCCTCCCTCCCTCCCTCCCTCCCTCCCTCCCTCTGTCCCTCTGTCTGTCCATCCGTCCGTCCCTCCCTCCCCCCCCCCCCCCCTCTCCCTCCTCGTCGCTCCATTCAATTGGAGCTGCTTTTAGCTACCACTAGCCTGCTTCTTACGTAGTAATCTGAGATCCACTGCCCACCCCAACCCCCGCAGTTCCAATGTCTGTGATATTGTAACTATACACCTACATACACTGTACTACACACTTAATTTGGTGTTTCTAATTCCTAGCCTTGTACCCAGGCCTCTCCACTTTCGTTTACTTCTCTTTCCTCCTTGTAGGTAATAACCTACAGTAGTCTCATTCTCTCCGGCCTGGGAACGAGGCTAGTACTGACCCCACAAAAGCACTTTAGTGTTAAAAGATGGGGAGTGAACTTTGACCTCAGTACTAGAGAAAGAGAACAAACAAAGCGAGGAGACATGGAGACAAGTGCCTCACCTACACAGCTCCTTCACGGAGCTGACATCCACCAGGCGGTAGTGGAGGTGGGCTGTGAACGTGGGCATATACTTTTCCAGGAACCGCTTATCCGTGTGTATGGTGTTGCCAGCAAGAGGGCACATTCTCTGCGGGGTATGCTGTTGGACAAAAGCCAGCATCTGCTGTTCAGCCTCTGCCAGTGAAATTTTTGAATCTATGCACGCCGCTGTCAGACCAGACTAGAGAGAGAGAACAGAATTTGCAAGAATGCCGTATCACACTGCTCTTACATCCAGAGGCCAGCTGATGTACACTATGTGACAGTAGGGTGATGGAAGTGCTGAGAGAGAAAAATACACCTACAAAGGTACCATTTTTGGGGAAAGTTTTTCCTTGAATAATGGAACCTCACATCTTTCAACTTCGCATAGAACAATTGCAAAGTATGGTGAGTGTTTAAGTGAAGAAAGCTCTCCTGCGTTGCCGTTGGTGGTCGTCCCAATCCTAGAGGATTATTGTCTTCTTTGATACCTCCCCAAATATCATTTATGGGTCCCAGCGGGTCAGGGGTACCAGGGGTACCAGCGGCTTAGGGTAAGAGAGTCTAACTAGTGGTCTTGGGTTCAAGTCTCAACTGAATCCCAGATCTATCTGTGGACCAATATCTCACTCTCTCAGCACCCTGGCATCACTCTCTCAGCACCGTGGCATCAATATCTCACTCTCTCAGCACCCTGGCATCACTCTCTCAGCACCGTGGCATCAATATCTCACTCTCTCAGCACCCTGGCATCACTCTCTCAGCACCCTGGCATCAATATCTCACTCTCTCAGCACCCTGGCATCAATATCTCACTCTCTCAGCACCCTGGCATCACTCTCTCAGCACCCTGGCATCAATATCTCACTCTCTCAGCACCGTGGCATCAATATCTCACTCTCTCAGCACCGTGGCATCAATATCTCACTCTCTCAGCACCCTGGCATCAATATCTCACTCTCTCAGCACCCTGGCATCAATATCTCACTCTCTCAGCACCGTGGCATCAATATCTCACTCTCTCAGCACCGTGGCATCAATATCTCACTCTCTCAGCACCCTGGCATCAATATCTCACTCTCTCAGCACCCTGGCATCAATATCTCACTCTCTCAGCACCGTGGCATCAATATCTCACTCTCTCAGCACCGTGGCATCAATATCTCACTCTCTCAGCACCCTGGCATCAATATCTCACTCTCTCAGCACCCTGGCATCAATATCTCACTCTCTCAGCACCCTGGCATCACTCTCTCAGCACCCTGGCATCAATATCTCACTCTCTCAGCACCCTGGCATCACTCTCTCAGCACCGTGGCATCAATATTTGACAAGGAAGTCCAAACAGCGCATTGACTGCACCACCTACACATAACCTTGTATTGAACCACCTTTCCATGATGCTCCCTACACCAGTCTCCCATTTCATCCAGTACAGCAGCTGGTTGGTGAACGATTATGTCAGGCCCCTGTGAACATTACAACATTTGTATTAGTTATCAACCCAGTTCAACTGCATAGGCAGCGCCACCGGTCCGGCTGGTCCGGCTTTGGCTGGACCACTTTTCCAGCCAACCTGATTATAATATCACGTGCACATGTCGTCACACATTATATAATCTATGCTACCGCTCGATCTTTTATGCAGACTCGGCAATGGCATCTGTTCCTCGTTCTGGGCCTACCCAACAAGGGCTGGTTATAATACTAGTTATGGATAGTGGAATGATGTGCAAAAGTTGATGGCACAGCCCAAAGATTTCGTACGAAGTTGGTGATCATTTCAGCAATATCAACACTCCTACTTCCACCACTCTTACTTAACATTGCACACCCTCTCCACACATAATTGGCTTTAAGACGGTGTGTAAGCATCAGTGATGTTGACATTTTGCTACTCTAACCAGTGGCGTAGCCATGATGCTGCAGTGGCCTCGGTGCAGAGCTCATGGGGGTCTAGGCCATGCCCCTCCCCTTCCCCCTCCCCAGAAGGTTTAGAGCAGGGGGGGGGGGGGGGACAAGGCTCCTTCAAAGTGCACCTTGTGGGGAGCAATTTTCGAACCCCCTAGCTCTTCCGTCCCTGATTGCTCTTCATATACTACACACAAACATACCTCTGCCACTATGTTGAGATCTCTGTCAGTGATGATGCATGCCATCTCCATGATGTGGTCTTGGTCTACACTGAGACCTGCAGGAGACACAGATGTGTAACTAACATTGTTTCCAGACAATTTCTGTCCACATGAGAATCTACACAGTATGTGGTTTGAGCACAAGTCTGCGATAGCTCAACGACATACCAGTACTTGTAAAACATCCGGTTACATTGACCAGCTACCCGCTCATTGAGAAATTTACTGTAGTAGTACGCTCTAGTTGGGACACCATGGAAATATAGCAGCGGAGTGGTTGCATGTTTATAGACAGAGTACGAATATTGTTGCTGAACAGGAGACAATTGGGTATACAAATCTGATCTATGTACTTCCATTAAAGCTGTATGTTTGTTGCATATCCCTACGCATAAAGTATCGGTAGTCAAGTGTGGCCGTGGCTGATCTACGCGTACATGTACGTGTTCTGCGTGAGGCACATTATGCACGGGCAAGAGACCTTTGAAACAGTTGACAAACAAGGGCACACTCACCCGTCATCTTTGAGACCGCAGGATACCATGTACAAGAGAGAAGAACATGAGTGAATCAGATGCAACAAGAACACACAAAAAATGTTGGCCCACAAGACTAGATCACATCCATAGTAGACAAGTTTGATGCATGAATCAATTCATATATAGGTTGAGTGTAAGCACTCAATAATCTTGGGATAGTTCCAAGATAACAGAAACTGCCATCCGCATTTGGAAAGCTAGAGTAAGTGTGGGGGTGTCCGGACGGTGAAGAGGTATCCCGGACACCCCACTAATTATTTTGTCCGGACGCTCCGCGAAGAAATTTGCAGATGTCTGAAAAACTCCCCCTGTCCGGACACCCCCACACTTACTGACTGGCTCACCTCCAGGTCGACCCATATGAGTCTGCTGTCTCCACCGCTGGACGTCATCTCACTCTCAGCTGATACAGCGGCAGAACACCACCTGTACCACGTGGTTAGGGGATGCACGTGGCAGCTGTTTCCAGCTCTTCTGCTATAGTACCACCTGGTGGTTAGATTTATATGATGGTAGCTATATATAGTAAAACTATGAAGGTCATCTCGTTCCCAGGATAGTCTAGGAAGGAGATTATGATCACACTGCATGGGGCATATTCAGAGAAACATGTACTAAGCCTATTAGATTCACTGAGCTCACCTTCCAGCCGAAGACAGCAGCCTCACCAGCATAATAAATCATTACGTCATCATTCGCTAACCCTAGCCTATACGCACCTCGGAGCTGGCCCGCGATGATCTGACGATCGAACATTGAGAGTTGGATCTAGGCTGCTGGTAAGTCTAGTGCATGAGTATAATTAGTCTCGCAAGCCAGCCTCTTTTTCTACGAGAGAAAAAGAGGCTGGCTTGCGAGACTAGAGTAGAGCATGTAGAGTACAAGTGCTGGCTACTCCCCCTGTACTCACAAGCGGAATCATGGTGGGCATTATTTGGGAATTCGCTATGGGGTTGTGGATAGAAGACCCTCAAGGGTTCCCAGACCCTTCACTCACCGGTGGAGGTGGTGGGGCAAGTGAGGGAAGGGTCTGGCAATCCTAGCATGAATCCATGGTTGCATTCTTGCCATCAGTATGTTGATGAGTGAAGAAACAGTGGCCTGTTATGCCGTGGATGGTCCCACCGGACTGTCATCCCCTGGAAAATGTTTTCTGCGTGTTTATGTTGCATGTCTCTTGTGATTCATAACTTTATTGCACTTGGGCGGGGTTTCAGGCCTCATGCTGTATATGCCTCTCGACCCACCCCTTGTGCAATAAGTCCCATAGTAGCTACAATCGGTGTGTTACAGTAATTAACTAGTATACGTTGCATATTTGTTGCAATTGCCCCCAAAATATTCTGGTCCATGTATGTACTTACATTTTTTTGACATTGACTCCAAGTATCCTTTGCTCACCACAGGCTTGCCATGTGTGGGTAATCATACTACATGTATGTCATCACATCCTGTTGCAGGTATATGAACAATGCCAGTGCTATGCTGCCGTTGCTCTACTAAGTCTGCTGTCTTGAAGCGACCTAAGACCGGCCAAGCCATCTGCAAGGAATGCTTCTTTGAGGCGTTTGAATCAGAGGTGCACAAGACCATCCTCACCAACAAGTTGTTTGAAAGAGGAGAGACAATTGCGATTGGAGCTTCGGGGGGGAAGGACTCCACAGTCTTGGCTTACGTTCTTAAGACCTTGAATGAAAGACATGACTACGGTGTTAATCTGGTACTGTTATCGGTGGATGAGGGAATCACTGGTTACCGAGACGATTCACTGGAGACTGTAAAAAGAAACCAGCAACAGTATGAGCTACCATTGAAAATCGTCTCCTACGAGGAGCTGTATGGGTGGACCATGGATGCCATAGTGCAGAAGATTGGGTTGAAGAACAACTGCACGTTTTGTGGGGTCTTTAGACGGCAGGCTCTAGACCGGGGAGCCATGTTGCTCGGTGTGGACAAGATTGTAACCGGCCATAATGCTGATGACATTGCAGAGACGGTACTAATGAATGTTCTGCGTGGTGACATAGCTCGACTGGGACGATGCACGGCTATCTCCACGGGAGCGGAGGGCACCATTCCCAGATCAAAACCCTTCAAGTATACCTATGAGAAGGAGATCGTTATGTATGCCTATTTCAAGAAGCTGGACTACTTTTCGACTGAGTGCATATATTCTCCGAATGCATACCGGGGCTATGCAAGAGCATTCCTGAAAGACTTGGAATCAATCCGACCCAGTGCTATCATAGACATTATTCACTCTGGGGACAGCCTTGAAGTCAAGAGTGATGTTAAGTTGCCAGTGCGTGGAACGTGTTCTCGATGTGGGTACATCTCCAGCCAAGAGTTGTGCAAGGCCTGCATTCTTCTGGAAGGCTTGAACAGAGGTCTGCCAAAGCTTGGCATTGGGAAAGTGACAGCAGGCAACCTCGCTGCACACATACGAAAACTTGAGTCCCAACGTGAAATGTCAGCATCCGGAGAGTCTCCGAGTAGGTGTGACTGCCATAGGGTGGACAGCGGGAGGTGCTGTAAGGAGGTCGACAAGGGTGACAAGCAGATCAGTAGCACTGGAGATGAAAGAACTGGTCACAAAACAGTCGACTTTTAGCATGATGATATATATCCCTACCATACCTGAAATGTTACATAATCATCAATTTCCCATTAGTGTATTATAGTACATTTAATTTGTATCAGATTATGTAATAATATAACACGTCGCCTGGGCAACACATGTCCATGGTAATTATAACTAACACTTGTGTTGTCCATTAATGAAAATTTAATGTTAACATGGTGTACGTATGCATGCTGGTCACATTATTTTGGACACGGATGCAAAGGTACTGTATATGGCAACGTACTCACTGACTTTTACAGTATACCAGGAGGTGCATGAGGCCATAGTAGTGGGTGCAGCGTATCATAGTACATTACATCATAAGTCAATGATGCCACTACAATTTTCTGATCAAACATTATACACCATGCGAATTCGAAGTTGTGTGAGTATGAGTTACTGCCCTTTGATGAATTCATCTTGCTTACATCTATCTTAGCCTCATTTTCTCCCACAATCCCCCTGATTTCTTGCAGTATGCAATTGAAGTACTGCAAAGCAATCAAACGCTGCAAGCAATGGTATGGTGGGGATGAGGCTACATCTAGCTAGCATTTTAATTGTTGCATAAACATTCACACTTAGTATTCCCATGCATGTGTTTAGTCCACACACCCCCTTCATGATTTGAATTCCCTTCAGTCCTGAAAGGTTTTTGTTAATTTGCAATTGGAAGATGAATACACGATGCAAGTAAAAAGGAATGATGTGACAGTCGGTTTATTATCAGCAGCTGTAGTAAAACAAAATTGAATGCGTTGACAGCAATAAAATGTTACAAATTGAGTCATAATAGTGCTATATAGCTAGTACTGGTCTCACCATGATAATACATGGTCTCAGTTTCATGAGTCACTAGTGAAATGTACAATGTCATGGGATACATACTAATGTAGAAATCACAAATAGCACTGGCCCTGCAGCCAGAACTAGGAGAGAGATCACCTTGTTATTCTCTTCAGACCCACTTGTACTTATTCTCGTTGGGTCCACTCCAGACCCACTTGTACTTATTCTCGTTGGGTCCAGCTCTTCATTTCCAAGCGCTGTTGGAATCGGGCTAGGTTGTAGTTCTGTTCGTGCTCCTGATCCTGGAGTATAGTCAGCTGCATGTAGAGATGTTCAAGCAAGCAATAAAAAGAGCTAGTTGAATGGTATACACACTGAGGGCTGCAGGCCCTGAGCTGATGCCAAACTGTTACTTGTGCTGGATTGAAATTTATCTTCCCAAAAATATACGTGAACGATTTTCTCCTACCAGAAAGCCCTCTCATAGCTAGCATCTGATAGACTGTTGGTTTTACATAGGCCATCGAACCAGAGTTAGATAACATTGTGCTGGAGTCAGAAAAACCGTGAATGGTACAAATCTGTCCAGCTAATCACAGTGTGTACTCTTGCATATGCAATTATTTAGGCAGAATCAACCTTCTTGTTAAACACAAGGCCTAATAAATAATCTCTGGTCTGCCGGATATTAGTGACACAAATTATTGTCAGTAATGTGCTGACACATAATTATTATCTATACCGTTACAGTATACGTACACAGATGTGGGACTTACATGTAGTAATGTAGAAGTACAGTGGAAGGCTTAGACTTTCCCCGCAGCCACAATCATGGGCTCTGATCTGCAGCATTATTGTGATGCACACGATTAACAGCTTGGATTAGGGTTCATCTTCATGCCATAAATAACTCCTCAGTAGTAAGACAACCAGCGTTATAATAATAATGCAACACAAGATTTATTTCTAATAGCAAACTCCAGTAGCTCTTCTTGTGATCGATTCAATATCTGATTTAAAATCACTGCTCCTCCTCGCAAATGGGCATGCTGCCACACCTTCACTCACCTGCACTGAATAATTAGTGTGTAGGTCAAAATTCCTCAGTGTCACATTGGTCTGGAAAGATGAAGAAAGGTGTTTCTTGCATGTGATGTAAGTCTACGTTGTATTCAAATTACGTACTTACCCTCCCAACCACCTGGAGTCTTGGTGTAGCCTCGCTGCCATTGACAACATCATGGATTTGGAGGTAGAAGTAGATGTTGGGGTATGGAAGCCCATAGTAGGTCTCCCCTGGCTCCCAGGAGAGGAACACTCCTCGCAGGAGGGGGAGTGGTCTCAAGCGGACATTGGTGGGGGGTGAGATGAGCACTACAGGGGGATATAATAAGGGGTTGTGCAGGTGTACAATGTGATCCTGCACCATACATAATACCTTGCAATACCCATGCCAGGGTCAAAAATTCTAGATCTGTTCTGTAAGATTCTTAAGGAAGTGTGCACCCAATATAAATAGTGAGGAGGGCTGAAATAGCTGTGGATGGAAATAATGCATAACTGTTTTAGCCTAATCGAACTTCTGGATCTACTGAGCTAATATTTGGTTAACATTTTAGTCCATGATGCAATAGGATTGCCGACATCCGATGTGTAGGGAGGCCAGTGTGAGACCCTGTGTTGATAATTATATTGTGGATGCCAACTCTCTGGGTGGGTAGCTATACTAGCCTCGTTCCCAGTCCCACGCCCAGCTTTTCGTCGCTTGCAGTACGGTAAAGGGACGAAAAGCTGGGCTGGGAACGAGGCTAGGTAGCTAGCTACTGTACGAGCTAGTTGGTGTGAAAAAATGAGGGTGACTTCAAAATAGATAGCAGTTATCATAGTGAATTATGGAAGTGTGGTTCATACATAACTATACACACTGGGAGATTGGGCCCCACAGATATCACAGTCTCCAGGTCGGATGTTGTGGCAGGTCTCTGGAATGTGAATGGCAATGCTTGGACCATCACACCACGGCAGTGGAATCAGCTGGTGTATGTGTGTGTGTGTGAGTGTTTAGGATGTGTGTACGTCTATATAGAAATATTTTGAGTGATTCATCTAATGGTTAACTGACAGTGACAAAACGTACCTTGACATGGAGAGTTTGTGCAGTTTGTCCACGATAGTAGCGTGCATATGTATGAGTAGTAGTGTTCTGTGAAGAGGGATAGAGAAAGTTATGCTTGTTCAACAATATTGCGATCTTCCAACATGTTATCACTTTTCTAGCCTCCTTCCTATACAGGCTACTTCCTAGATTTTCCTCACAAACTGCACTAGACAAAACTCTTGGGGAGCAGCTACGCTACAGTTTAGCTTCACACTGTGGTAGCTAGTCTAGAGATATACAGACCTGTTCCTACAATATTGCTGAGAGAACAATGCAACATACAGGATTAGTAATGTGCATACACTTGCACCAATGAAGGTCAGCAGTCCCCTTCCCTCCACACCTCCCACTGCGTGGCTCATCAGTCATCAGCAGCACGTATCCTGTAACTTCAGCTATAATGAAAAACAATCACAATCCCGGTGTTAGTGGAACTCCTAAAAAATAATCAGTTTGGCTGGATGGATCACTCACTTGGTAATCAAATATCATTTTGTAACTATCTTTTGTAACGTGGAATTATACGTCCCGTAGAAGAAAACTAGTATATACCTAGCCTAGCAAACTGTGGTTCATTGACTTTTATTATGTGTGAGGACAAATCATAAGCATGTAATCCTTCCCCCCTCTTCCATGCACTGCTCAGTTAGCTACATGGTGGCTCAATATGTCTGCACTTCAAGCGGTGATGTGACAGTATGGTTGGATAGCTATGACATCATTTTCCTTGGGGGGAGCTGCCATCACCACTCTACTTTGGTTATTGAAAATTGCCATCTGGTGGTTACACATTTTCCTACCTGGTTGTTCCCAAGATAGAGTTACCCCAAACCTTTCACTGTTGTAGTGTTCCAACGTGAAGGTAAGGTGGGGCTGTAGCTCTTGGCTAGTGTTCTTGCAGGCTCCACATTGGTAGTCTTGGCAGTACAACTTCCAAATAACACACTCTGTATGCGGACATAATCACAGTACACTGTACATATGACTACAGATATTTAAATAATAAATAATATTATACATGCTTGACTTCTCATCACAATTAGCTAAGTATACCCATCTAGCAATAGGGTGGTATGTTGTCTTGTAATCTAATGCCTCAGGTTCGATTGGAAACCTGGGAAAGAGCTCAGTGAATACCAACTCTTGGTTTTGGTTAGAACATTCCAGTGTTGTGAACATTAGAATTTATTATCCTGACTTACCCCTGAGTTCAGCTGTCATGCTGAACCATGAAAATCTGACATAAATCTGAACACATGCAGACATACATACAGTATATAGTACAGTACTACACTCACTGCTTTTACAACAAACTGTGCACCAGTGAAGTTGAGTTGACGGACCATATAGGGTCTATTAGTCTCGTGGGCCAGACTGGGAACAAGACTAAGGGCCTGCAGGCTTCAAGTACGCAAGTTCGTTGGGTCCGTCAACTCAACTTGCACCACGCATGATAAACAGACTGTCCTCCCTTTGTTGTACATTTTCCGAGGACTCAGCTACACCATTCTTCGTTGAAGGAACATCTTTACGCTTTTCCGCTGTTTTGAGGAACTTGTTGATGTCGATAATCGGACATTACAGTGACTTTCAAAAAATCTGTCGGACCTCAAAAATCCAGTTCAGAATTTGGACATGTCCGACCAAATCAGACATGGTCACAACACTGTAAACATTTGGATTCTTAAGCATGTGACTGATGGCGGCTAGCCAGCAATTCTGTATCCAAATATGTTCGGTTCTTGGCAATTGAGTTTTCATTTGATTGTACGCACCCATGATGAGGCAGCATATTCAATTTGGAAGTGTCTATATATTTGTTGCAGGTATTTCACACTCTTATCCATAGTATTGCAATGACTACAGTACAAGAGATAAAATGTAATATGGCCTACAGGCTTTACACAAATGCTGCTGAACATTAGCCGGCTATGCATGATTATACCTTTTGCATCCGTAGACAGTCCCATTAAATTAACGTCTTTGTATTAGAGTAATTTATAAGCGTACCTGGAGGGTCGTGTAGATGCCGTGGCTCATAATGACCTGGATCCCTCTGTAGAAGAGGAGGGACAATGCAACTCTGAACATACAAAAACACAGCAGACTGCATTTATATCGATTGTAGTTAATGATTAACACAGAGCCATTGCTTTTGGTAAAACCAGTGAAACAAAGATAGCTGACTGCCAAATTTTGGGAAGGGAGGGGATCGATAAAACGGCACACTAGCACTGACAACTCAGAGACAGACACGCACACATGCAGCTCGGCTGGGCACAAGGTCAGAACAATGCCTAACTGTGCATGCGTGCAGGCCAGACTCATGCCCCACCCTTGGAAACTATCCCACCCATCCCAGCACCGCACTCTGATGTTAACAATACTAATGCACAATGCTCTGTGCAAGGAATGATCAGCCATACAAACCCCAAAACACATGGAAGGTTGTTGTTGTGGTCTGTAGTCTTGGAAGGGTTCCCACTACAGTCTGTATGATGTGGGTAACTCACAATGGGTCACTGGTTTCATTTTACACAGTTGCAAGTCATCATTGCTGAGTCTAAGCAACTTTGGTATGGGGTATAGATACCCATAATGATCTCCTGGGAGCTGTGCTCTCTTTGGGTTCAGTTGAAATTTAAGTATGAAGCAGACTGGAATCTCTATCACCTTTTGTCAGTATTATCCAATCCCTTTTCGGCACTAATACACTGAGAAAATACAATAAAATACTGCATGCAGTGAGCAAGAACAGCAAGTGTGTTAGTATTTCAAACAGTATCTAGCATGGTAACTATACACTAAGTTGCAGGTAGATCTCACAGGGCTGGCTAGCGCTGCTGCTGCTCATTCTCATGCACGTACATGTAGCCATAATGGCTGACCACACCCTCACGTGACGCCACACCCTCACGCATAAGGCAAAAGAGCTGGCTACTCACATAACTGTCGTTGAGATGTGCGTCATTGCAGTCATGTCGATCAAGATTCCACACCCCGGGGAGAAGCGAGAGTTCCTTGCACTGCCCTTCATCGCACACTCCCTGGAGAACTTCGCGCTCAGCGCGCGCCGTTGAAAGCAGCGCTATCAAAAGCAACCTATTTTGCTTCTGCATGTTCGCACGCGTTTGCACGCAGCTTTGCAAGGACTTCCCAATTAACAATCCCTACAACGTACAGTTTTCCTTTTCAGTGGCATCACAGTAGTTATACTGTTTAACTTAATTACTATCGCGTAAGACCCTCAAGAGACTGGTACTTAGCAGAGCTCTCAACCACTTTACAGCTAGCTACAATATGAGTGAGAGCTTAATTAAGTGAAAATGAGTGAGGATGTACAAACGAGTGAGATATGCTATCACGGTAATAGGCTTGCAAACCCAGGCAATATTTCTTGCTGGTGGCCCATCAGTAATTTTGTCTCCACTCTTTTTGGTGAAGGCACTCGGCACTAGCTACATTCAGTAGCTCAGTTGGTATCCTCCTCACTGTCAGATAAACTGTTGAGCACTGGCTAAAAATCTGTTCAGTTACTTGCACTAGAAAAATTATTACCCCGCAATTGACTTTGTCCGTCTGTCTGTCGTACGCGTCTGTCCGTCTGTCGTCTGTCAATCTGTCTCGTCTGTCCAGTGAAAAATGAAAATCCCGCGATCGTAAAGACCGCCAAAAACATTTTATAAAGGACTTAGCAAGAGCAAATAGCAACCCCCCCCCCCCCCCCCCCCCCCCCCCCCAACACACACACACACACACACACACACACACACACACACACACACCCACCACCAAAAAAAGAACAGTTACCAGGGTTTCATCTAGAAAAAAAATGTTTGGGGGGGAAGTAGTGGCAAGTGCCGTGCAAAATGTTTTGAGGTTAATTAATCTGAGTCCTAATATGGTATTACCTATGATGTAATGATATACTCAATCTCTTCTTTGGGGGGGAAGCTAGACTGTTTGGGGGGGAAGCTTCCCCCCTGCCCCCCCCCCCCCCCCCCCCCCCCCCCCCCCAGTAGATGAAACCCTGGTTACTGCTCTTAGTCAAGGCGCTTCATTTCGCTACTATTTTTTCAGTCTATAGAACACTTAAACATACCCTAATTTCTGTTCCCTGGCGTTGCTGGGCTCGAAACTGCTCACACAGGTAATTTCAGCTACACTAAGCATATCACCAACTAACGAACTTGCAATCAAGCCTCCCGAGAAGTGACCAACCTGCCGTAGCTAAAAAACGGACCATGAACACTGGAAATGGAGGGCCTACAAGGCAAGACAGCTACTTTCTAAGTCCATTTATGCTTAAAACCCGAGAAATGGCCTACCCGGCTCCAACCAAGGGCGGTTCAAAGCTGAGCCCAGACGCGGCCATTATGCTTAAAACCCGAGAAATGGCCTACCCGGCTCCAACCAAGGGCGGTTCAAAGCTGAGCCCAGACGCGGCCATGCTGTTTGCACCCTTCGGGTGCACCCACCCACCTCCCCCTGCCCCGCCCTTTCTGCTGGCGCAGAGCCTATCTCCCAAGGACATTGCCGGATGTGACATCATGAAGATGAAAGTCTCACGTTGCAGATAAGCAACTTTAGGTCTTAAAGGGCTAAAAAGCACTAAGCAAATACTCAGTCTATAGTGAGGTTCGCAATGCATACGAGATTTGGATTCTACGCGATAGCGTTACTACTTTCAGCGGCGCGCGCTGGGTGCAGCTACCTTCAAGGTGTATGTGAACAAGGAGAATGCAAAGAACTCTCGCGTGGCTGCCTGCTTGACACTTACGTGAGTTATATATCTGCAGCTACGTATGAATTCAGTCACTGTGCATAATGCTGCACGCTATAGCGATCCGCAACGTATTATAATTAAAGCGACGTTGGTGGAGGGGAACACTTGATTCTGGCAGGATTTGAACATGCAATCTTGGCAACTCTATTCTACTGACAACAGAGTCCGCCTGCAGGTGGAATGTTTCTGTTACGTGAGGGTTGTTGCGTTTTGCCTATGGGAATCATGTGCAACTCTTGGATACTCTGGTATGGGCATGGAGGAATCACACTTGAGTCACATGATGCCTTGCAGCAGCTCTGTGTAGTAAACATTGAAACCAGTTCCACTAAAGTCATTATTACGGTATTCAGGAATCCTGACAACACCCCCCCCCCCCCCCCCCCCCCCCCTTTCAGCCCAATTACTTGCACAAGACTACATGTACATGTATGACCATTGTATGTATTGATAAGGAATTGTACTGTGCCACTAAATTGTTCCAAAAGAACTCCACTATCTCCCTCCAAATAGTATGTACTGGTTTCAACCTACATTCATTAATTTGTATGATTGAAGCAAGGGCCTGTCTATGTGCATGTCAACCACCTTTGGTCACTATTAGTCTACCTGATTGTTGCACACAGGGCCGTAGGAGTAGGTGCGGCAGGTGCGGCGGCCGCCGGACCAATAATATGCTCAGTCTGGTTAGCAAGTTGTTGAATCTTGCAGTTTCATCCCAAGATTGCACCAGAAACGATCTCAGAAGGTCTAAAATTCAAAATTTTCCTGGGGGAGGGCCCCCAGACCCCCTTATGTGACGAGCTTCATGCGCTTGCTCCGCTTCTTGGTCGGCGCGCTGCGCGTGCCATTGCACCGCCTCGATTTCGTTGCTCGAAAAGCGCTCTCCGCCTGACCAAACTAAAATTGCTTCCTACGGGCCTGGCACAGCCAGCAATACGCATTCACACGATCCTTTTCAGTCTTGTGCGGGCGTGGGCTGGCCCACCAGTATATGCTAGGGTGCCTGGGTGGCAGATAAGTGCTGAGACATTGTGCCTTTACAGGCAAACCTCACGGTCCTGCAAGCCCACCTGAAGGGCAATGACCTAACTATCATGAGGCCATGGTGGAGTGCTAGCGTCGTTCCCAGGCCCGAGCCTAGCCTGGGAATGAGGCTAGAGTGGAATGCACTCTGTACCGTACTGGATTCTGGGGTAATACAGCTAGCTATATCTGCCACGTGAATTCCAAGTAAGGAATGTAATTGCGTACACAACTATGCTGACTGAGCACATATGGGCAAGTGTGTGCCTGGGTACAAGGCTACTACAAGCCCATGGCACCTGAAGGGCAATGGCCTAACTATCAGCAGCCATCATGAGCCATGGTGGGATGGAATGCACTGCGTACCGTACTGGATCCAGGGGTACAGGCAATTTGTTTGTCACAATACCCCTGAACAGTATTAAACATTTTCAGTTGCCAGTTTCCATCAGTGTAGAGCCTGTTGATGATGAAAGTGTATCAAACTATAACATCTTTGCATGCACCACCTCTTCTGCAGAGTCAGTATCCTTATCCACCAGTCAACCAACTGGACCCTCCACGTAAGATGGTGTGGAGGGATCAAACTAGATAGTATACTGTGTATAATGTGTCAGTGAGTTATACAACCTTATCAAGAAGTGCGTAGCTACCGGGTACTAGTATACTTTAGACACTTTTTTTCTCTCAATACTCCAACAGGATGTAATATATCAGCGCTCTCCTGCGACAACTATGACTGTGGGGACTGCAGACATATCAGCCATGAACAATGGCCCCACCTTACTGTTGCATTAGAGTACTACAATGAAGAGTACTTCGGTGTGACTATTTCCTGGGAACAACCAGGTATGATATCAAGTCAGCTGGCGTTCTTGACTAGACTAATTATATAGTACTTAGCTGGCATAATTCCTACTCCATTGTGTAAAGAAGACATGTTGTATACCCATGCATTTGAATGAGATATGAAGCTTGGTGTTTTGCCATTGTGATCAGCATATAAAGAACCTTCAAGTGATGTCCTTAAAACCGACAGCAAAATGGACATCATTGGAATGCTCGCCATCAGCCAATCAATAACAAATCAGGTTATGTGTGATTCAGATGGGTCATAAAAGTCCAGTGAGATTATGTAACGATATAGGTAACGAATTTCTTTTTTTTTGTAACTGGAGTTCATGTATACCCCTCAGCTGACGTCACGGGGTATGTGCTACTGCTGACGAATGAGCCACACAGAGGGAGGTGTGGAGGAGATGGAGTGGCTGACCTCAGTGAATGCAAGCGTGCAAACATTACCAACCCAGTAGGTTACATTTCAGGATGTGATCTTTGTATGTTAAATTTGGCTGCTCTCAGAAATGTGATTCCTAGCGTGGCATGAATACAGGCCTTGATTATTAGAATGAGGCTACAACAACCATACGTTGATGCATATTAAACCAATAGTAGTCTACTTGTCAATTTATGGTTAGTTCTGTTTTGCTGCACTATTCACCAAGAGTACTGCAGCTCACGACCTCTCTATATGAACTGCAGAACACCACCACGTACATATTCGAACATTTCTACCTTGATAGTGATGAAGCACAACCAAAGACACTGCAAATCAAGGTACACTGTTTTCCTTGTTCTGCAACAGTACTTTAGTGTGTGCATAAAAGACTGTCGCTAGAATAAGTTATCGATTTTCAGTCAACAGGTATTATTGGAAGTGTTAGCGCGACACCAATAATTGAAGCATTAGATTGTTGGGGTGTGGCATCGTTGTTAGAGGTCAGCCCTACCAATGTAAGCTTCCCAACCGTGTTGTCAGAACTATAGGGTCTTGAAACTGCGGCCCGAAAGTTCGTAAAGGAGTATACTTGATCAGATAGTCCTGCTCAAATGGATAGCAAATCTTACACATACGCATATCAAATGACTCTACAGATGTTATTTTGCCTGACCTGAACAATTTCGGACATCGATATTGGAAATATGTGAAATGATGTCTGGCCTTGACATTACATCCCTGCACTTTAAGGTAGGAAGCACGGCATCGGCGAAATCGCGCAATTTTGCTCATGAATAATTAATGAGATGACGTCACTCGCATACGGTTATTTAGAGTTATTCATCTGTTTACGTTTTCCCATGGCGGCAACCGGAATAAACAAGGGGGGCTTCTCTCTTTGATGCGGCTAGCGGCCCTTTCAAGTTTCAAATCGGTACTCTGATGTGGCCGTGCGGTACCTTGAAGATTTGTTTGAACACTCTTTTTTTTTTCTTTTTTTTTTTTTTAAGTAAAGAGCTATTCTGGCTTATTGAATGTAGCGATGGGCTATCTGAGTGTGAATAGCTAGGTGGAGTGAGCAGGAATGTTTGTGGGTCTGCTGAAGTGGCCGAAGAACAGCCTGGAAAGTGAACAGCCTCCGACAGCTCCCTGGCCAAGGTACTCTAGAGAGTTGACCTTTCGGCATTACAGGCCCCGCCCATTTTCGTGTCAGGGCGAATTTGGCTGGTTTGGTAGCTGGACTGGGCTGGTGAGAGGGAGTAGATGTGTGGCCAAAACTCTGTAACCGAGAGGTGAACGTGGAAAAGCATCCCTAGTTTTGCAGGGGGTAGGTTGACCTTTTGGAAACTGGCCTTGGCTTGAGTCGGTTTTAGTTGGTGTGCGTGGAATTTTTTTTGAAAGCCTAGGGTAGCCAAACCTCTGTTTTTGAGGGTGGCAGTGAGTTTTGGGCTGTAGCCTGCAAGTGAGGAGAGCAGGTGGTAAATCCATCCGTAGTTTTTGGGCCTGTTTTGTGTGTGTATTGATGATGGGGTCAGAGTGTGGGTGGGGCCTTGGAAAGGGTCCAAATTTTCAGTTTCGTAGAGGGCCTTAAAATTGAGTTTTAGGGCATTTTCAAGCAGAGGGAGCAGTTTGATGCAAAGTATTGCTGACACTTGTGTACGCTTTGATGCTGCCCATTTATCCATCAACTTGGTTTCGGAGATCACGGTACCCATGTTTACTACCTTAATGCCTGGGGTGCTGTGCATTTATGTCCGATAATGCCTGTAGACCAAAGATTGACTACAATTTTCTTGATGCAAATACACAAACACAGGCTGATTCCTACACCATGGTGCAATGGTCCCAGTATTACCGACATTTCCATTCCTGGAACTTGTCACAACATTCTCCCTGGCAACTGTACCATCTGCGGAAGACAGATTCCTGGTGTGTTCATGATCAGCTAAGAATCCTGGTACCCGGTATGTTAAGGATCAGCTAAGCCATTGGAACTCATGCTGTTTGTACTAGTCACAGAAAATGCTAGTAGCATGGTTCCTTTATATATGCACTTAGTGAATTCATTTGCTAAAATCAAATGTTTCCATGAAACCCTTCGCCTACAACCTGATCCCCCTGTAGAGGACATCATACCACCAACCAATGTCCATTTGACACCACTCCCCCTCGTGCGAGGAGTGTTCCTCTCCTGGGAGCCTGGGGAGACATACTATGGGCTTCCCTACCCCAACATCTCCTTCTACCTCCAAATCAAAATGTGTCAATGGCAGTGAGGCTACACGAGACATAGAGGTGGTTGGGAAGGTATGATGATATACTTATTGTGTGTATCACTGATATCATCAGTGTTATGACATTGTACATCATATTCTATCCAGACGAACGTGACACTGCGAAACTTCAAGCACAACAACAACTATTCAGTGCAGGTGAGCCTATATAGCTAACAATTCACAAATACACTTGAGGAGCAACTGAACTACTGGTGCACTTATAGGCGTATATTCTAATCTCTGCTACTCTTTCTTTATTAAGCGCTGAAGTCAGAACTCTGCTATTTCGTAGCCTCGTACCCAGTCCCACGCCAAGCTTTGCAGCGACGAAAAGCTGGGCGTGGGACTGGGAACGAGGCTAGCTATTTCGATCCTACGGAGAGGAAGAAGCATAATTCAAAATGAAGCGCACTTCCTATTCAAAGAATGCCAACAAGAAAGCGGAAGTAGCGGCGTGCCCCGCACGCCGCAGTTATAATTCAATTATGTCGAGAACTAATCTGGTTTACGTTACCGCATCCTACTTGTGCTATGTAAACGTTGAAACTCGGCCATCAAGACCCGATGTTTTTGCGCGTCGTGGAGCTCTCTGAAGTTGACAACAGTACGGGTAAGCTACGTGTGTAAGGACACGTTCCCATCTTTTAGTCTTCTAGGCGTTGACGTTTCTTGTGCATCTGAAAGGTTCGTGTTACTGTCTCACCTGTGGCCCCGCGAGACTACCTGTGTGTATGCCTGGATCGATCTGGATGTGGAGTCCCAAACCGGAGAGGGAAGCTTGAATGAAGATGCACAGTTGGAAAAATAGTTATAATATGATGCTATAAAACGCTAGCTATGTGATTTTAGCTGGATTATTGGTTGGCCGCACTCTTCTTCTTCTTCTTCTTCTTCTTTGTATCCTCCTTTCTAGGAGAGTATCCCAAATTGGGCTAAATAGGGTCCGACTGGAGCAGGAGAGAGTTTCGGAACGCACGAAGTTGGTCAAGGAAATCGATGATGAAAACTTGTGTTGAGCGGTCCTTGATCCATACACAGCCCAGCATGACGTCAGTAAAACGGTCCGGGTCCCGCACCATGTCTGGGAGTAGTTGCTTAACGTGGGCGGGAGCGTCTGAAAGTAATTCGAGGCGACGAGCAGAGAGGGATGGACAACGTAAGATGAAGTGGGCTGAGTCCTCGGGTTCAGTGCGGCATAATTTGCAGATGGGATCGCCAGGAAGAGCGCCGTTCAGCCTCCGACGGAACCTCGAGGCGTCAGCCTCCAGACCGTCACAGCCAACCAGCAATCTCACACGAAAGTTGGCTTTGGAGGTTGCATGCCGATCATGAAGGGTGGAAAACCAATGATGGGAGGGTTTACCGCGGGGGAGGTTGCAGAAGGCTATTGGACAATCTGGGCACCCCTCGATGAGCTCGATGTAGTGGTTGATGTTGAGGAGTCGTTTGGTGGAGTTCTTCCAGGATGTTTTACTTCTTGGGTTGTTCAGGAGTTGCTCAAGGGATGGGAGGTGGAGGCTGTCCAGAAGTTGGCTCCACAGTGGGATAATCCCTGAGAGTAGAGGGGCTGACAGCCGTTGTTCAAGGATCTGCCTGGGGAGGTCGGTAGTAGACATGGATGAGATGGAGTTGATGAAAGAGAGTTGCTTCTGGGAAATGAATGAGGATATGTCCCTGGAGCCTAGGAGGTTGGTTAGAGCAACGCTAGGGCATCTGACAGGGAGGCCTTGAATAGTTCTTAGTATCTTCCAATGGACACGTTCCAGCATGAGTAACTCTGTTTTGGTTAGAGACCAGAGCTCACATCCATACAGCAGGATAGGGAGGGAGAGTGTGGAATAAAGTCTGTGGGAGGTGACAGGGTGCAAGCAGCCAAATCTGGAGCCAACTGCATTCCAGGCATAAAAGGCGCTACGTCCAGCCGCACAACGCTCAGAGGTGCGAGCCGATGTGGAGTGATGGACAGAGCGCAGGACTCCGAGGTGGTGATGTTCATCAACTTCCTTGAGCTGTTGGCCGGCTAGTATCCACTGCCTGTTGGAACGCGCAAGGGATCTGGATCGGGGTGATTCACCTAAAACGAGGATTACAGATTTGGAGTTGTTGAGTTGGTAACGCCACTGGGAGGCATAGTGTGAAACAATGTCCAGCATAGCTTGTAACTCCTCGGGGGAACTGGCCACCAGTGCGAGATCATCAGCATACATTGGGGCACCACAGAAGACTTGACCAATTCTTGCACCATAGCCAGAGCGTTCTAAGATATTTAAGAGGTCGTCCATGAATATAGAATAGAGTAGAGGGGACAAGATTGCCCCCTGGCGTACACCTTGCAGCACAGGGAATGATCTTGAATGGTCGCCACCTTGAAGTACAGAGGAGGAGGTGGAGGTGTACCAATTGTTTAAGGAGTGCCAGATACGGGCAGGGATGCCTTTGTGGTGCAATTTGACAAATAGCCCTTGGTGCCAGACTGTGTCAAAGGCCTTTTTAACATCCAGCATTGCGACATATGCTTTCTTCCCGCCTTCCCTGATGGATTGGATGGCTTCTTGCAGGACAAAAGCAGTGTGGGTGGGGCTGTAACCTGAACGGAAGCCACCTTGCAGTGGATTTAGGGAAATGCTGGAAGGTTGAAGCTTGGCAAGTAGGACTTTCTCGAAGAGTTTGGAGATGTTGGAGAGGAGGGAGATACCCCGGTAATTGGATGGGTTGGTCTGATCTTTTTTGGGGTCTTTAGGTATTGGAGTGACGAAGCCAAGTTGGAAAACTGAGGGGATATGGCCAGTGGAGATTATGGCGTTGAATAAGTCAGTGAGGAGGTTACAAGCCAAAGGGCCGGCATGAATGATGTGTTCCGGGTCAATCCCATCTGGACCTGCGGCTTTGTGGGGTTTAAGGGAGTGGATGGCATCCATGACCTCCTCAACCGTGATGGAAATGTCGTCCCCTAGTGCAGAATCAAGAAGGGCCAGGTACTGTTCATTAATTGATTGCTGGAAGTCAGAGTCAGACGAACTGCTGAAGGAGGGAGCACTAAGTTGTTCAAAGTAGGAGGCCCATCCTTCAAGGAGGGCATCACCCTGGAAGGTGGTGCCGTTAACTGAGATGATTCGGGGGGGTTCAGGGCCGTGGCCATTGAAGTTCCTAATTTCCCTGAATAGTTTCCAGGAGTCTGTGTTTGCCAAGTCCAAGTTTGAGAAGAACATTTCCCTTAAGCTTTTACGATGGTTTCTCAGTTTGGTTCTGAACTTCCGCTTTGAATTCTTGTAGTTAATCCGGGAAGGGTGGGCAGGGTCCCTAGGTTTACCAGCATTCCTCCAGGTTTTATGAGCTGTATTGGCGGCCCTTTGGGTGAGTTTGAGCTCATCATCCCACTCCGGAGTTTGATGGGGATAGAAACGCTTTGAGGGAATGTTTATATCAGCAGTTGACTTCATCAGGGAGATTAAATGGGAGGCAGTCTTGTCAATGAGATGGGGAACGGAGGAATATTCTGACGGGGAAGGGAAGGGTAGGTGGGATAAACTAGCTTCCAATGGAGATGTATAAGCTCTCTTCAGTTCGTCCGCTGTGAGCTTCCTCCAGTTGGGATGGGAGGGGGTGCTGGGTTTTCTGTGACTGAGGGGGGAGTTGGGAAAGACAGCATTTATTTTACAGGTTAAGGGGAGATGGTCCGAAGTGTTGGAGGGCTCCTCCTCAATAACATGGCAGGATGGAACAGAAGAGAGTAAATGGGATGGGCAGAGAATGTGGTCGATTGTTGACATAGAGCTGTACTTCACTCTCGTAAGTGTAGGTTGCACGGGACGGACTGAGGTGCAAGTGAGCAGATAGAAAATTCCATCTCTTCAAGTACTGCAGTAGGATTTTACCCTGTTTATTGGCGGGGGTACAAGCCATCGGGCCACCACCCGGACCAGGGTCTGCATTAATGTCACCGAGAATGAACACATCACTGTCGCAGCCGAGAAGGTTAATTAAGGAGTCTATATAGTCAAGAGATTCTCTGAAGGTATCAGTGCAGCCTGTGCGTGTAGGTAGGTAAACAGATAACAGACAGATGGGACGGGGGCGAGTTTGGAGCTTAATGCCTACCACACGATGGGAGGAGGAGGTGTCGAGCTTACTGATGTGATGATCAAGGGATTTTCTCCAAGCAATTGCTACACCCCCATGACCACGGAGATATCTAGGTCGGCAGTACAGAGCATCCTCTTCTGCAGGAGGAGCCGAAGATAAAAATTTGAAGTCAGGGTGGAGAGCTTGGAGAGATTGCAGTTCATAAGACTGGAGCCAATGCTCAGAGATAGCAAAGACGTCGTGTTGACTAAGAAGATGATGGGTGTAGTAAGTGTTGGCTTTCAGGCCTCTGACATTGAGACATCCTACTTTAAGGTGGGGAGTCCCTGTGCCTGTGGAGGATGTCCTAAGTAAATCAGTAACAGAGGCACGGGGGGATGTGAAGAGGCTAGTCCTGGGGAGCAGGCCCCAGTGGGGGCCCTCCCAGGAGTGCCGCTGCTTCCTCTAAAAAAGGTGCAGGAGAGACCGAAGGAACTGAGTTGGGTGCTGCAGGTGGGGGGTTACCCGTTGCATGAGCACCAAGAGGAGAGGAATGAGACTCGGAAGGAGATTGTGATACATGCAGAGGGTCAGAGAGGGGGGGCTGGTTGTCAGGGACTGAGGGAGGGAGGCTAATTGGTGTAGGAGATTGCGGAGCAGCAGTGGTGGCAATGGGGTGCGGCCTTCTGAGAGAGCTTTGTAATGCCCAGTGTGTCCGGGCTTGAAGAGCAGGCCAAGCTGCCTCAATGGAATACAAGGAGCTGGGAGGGGCAATAATGGTGAACCACCATTTGCTTTTTCCATTTGACCGCCTAGAGGACTTCTTAACCACAACATTCTTGGAGTCTTCTTGGGGTAGCATGGGGGAAATAGCCTTAAGAATCACGTCAGTTGTGCAACGCCACTGGGTACCCCATACAATACGAAAGGAGCCTGGTGGAGAGGAAGGTATACCTGCGGCAGATTCTGCTGCCTGTGAGTTGGAAGTGTGATTCCCACTTTGAGTGGTGGGAAGGGTTGATTTGTGGGGAGGGGGGGCAGGGAAGCTGCCACGGGGAGGGTGGCTGTTTTGTGGCTGGGCTCCCTTACGGCCTTTGGCGTTAGAGCTGGCAGGTTTTGTATTAGAGCTTGTTTTAGATTTCAGAATAGCAACTTCAGTTTTCAAATGATCATTTTGTTCTTCTAAGGCCAGGACCTGCAAGCGCAGGGATTTATTCTCTATTTTTAGGCGAACTTCAAGGTCTAGCACCCGTTGGAGAAGGGAGTCCACTTCAGCCTTAGAGGCATAGGGTGCTAGGGGTACTGGAGGTATAGTGCGGCAGATATCACAAGAGCCTCCCGCAGAACAAAGACAGTGGTTAGTCAAAGGAACTACAACTGGAGGATTGCCCTCACCTGCACCGGAACTGGACCTAGCCTTGGGGACAGCAGGGGAGACTGATGAGGTAGCAGAGGGGGAGTTGGTATGAGAGGGGGCAGTAGAGGAGGAGGCATGGGTGGAGCTGGCCTTCTTGAGGTTCTTGGATGCTTTACTGGTTTTGGTGTTAAGTGCACGTTGCGTCAACCTCTTCTGCAGCAGGGGGTTGCAAAGGTGGCATTTAAAAGCCGCCTTTTTCGCACTTCGGGCAGTCAGGCCAGCGCAGTGAAGGTGTGACCAGGCACCACAGGACTCACATTGGACCATGCCAGAGCCGTCGTCGGTGATAGTGCCACATTTGCAGTTTACATTTGAATTTATATTACAGCTGTGGATATTGGCCAGCTCTCCAGGAAGACAGTCTCCGTCCTGCGAGTGCTGCGAGTGACTGGGCGGCACGCCATTGACAGTAGGCGGATGCACTTCAGCAGAAACCTCTGCGGTAGTAGGCGTCGGAGAAGGGAGGGGCTGGGTCGGAGAGGAGACGGTGGAGGCGAGGGTGGGGGGCGGTGGTTCGGAAGATGGGGCTGCATTGTCCTGGGGACAGCTACGGGTTAGAATTCTAACCGGGGAGGACGGCAAGCCACTCGGAGACAATTGAGATAGGGAAAAGACTCGCGACATTGCTTTCACTTTCACTTTCACACGTGTGGGTGGTTCGGTTTCCATGGAAACCAATTATTGGAAAACAATCAACATCCTGTTTACATTTGACTAAGCACAGTTTCATTTGGTATAATCAACAAATATTATAGCAATGCATGCTCAAAAGTACAGAGGTAAAGCAAAAAGTTGAGCCAAAATCAAATTTGGGCCTGCCTTAACCGTCCTGAGAATGGAAATTAAGTGCATCTCACTTACAGGCGCATATTTCCTTCTGTGGAGATATAGGCGCATGCACCTGATGATGAGCGACGACACTATAATTACGTGTGGATCAAAAATATCAGCTAGCCATGCACTCTTATTAGTAGTATTCATTTACAAGGAGGATGGTAAGGAGGTCCTCTAGATCAAGGGAATGCTATTACCACAGTGTACTGCAGGGGCGGCAGCGGCATAAAAGAAGTGGTACGGCCCACTATCGTAGCGCATCGAAGGCGGTGCTCGGAGGCGGTGCCCGGAGGCGCTGTGCGTGTTGGCAGAGGCACGAAGTGCTGATCTGTCCGCGCGAAGCGCGGAAAAAAATTTTCGCATGTATTTTTAGCGATGAGGAAGCGCTCTCGTAGCATCAAAATGGCCGTGTTGGGAAAGAAAAGACCTTGCATGGCTGCTGTGGAGTTTCAATGGTAGACCCACAACTAGGACGAGAAACAGATGCCATTGCCGAGTCTGCATATAAGATCGAGCGTAGATTATGCGTGACTACACGTGCACGTGATATTATAATCAGGTCGGCTGGAAAAGTGGTCCGGCCAAAGCCGGACCAGCCGGACCGGCGGCGCCGCCTCTGTACTGCCATCATAACATAGACTGTTGGGTTTGTTTCTATACAGATCCAAGCTGCCGATTGTGGCTGTGGACATGATTTAAGCCCTCCGGTGTACTTCTACCTTAGTAAGTGCTGCTTTCTTAAGTTACAAATAATTAGCTATTTCAGCTAAAATGGCACACCTTCAGATTTAAAGTTAGTAAAGTGCATGTCCCATTTTGGCCCAAGTGTTGACATACAAACAATCACTGAGCCTACAATGGGAGCATGTGAGGAAAAGATAATGATGAGAAACCCAAGACCACCACAGGTACTATGGCTAGTGTATGCACCAAGTGACACCACACTGCATGCAGTGCCCTGTCAAATATTGGTCCAGAGGAACCAAAGATTTGGCCTCCTTGGCCCGATTTTCTGAAAGAATTTGTCCACCCATGTGTACCCCATTGTGAAGTGCATGCAGCAATGTGAACTTTGACTTCGGAGCTTGGAAGGGTAAATGGTTGTCAGTATTGCTGTTAAAAGCAATTGAGAATGGTGGCCCATTCTAAAAGATTGAACAGGAGAGCTCCCACTCTTTCTCTCTGCAATCACCACTTGTCAATGCAAGATTGTTGCTAAATCCATGGTATTGTGTAGTGTTAGTAATTATGAACATGCCATCTACTGTCAGTTTACTCCACATGTATTGCTGCATTTTTGACTTGCATTTTCGCCATACAGTATTCGGATATATGGCTGAACTGCGTATTTCAAGGGTGGACCAAAATATAATGTTTTGTTCCACATTTGGTAGAGTGCGTGGAGAAGGGGGAGTGGGGACGGGGAAAACAGTTCACTTCAGCTCTAAACTGAACCACTCCATGTCACAATGCATTCAGTCAGCATTCCAAGGGAATAGTAGAATAGCTAGTAGGAAACTAATAGGCTGCAGTTTAGGAATAATAGGCTAAGGCCTATAATTATTATGATAGTGTGTCCCTCCCAGGCTCCCACACAGCTGAACCAGCATCCACCCCTGTACTAACCCTGGAATCAGATCCAAAACTCCAAGACCCTGCAGTGATTGGCTCTGCAGTGATTGGCTCTACAGTCGTGGCCTCAGCATTGGTGATCGTCATTGTGGTGGTTACTGTAATTATAACCTTGAAGCTCCGGACAGTCTGCAGATCTAACAACAATGATGAACAATATGAACAAATGAATGATCCAAATCCTACAGTAGAAGTACTGAACTACAAGCAACAATGCAAGGACATACCTGTATGACCTTCTGTGATATTCTGACTTGCATGGAAACACAGCTCCAATCAACCATAATGATATAAATCAGCTTTTCATAATTAGCTTAATAACTTCGAATTCATGTAAAACCGCAATACTAGCATCCACTGAGAAATGTATTTGTGCAAATCATCATTAGTATGCTCTTTCATCGATCCTTGATAGCTAGGTTTCAGGACTTCATGGTGAATGTAGGGGTATGCATATATATAGGAAAAACTCAGATCTCAGGTGCATATTTGACTGCCGCAGGTATATGAACCCATATGATTATATTGTGCATGTTACATACACCCTTTAACTATATCTGAGCATAGGAATCATTACATAACTGAATTGAATGCTGTAATAACTAGAGGTGTTCATAGAACACATACCCCGCGCGGAATGTCTACAGTGCAGCTACATGGACGTGACATCTCTGCAGATGCACATCGAACAGGTGGTATTGCATTCGTGTATGGCCATATCCAAGGTGTGGGAGTGACCGCTTACCATATAATTATTGTGAAGCTGAAGAGGTGGGGCCAAATGTTACGAATAATAGGAGATAGCTGTAAAAAAAACAGCCAAAACGATAGCCACGATGTCTGTGAAGTACATAAATCGTGAGAAAACACTGTTTCGTAGCGGTCATCAAATGCACTCCTTTTCTTGATGGGACTCTGAGGTCACGAAGAGGTGGAGCCAATGTTAATGAATAGTTATGAAAAGTAGGAAATAGCCGAAATACAGCGAAACGAAGCACCTTGACTTCAGTCAGGTACACATAGAGCAGTTTTTTGCTATTTGCTATTGTTTGACTCCCTTTCGATGGTTTATGAGGCTCTATGTGGCGAGATTTCAATTTTTTTCGCATGACAGACTGACAGACTGACAGACTGACTGACAGACAAAACCGATTGCTTAACCCCGCTTCGCGCATGCGCGCGGGGTAATTATATATGTATTGTGGACTGCGGATTGAGATTGGAGCCCCCTGCAGTAACAGAGATGTAATGTGGGCCCATGCACACAGTACTATAGCGGTTTATATGAACTCTTGATAGCGGTGCATAGGGAGATATGGAAATGGGCCCGGGAAAGGGTTTATGTTGCTAGGAGTGGTCAGGTTCAGGTATTCGGGCAACCCTGGTATGAAGGAAACACCTTATGGGATGGACGTAACTTGATCATGAAACTAGTTTCATAATCAATAGGAACCCAGTTTCTTTGAGTAGCTACATGCAAGATAACAAAATTACTTTGACATCATAGCCTCGTTCCCAGGCCCACGCGCCGCTTTCGATAGCACAAACGAAAAGCTGGGCGGGGCCTGGGAACAAGGCTATTGACATCACACAGTTGATACGGAATCTCGTTCAGCATGCATGGTGAGGCATTGAATATGTCTCAGAAACATGCAGCCGCATTCATACAAGTTGTGTAGATCATGATATATAGTAGGAAAACCAAAATAGCATGAACATGCGGATACAAATCACCAGGAATACCTTGAGGGATGCACTTAAGTTGTAAAGGAACTATCAGTAGCTTGAGAACCTGCATTGTCGACCAGTAAAGTGGCTTCAAAGTAACCGTTGATAGTATAAGGCCACTGCAAATTAGGCTTTAGTTTCCCGTCCACCCCTTCCTGGAAATTCCATGCGGGCGGGCGGTCCATTTCCATTATTCATTACTGTGAATATCGTTAAAAACTACCAGGAACTACAAAAATTGACCACAAAACATGACATGACAGTCTAAACAGGATACAAATGTCACTGACAGATCTTAGCTCTGGACTTCTTAACATTGGCAATCTGTGGCTTGTCGCCACACCCCTCACACTGGGGATAGTACTGTTCCTGGTCATTCCAGGGAGATACTGCAGCAGAACAGTAAACACATATATCTGTAAACTTCGCTGAATAGTACAATTTTTCTATTGGCTCCTCACAGGACATTTGACGGACAAAGACAGTGTCTTTGAGGTGTTCTGGGATATCTGCATCCTGCAGCTGTGCTCCACAAGAGAAAGACAAGCCATCCAGTGACTGTTCTAGTTGCAGCTTCTCTGCTGATTTTAGTTTGCGTTTCGAGTAGATTAGCCTCCACATTGAGCACTCATCACACATTAACATCATTTCTGTATTCTTTACATGTTGAACACTGGGGTAGAATGGCAAGGACTTCTCTTTGCGAGCTTTGCGCTTGGCAGATGGACGATGCTCTTCTGTTGTTGTTGTACGGAGAACTTCACCAAATGGCTTATAGTGATCATCAGTGCCTGGAACAGGGTCAGGGAGATGCCCCAATTTAGCGAACTCAGTGGCAGGCAGTTGTGGAGGTAGGCATAGTTTGCAGTCTGACTTTCCGCACTTCAAAATGTCAAAAAAGTAGTGTCTTTGCCGGCAGCAGTGTGCGAGAAATTCAGCCAGGTGTGGACTCAAATCTTTGGCACAGATAGAGTCAGTGTAGCGTAGGTGGAATTCTTTGTCTACAGCCAGCAAGACAGTCCAGAATGCATCTAGTTCTTCCTGAGTGGCTGCTGTGAACACCTCAAACTTCTTCTCTTTTAATTCAAGACGCCGAACCATGTCACTGAGTATCACCTTCACCGGAGCTACTGAGTCCAAACATGCACTTCTAAACTCTGGCTTCCTCTCAGCAACCTTGCGAAGTGTCTTGAGGCTGTTACACCTAGCTGCTTCTGCTTCCATCTCATCAGGCATTTTTACCCTCGCCAAAGCCACTGCCTGTAAGCCCAGATTCAGGATGGACATTATGCGTTCAACTGGATTGCGGTATGAATGGTAGGGTGCTGTTCTTGCAGCACACAAATAGTCCAAGTTCAGTTTCAAAAAGAGTGCGATCAACGACAGCTTGACGGAGAGGTATGTCAACCGGTGATCTGGACCACCATCTGAATAGATGAAGAGCACTGGCAGGTTGGGTGCATAACGCTCGATGATTGTAGCTAGCTCTGCACTGTGACGTGCTGGAGAAGAAGGCTCAAAAGCTCCTTCCTTTAGCATCACCAGGACCTGTCCACTATACCATGAGCCACTGATCTCTTCTGGTATCTCTGTAAGAAGGACTACAGAAGGGATGATACCGTACTTGGTGAAATCATGATCCCCTGCTAGTAGTTGAGATCCAGTAGGGATGATAACTTTACGTCCACGCTCAGCAGAGGCCACAGGGAAGTCGGGCTCGCCAACTTTCACCCGATGCTTGTCATCAATGCTGACAAAGGCAGCATGTTTTCTCATCAAAACAGCATACTCCCTCTCATACCGATAGACACATGCAGCATAATGAGAATCTTCATGCTGCTTTCGCCATTGCCGCTGCTGCACACGATGTCTGACCTGTAGCCGGCCAGTGTATCTCAGGGCCGTACACGCTGAGACGCAAACAGGTGCAAACTGGAGGCGAATCCACTCGTCACTCGGTATTGGAGTGCCATCCGGGCACCTTGCAGCAACTCTTTCACGCAAATCTCAAACTGATACGGCCTTGGCAAAATATGCAATACAGTAGAGTGTCTTCGGTCATCCACTGCAGTGCCAACATCCTCCTCTAGGTACTCTTTGGCCTTCTGCCAGAAGATGTCAAACTTAGATTGCCTCCCACTGAAATGGTCACGGAGGTCATACACTAAGGAAGGCTCTTCAAGCTCAAATAGGGCTGCAACTCTTTCATCAATTTCGGATTCACTGAGATTTGCTGATGCTGAACAGTCCCCCACCAGGTCTTTGTACAAATGCCTCAGGACTGACTTCTTCGTCGATGGTGTCACTAGTCCAAACTTCTCATACATAACTCTCTTCATGGCTCGTGTGTGATACTGGGGGATGTCCTTCTTTAGCTCTTCAATCAGTGGCTGGGAAGACAGCAGAGCACTGTCGATGTCTGTAGCCGTGGAGTGCCATATCCAATTTAGGTTTCCAACACTACTCCCAGATGCATACGTTACATGCACAAGTGGAACTTGCAGACCTCGTTTGATCTCCTGCATCCACTCATACCTTCTACGTCGATCATTCGGGAGTAATGCTCCAACTTCCAGGGGGACATCAGGACCAGCTGCTACTATAGCTTCACACACTGGACCCAAGAAAGATGGAGGCATAGCACGGACACCAGTGAACCTCACAGTCAAATTCTTACTGATGTTTCGAACCACCTCCTGTGACGAGTGAACCACCTGCATTTTCATTCTCTTTGCAAGAAGGAGATCTGCATAGCTCGCCAATGAGCGTGCCAGGTTTTCCACCGAATGTTTCATTTCTAACCACTTTGGTCTGTTCCAGAATGGGAACTGAAGGATCCCAAAAAGGCTCTGGGAATGTGCAAGAAGAACATCTCGCGAAAGTGAGGCCACCAGTCGTTTTCGATGCTTGTGAATCTCAGGTTGGTTGTATCCATTAAACTTCCGGAAAATCTCTGGCACTTCACAACTTCGTTCAGCCAGTGTCGCATGGGAGCCATCAATGTACCATAGTACATCTCGTAGGGCTTGTATAACTCTTGCTGCAGTTCCACCGTGGACTTCATCTGCCTTCCACTTGAGCTCCTTGGACTCGATCAGGGATAGAACATCGTTGTAGAGTGCATCACGTTTGTTTCTGATAGTCAAAGGTGATGGTAGCTGAACACTACTAAGTGATGCTTGAGCTGAGAGCATGATCTCAAATGCATTGACACGTGCACATGGCTTCACTGTTTGAGTGGAGTAACACTTCACATAGTACTTGATATAGTACCCAAAGATAGCAGTGACAGCAGAAACTAGCAGACTGTTGTCACCGACAGCATCCAAACACTCCTTGGATTTTCCCACTCGTATCTCTTCAATTCCATGACCATCCCCACTTTCAATCCTTTCCAGTACAACCTACAAAAGTACCAAAAACAGAACAGTCATTCTATGCTTTTTGTGATTGACAAAACGTTCTCCCTGAGGACGAATAACCACTATCAAAGGGAGAAATCTCGGGGACGAGACAGCTAATAAAGTATTTTAGCAAATACTCACCGTTTCGTAGAATTTAGACAAGGTGAGGCGATCATCATTGCTGCTCAGGATCGTCCAAGAAAGTAGGGCCTTGCCGCAACATGAGTCGTAAACGTATACGTTGACTAGAAGCATGAGAGAAAGAACAGACTTAACTTGAGCATGCAAATTTGTCCGCCACGTGGCAAATATAATGGAGTTCAAGGGTCAATAATGGCAAAATCATGCGGTCCCTCAGAAAGGGGCGGGCGGTGGACGGGAAACTAAAGTCTAATTTGCAGTGGCCTAACGCTATTGTGGGATTGGAAATAAACTTTGAAATTTGAATGTGAGGCCTCAAGCATCCCATGCACGCCTTCCCACATGGAGTACAAGCAAGGAATTCGAATAACTAGGCGATTACGACTCCATGCAATATAATAATGTAGCAATATAAAGTAGCATAGTGATCTTTTCTTCTCTGCAAAGTTTCAACTTTTCAGCCGCTGCCATTCAGCATGCAAGTGAGTCTATATGTGGTGCAGTACATGTACATGCATTCCCTATTGTATCGAACATCCTCATTGTAACAGGGAGATCGACAACAGCAAGTCAATATTGTACACCCCGTCGTGTAAACTGAATGGGAGGGCTCTATCTTATACTTCCCACAGCTATTAACTGAGAATGGTGAATAGCCTTTAACCTGCCATGCCTCATTTACTGATTATTGATGCATTACTAGAAGCACTGAACTATAGGAACGATATTCGTTCTTTCGAGGACTGTTCAGCCTAGCCATAAAACGCTTCCGTCCCGCCCTACTACGGTACGGAAGCACGGTGCTTCCGATGGGGTGTCTCCAAACGAGTTGCTGGCAGTCAGAGAGTCTTCACACTGGAGATTTTTGGCGAATAGTTTGCTGGAATTGATTTAACCAGCGTACAACGGTTACAGTGTGAGCTACTATAATGATGTTCAGTCTGCATGTTGACTACCCTCCCTGCTTTGTGTCGAGAAAGTTTGCTTGCTTTCTGTGCGAGAAAAATGGGCTTGAACAAATCGTCTGGACACGCCTCACCGCGCAACGAGCCCGTAACCTGCAGATAGCAAACCCCTTGCTCTTAGTCAAGGCGCTTCATTTCGCTGTTTACTGATGCTTTCGTATTTTTCATAACTGGAGTCGAAACATGCTAACTCACTGCCGCCGTTATTTGAACAATATGAATGGGTGTGGTTTCTTATCACATGACTCTGTGTCGATCGCGATATCGCGTATCGTAACCGTGGCGCTGTTGAATATGATGCAGCCAGAGCAATTTACAAATGAATCGATGCACTACCAGTTTCCGGTTTCTGGCTCCCGCTTTTAAGGTGCAAACAAGTGTAAACGCACTAAGCAAAAGTCCTGAGTCTATAGTGAGGTTCGCAATGCATACGAGATTTGCGATAGTTTTACTACTTTCAGCGGCGCGCGCTGGGTGTCAAGGAGTATGTGAACAAGGAGAATGCGAAGAACTCTCGCGTGGCTGCCGGCCTGACACTTACGTGAGTTATATATCTGCAGCTACGTGAGATTTTTAGTCACTGTATTTAATGCTGCACGCCCATAGCTATCCACAACGTATACTACCCGCATGAAGATCAATGAATCTCATTAAAAATCGGCAAACTATCCCAAATTGGCACACAGTGCAAGTCAAGGCCGTTTTGAGAGCCCATTCGCACCAACTATGAATCTCATTAAATCGACGTTGGTGGAGGGGAACACTTGATTCTGGCAGGATTTGAACCTGCAATCTTGGCAACTCTTTTCTACCTGACAACAGAATCCGCCTGCTGGTGGAATTTTACTGTTACGTTGTTGCGTTTTGCCTATGGGAATCACGCACAGCTCCTGGATACTCTGGTATGGGCATGGAGGAATCACACTTGAGTCACAATGATGAAGCCTTGCAGCAGCTATGTGTAGTAAACATTGAAACCAGTTCCACTAAAGAATTTATTATGGCATCAGTAATCCTGACAACACCCCGGCCTTTCAGCCCGGCCCTTGTACATGTACAAGACTAAGGAATCATGCCACTAAATTATTCCAAAAGAACTCCACTCTCTTCCTCCACAGCATGTACTGGTTTCGACCTATACATTTATTCATAATACTTTATATGATTAAGGCAGGGGGCCTGTCTATATGTCAACCACCCTTGGTCTCTCGGGCCAGTGCAATTCCCCACACTAGCTTATTCCCAGTCTCTCTCGTCAGCCTGGGACTGAGGCTACTGTAAAGGCAACTCTGGAAACTAGCTAGTCGGTTACGGCTCTTTGGTGGTACTCTCCATACCCAGTTTATATCCAACAATGACCAACATCACAGCCTGCAAAGATGATAGTTGCACAGCCAGCAATACGCTAAACGTATTCACAAGATCCTTTTCAGTCTTAATTGTGCAGGTATGGGCTGGCCCACCAGTATATGCTGGGGTGCCTGGGTGGCAGATAAGTGTTGAGACATTGTGCCTTTACAATCCTCACGGTCCTACAAGCCCACTGGATGGACAATGACTTGTAAACTGACAGCAACCATCATGAGGCCATGGTGGAGTGGAATGCACTGTGTACCGTACTGCATTGATCCAGGGGTATGACAGGCCTTTTATTTGTCACAATACCCCTGTACAGTATTAAACAATTTTCAGTTGCCAGTGTAAAGCCAGTTGATGATGAAAGTGTATCAAACAATTACATCTTTGCATGCGCCACCTCTTCTGCAGAGTCAGTATCCTGATCAACCAGTCAACCAACCGCACCTTCCAAGTAAGCTGATGGTACGGTGGAAGGATCAAACTGAGAAGATAGTATACTGTGTAGTGTGTACTGTATGTGTGTTATATACCTTATCAAGAAGTGCATATCGGGTACTAGTAATGGAAATAATATTATACTTTAGACGCCTTTTTCTCTCAATACTCCAACAGGATGTCATATACCATTGCTCTCCTGCCACAACTATGACTGTGGGGACTGCAGACATATCAGCCATGAACAATGGCCCCACCTTACTGTCACATTAGAGTACTACAATGAAGCGTGCTTCAGTGTGGCTATCTCCTGGGAACAACCAGGTATGACATCTATAGTCAGTTGGTGTTCTTGACTAGACTAATAATACTGTACTTAGCTGGAATAATTCCTACTCCATATATCCATTGTCTAAAGAAACTTGTATCCATGCATTTGAATGAGATATGAGATATGAAGCTTGGTGTTGTGGCATTGTGATCAGCATATAAAGAAACTTCAAGTGACAGCAAACTGGACATCATTGGAATGCTCGCCATCAGCCAACCAACAACAAATCAGGTTATGTGTGATTCGGATGGGTCACAAAATCCAGTGAGATTATGCAACTGATATATATAGGTAATGTAACTGGAGTTCATGTATACCCCTCAGCTGAAGTCACGGGGTATGTACTACTGCTGACCAACGACACACGCAGAGGGAGGTGTGGAGGAGATGGAGTGGCTGACTTCAAAGAATGCCAGCGTGCAAACATTACCAACCCTGTAGGTTTTGTTTCATGATGTGATCTCTGTATAATAAATTTGGCTGCTCTCAGAAATGTGATTCCTAGCATGGCAATAACTAATGAATGCAGGCCTCGATCTATAGTATAGGCTATGATAGCCACTAGCTGCATCTACAACATATCATAATGGACTCCAAATATTGGTGATATGTCACAATGGTTTATGAAGGCACAGGCAACTTTGGAGACTAAGCAGCCCTCATCTTAAAATGTTCTTTGTAGCTCTTGTTTATACCCTCATACGTATTGCATTAGAGGTGCTCAGAGAGCACCTACCCCAAGCGCTGTTTACTGGATTTGGACTCGGAATAAATGTGCTGCATCCTGTAACTAATCTGCATAGGTTTCTCATGAAACTAGAAACCCTTGATGAAATACAGGCATTAGTTTTGCAAGTTAGTGGATCGTGGTAATTAATTTTATGCACTGGGTAGATGTAGATCTTATAGTACGTCAGTGCCCTCTTAATTGTCAAAAATTGGTCATTATTTTGTAACGTTCTCCCTGAGTTATGGCTGCTAGGTAACTAATAGGTAGCTACATTGTATATAAACTTGGAGAAATTAGTATAGAAACTGTGGTACGTAACAAGCCTGGTATGGCACACCTCCTGTTCAAAGGCTAGTTGCAAGCCCAGACATACCAATTGTACAACACCCATAGCCTTGTTCCTAAGCCTAAGTACCCCGTTTTCTGTTCTTCGGTTTGCATTGACAATAATAGATGGATGCAGCCGGATGCGACTGCATCTGTGTATTACTGTCAATGCAAACTGAAGGACAGAAACAGGGCAAGCCTGGGAACGAGGCTACAACAACCATATGTTGATGCACATTGAACTAATAGTAGACAACATGTTTACTTGTCAGTGCTGTTTTGCTGCCATGTGCACCAAAAATGCTGCTCACGACCTCTCTATATATATGCTCTGTAGAACACCACCACATACACATTTCAACATTACTACCCTGATGCTGATAAAGATAGATCAAAGACACTGCAAATCAAGGTACACTGTTTTTGCCTTGTTCTACAAGTTTATAGTGTGTGCATATTGTAGCTATAGAGCAAGTTATCGATTTTCAGTCAACAGGTACAGTATTATCAGATGTGTTAGCATTAGCGCGACACTAGATTGTTGGGGTGTGGTATCCTTGTTAGAGGTCAGCCCTACCCATGTCCGCTTCCCAACATTTTTTACATTGCTGTGGGTTGCTACAGAACTATAGGGTCTTGAGATTGATGCCCGGAAGTGCGGACAAGAGTATGCTTGATCGGACAGTCCTCCCCAAAGGGATACACATATCGAATGCCTCTAGAGCCCTGAAGCAATAGGCTGATCCCGAGAACAGTGTTCACTTGTACCAGCATTTGCTATTGTTTGATGATACACAAAATGTGTGAGAAGTATATAGCGATCAATTATTATTGCCTCACATGAACAATGATGATTTCGGACATCAACATTGGAAATGTTGTCTGGCCTTAAGCATTGCATCCCTGCAGTTTAAAGCCTGGGGTGCTGCGCAATTACGTCGAATAATGCCTGTAGGCCAAAGATTGACTCTACCAGCTACAACACATTCATCATTACAATTTTACTCCCCTTGATGCAAACACACAAACACCAGCTGATTCCTACGCCATGGTGCGATGGTCCCAGTATTACTGACATTTCCATTCCTGGAACTTGTCACAACGTTCTCCCTGGCAACTGTGCCATCTGCGGCAGACAGATTCCTGGTACGTTCATGATCAGCTAAGAATCCTGGTATGTTCATGATCAGCTAAGCCATTGGAACTCATGCTGTTTGTACTAGTCACAGAAAATGTTAGTAGCATGGTTCCTATATATATGCACTTAGTGAATTCATTGGCTGAAGTGACCTAAAATCGAATGTTTCCATGAAACCCTTCGCCTACAACCTGATCCCCCTGTAGAGGACATCATACCACCAACCAATGTCCACTTGACACCACTCCCTCTCCTGCGAAGAGTGTTCCTCTCCTGGGAGTCTGGGGAGACGTACTATGGGCTTCCATACCCCAACATCTCCTTCTACCTCCAAATCCATAATGTTGTCAATGGCAGTGAGGCTACACGAAACATAGAGGTGATTGGGAAGGTATGATGATATACTTAGTGTGTGTATCACTGTTATCATCAGTGTTATGACATTGTACATCATATTCTATCCAGACGAATGTGACACTGCAAAACTTCAAGCACAACAACAACTATTCAGTGCAGGTGAGCCTATATTCCGACTGTATCACTTGAGGAGCAACTGAGTTACCTAATTTGCACGTAATAGGCACATAGCTATTCGCTGTTAAGCACAGGTTCGATTCCCACCCCAGCTCACTTATAGGCACATATTCACTGTTAAGCATAGGTTTGATTCTCATCCCAGCTACTCTTTACTAAGGCCGAAGTCTTCTTCTAGAAATTTTGTCCTACGGATTGGAAGAAGTGTAATTCAGAACTAAGCCCACTTCCTATAATGATCTTGCTTATGGCCGCATATTTCCTTCCTGTGGAGATATAAGTGCATGTACCTAATGACGAGTGACTGCGGTATAATCACATGTGGATCAAAAAATCAGTCCGCAATTAAGTACACTCTTACGATCATTACAAGTACTAGTAAAGAGGTGATCTAGATCCAGAGAAAGGGAATGCGTCGTGTACTGCCATCATAACATTTGACTATTTTTGTTTCTACAGATCCAAGCTGCCGATTGTGGCTGTGGACATGCAAGCCCTCCGGTGTACTTCTACCTTAGTAAGTGCTGCTTTTTTAGGTTACAAATAATTATCAATGGCACACCTTCAGATTAGTGCCTGTCCCATTGGGGCCCAAGTGTCCACATACGAACACTATTCATTTTATGAAACAACAGGGGCACGTGAGGAAAGGGTAATGATGAGAACTACAAGCCCACCACATGCAGGTACTATGGCCAGTGTATGCACCAAGTGACACCACACTGCCGTGTCCTGTCAAAATAGTGGTCCAGAGGAACCAAAGATTTGGCTCCCGGAGTCCTGGGCTTGAAGGAATTCCATGTGTAAATTTGTCCCCCCTTGTGAAGTGCATGCAGCAATCTGAACTTGACTTTGGAGCTTGGATGTTATCAGTGCAGCTGTTCAATTGAGAATGGTGGCCCATTCTAAACAGGAGAGCTCCCGCTCTTTCTCCAACAGACATCATTATACAATACATTGCAATTGCATCACCACTTGGCAATGCAAGATTGTTGCTAAATCCATGGTATACTGTGTAGTGTTAGTAATTATGAACATGCCATCTACTGTTTTACTGCACATGCACAGCTGCGCACTTTTGACTTGACAATGTTGTATCAGCATTCCAAGGAAATAGTCAGGAAACTAATAGGCTGCAGTTTAGGAATGATTGACTCAGGCCTATAATGATAGTGTGTCTCTCCTAGACTCTGACACAGCTGAACCGGTACCCTCCCTGGGCCCTGTACATGTACCAACTCCGGAATCAGATCCAGAACTCCATGACCCTGGAGTGATTGGCTCTACAGTTTTTGCCTCAGTATTGGTGATCGTCATTGTGGTGATCGTCATTGTGGTGGTTGCTGCAGTTATAACCTGGAAGCGCCGCAAATTCTGCAGACCTACAAAGACTGACGAAACATATGAACAAGTGAATGAACCCAATGAATCCCATTTCATTCCTCCTCCTCCACCACCAGCTAAAGGCAATGACCGGCTAGTTCTGGTGATCTATTCACCTGATTCCCCAGAAAATGACCAACACCTTGCACTACAAAACCTTGTCCATGATCTCAGCAATTATTGCATGGTCGAGTGCCACGACTGTACCTGCATCAGGCAAAGCGTCCCCTCATGGCTTCAGGAAGAACTCCAAAGGGCATCCACAGTACTTTGTGTCTGTAATGCCCAGTTTCAGAGAGAATGGGACCGGGAAACCACATCCCCTTTCCCCCTTGTGGCCTCACTACGGGAGTTAGCTTATGGGTTGCTGAACCAAAGTATTTCCCTCTCCACAAAGTTTGCCGTCGTGCTACTGCGCGAGAGTGATCGTAAACATATTCCATGTGGCTATCTGCATGGCACAAGAACATTCCTTGTGACTGATGTGGAGGATATCACATACTTTGTGACACGAACTCCTAAGTATGCTCACACATGATAATGGGTTGGTAACACTTTATACTGCATTTCTCATCCCCCCCCCCCCCCCCCCCCCCCCCCCCCCCCCCCCCCCCAAGTCTACAGTATACTGAACTACATGCAACAATGCAGAGACATATGACCTATATTCTGACTTGCATGGAAGCACAGCTCCAAGCAACCATAATATAATTTCAATTTCATTACTATAATATTCGCGTATTTGTGCATAATTAATGTGCTCTTTCATCCTTGATACGTTTACGCTTCATGGTGAACATAAGGGTATGTACATGTATTATATAGGGAGCACTCAGATCTCAGCATATTCATAAATATGCGACTGCAGCAGGTATACGAACCCATATGATTATAGTGTGCACATTACACCCTTCAACTATAATTATCTGAGTCAGGGAACCTCTATAATTATGATCCTACAGCTCTATGGTGTGCATAATGTCCCGGTGGCCTTGTTCGTTCCCTGTCTAGCAAGAGAGCCTATATAGGAGTAAGGCTATCATAACTGTTGTCTGCATAATATAATTATGTATTACACTGGGCTGTGGATTAAGATTGGAGCCCTTAATGTGGGCCATGCACACAGTACTAGTGGTGCATAGGGAGATATGAAAATGGGGAGAGGGTTTCTGTTGTTAGAAGTGGTCAGGCAAAGGTATTCAGGCAACCCTGGCGTGAAGGAAACACCTTATGGGATGGATGTAACTTGATCATGAAACTAGTTTCATTATTATAATTATATTAGCATTCTATACGAACCCATTTTTTGCAGACATTACGTCCTGATTTACTTCGACATCACACAGTTGATATTATGAAAGGTTTTAGGCATTCGATGTCTCAGAGACAAGTGCAGTCACAAAGCACTAAGTAGAAGATCAGGATTATTTACTTGTGTCAGTGCATGACCCAGAGATAGCAATCTATGTGTGGACACGAATACCTTGAGGGATGCACTTAAGGATTATCACTAGCTTGAGAACCTGCATTGTCGACCAGTATATAAAGTGGCTTCAAAGTACATGTAACATAGTATAATGCTATTGTGGGATTGGAAACCATACATCATAGGAACAAACTTTGCATGTGAGGCCTCCAGCATTCCATGCATGCCTTCCCGCATATGGAGTATATACACAAGGAATAACCAAGCACTACATGTACGTATGCGATTACGACTCCATCCAATATAATAGCACTCACGGTCACAATACCAAAATTCATCCCGCATTTCAGCAACCATTCAGCGTGCAGTTGAGTCTGCAGCTGTATGTGGCGCAGTAACAATAGTATTGTATAGAACATTCCCTATTGTATCACACATCTTCGTTGTAACATCGAGGCCTTAATTCATTATGTGCAGTTTTTGATCTGAACAAGGAATACTATAGCTATTTGATCTACGATATTCTGACTTGCCTGCCTGGGTCCCATGCAGGCATTATGGATGAAGAATCATGGACCTCTGATGGATGTATACATTTTGGAACTCTGGTGCTCTGGAAACTGATAATAGCATCCAATTAGGAACCCTGACAAATTCCTTTCAAGTGCATAAAGGCAATTAAGGATCGGCTCCAACTACGTAGTCCATCCTTTTTGGCTTCATAGTACAATCATGCAACCATATAATTATGATCATAAGGAGCACTTATGCATGAGATCCTTAAGTCAGATATCATCTGTGCCAGCTAGGGTATACGAATATACTCCTGCGTGTTGATTGCTTCCATACATAACAGATGTCAGCAGTATATATGTGGTCAAGGGAGTTTGAGGCATCAGTATAGAGAGATGTATGTCACCAAATCTCGTTAACTGAATCATTCCAAATGCATGATATGAATATGATAGCTCAGATGCAAGCAACCCTGGTATGTAGCAACACCACTCTTGATGCAGTGCACTTTGATGCTGTGTAACTTGATCACGAAACTAGTAGCATTTGATAGGACTTTGTGTACACGCATGTATAAGGTCTCGTACAAACATCACTTCATCAGCACACATGCAGTTACATAACAGCATGGTGCAGTATTGTATGTGTCAGAAACACATGCAGGGTAATAGATACAGGGCATGCACTAAGTTGTGAGAGCATAGTGGTAAAGGCTCTCGGTTGTGTTAAGGCAGCCTCAAGTTTTTGTAACGCGCAAGCTCTGCGCAGCTTATCGGCGTGCGCACTATGAACGATGAATGAGATTATCTAGCACTGGTTTGGATTCAGTTGACCACTAAGTGCGAGTTTAACTATGCTAATTGAATTTGTAGAGCTTCAACTGGCCGCATGAAGCTTCAATTGACCGAACGAGCCGCATGGCTGCCAGGTCAAAGCAACCCGACTTACATTTGCCGTTTTGCGGAGCAGAAGACAACTTGGCCAGCGACTTGTTTGAGTGTCTATCGTTTCTACAAGGATTGAAGTTTCTGGTTCTGTCTGGCTTTTGGCGAATAGAGTTCCCTTGGGATTTATATTATCGTAAGTTCCGTGAAGGTGTAGTAATTGGAGACAATTTTTGATACAGTTTGCCGTCCTTAACGAAAGAGGAACGAGATACTCACTCTTGCCAGACACATTCAGGTTCACTGTTATCTGAAGTTGCAGTGTGCGTAGTTTGGAGTCGCTGCTATTTGCCCTTCTGCTCCGCAAAAACGCAAATAGGCATAACGACAATGCCTTTGTTTACTTCCGGTTCATGTTGATCTCGTTGTCTTGGAAACTTTAATTATGATTAAAACTTGAGTTCACTAATCAAGTTTACAGTAACCACAAACCCCATGTTCATACTGCCATGGGTTTATGAGATATATCCAGTAATATCATAATGATAATTCACTTGTAGGCTAAGGAACAAAAAGTTGAGGCTGCCTTAACAGCATTGAGCTAGGGTGCCAGCTATAATAGTTTCCCAGAGATAGACTAAGTAACAAAGTGGCACGTCCGTGTATACATGAAACACGGCACATGTGCATACTAATCACCTCAACCAGCTTGAGGGATGTGCTGGTCATAAAGGAATAATTTCATTTGACCCTGCCTGCTTACCTCAAGGTCAGATATCCAGCAGTGAACTAACTTAATTCTTGGGGGGGGGGGGGGGGGGGGGGGGGGGGGGGGGGGGGTTGTAGTCAAATGCATGGAGCCTCACATTGGAAGTTTGCTTCTATTTCAATTATAAACACATCCAATTAAATTCATCACAAACTTGAATAAACAACTCCCTTTCTTTATTACAGTTGTCGGATAAAAAATTCTAATAAAGTCATGCATGTTACTAGATTTCTATCAAGTATAAGTAGTACTGCTATGTCTCCACATTTAAAAACAGGTCAATAAAACCGAATAAAATCGAATTGAAGTCAGCGGAAATTAGCAATAAAAGATGCCAGATACCTACTAAACTGCCAGAATTGATTATAAAAAGTCAGCTGTGAATTAAGCTTGGAACGTTCTGAGATCAAACCATCTGTATGGGAGCAGTTATAGCAGTATGAATCATCACATTCGTATGGCAAGCTAGTGTCTTTAAAATTGAGGTTGAGATTCATAATGATTCTTTGAAATGCGTTTGTGGTGCAGCTTCAACGCAAATCAGAAGGCTTCATTTTCTTCCAAAGAAGCAGAAAGGTTCTTCCAAAGAGTGCTGGTACCTAAATTTCCAAAAACTGTGACGGCGCAGTTTCACTTCAATTTAGGTTTTCTGGAGATGCGCTTGGCTGAATCTCGGTATCAATTTTAAAGATGCATACTTCATACACAGAGACGATACTATTTCACTTCTAGCACAAAGGGGAAACGCCACCATTCAGAGCATTTCTGATGATATGTTTGCAGAGTAGCTTTGCTGGGAAGTAGAAGGCTTCGTCACGAATGCTTCTCCGAAGGTTATTTTGGAAGGCTTCTTGCATGTACATATGTTTATGAAACATTTCTGAAGCTTCACTTGTGGAAGAGATGCACAAGGGGTTTACAAAGTGTGGCATCATATTAAAGATGCATACCGTTTCAAGAAAAGCTTCAACTAATTAGTAGCCTCGCCTGCAAGCGACAAACGCTGGGGTGAGAAGGCCTGGGAACGAGACTAACTAATTAGGACAGGAGGTACGTACACTTACGTCCCATACAATCAAGCCTTAGTGTCAATGTCATCATCTTCCTTTCGGAACCTACAGGAACAGAGAAATATTGTACAGCACGAAAAAGTGCACATGCAATTTCCAATTCACTGAATGTACTAGGCCTCAATCATGCACATGCATTAAATTCACCGAATGTAGTAGTGCACATGTAATTCAAATTCGCACTAGACTCCAATCTTTCAATATTATCTTTATTCCCAAGACTACACGAATATTACCCCGCCCCATTTCGTACATTACATCCAGCCTAAAGTGTGTGTGTGTGTGTGTGTGTGTGGGGGGGGGGGGGGGGGGGGGGGGGGGGGGGGGGGGGGCGGGGGGGTATTCTCGAAGGGGGCATATTTGCGGCAGACTACGGTACCAATAACACCAACTAATAACAAAAAAAACTTACTGCTGAAAGTCTTGGGCATACTGCTTTTCTGCATATGAAGAATAACAGAAGGCAGTGTTTATACCACTGACAGAATGTGAACTATTTTGAGTATCACATGTATGTTTGCTACTTTCGAGGGGCAACCGCACTCCTGGTAGCCGCGTTGCAACCCCGGTTGCGACCCGCCGTAGCGAAGCTAAATATTGCAATTCGTTCCAATTAACGCACAGGCCACGTGGCAACCGCGCTCAGTCGATCGCGAGCAATGGCGACCAAAAGGACGACAAGACATTATTACAGCACTCACAACTTAGCCAGCACAGTGAGTTTTGGCATGTAAGCGTCAGTGAACCACAGCGATCACGGCCGTGTGGTCAGAATCTTCGTGTACCTTTCCAAAGAACGGTACTGCCACCGGAAGTCGAAGAGAGCGCTCGAGCAATGGCGGCCAACGGCGAGACAAAAGCGTTCATATCTTCACCACCAACGTGAGTTTCAGCACAATTATTTTGATTTTGTGTCACTGCATCATAGCGATCACGACGGTGTAGTCAGAATCTTTGTAGGCCATTCGTAAGTAGTCAAACGTTTATTATTTAGATTATTTAGGTTAGATTACGAGGGGCAACCGCACTCCTGGTAGCCGCGTTGGAAACGGTTGCAACTCGCTGGACGCGCAACCGTTCGGTATTGCAGCTCATTCCAATTAACGCACATGTCATGTGAGGACCATGCTCATTCGTCGATCGATATGTCGAGTCAGCAATGGCGTCCAAAAGTAAGACAAGAGCTTATTACAGTGCTAACAACTTCGCCAGCACGGTCAGTTTTGGCATGTAAGCGTCAGTCAACGATAGCGATCACGGCTGTGTGGTCAGAATCTTCGTGGGGCCTTCATAAGACTGTACTGGCAACCAACGTCGAAGAGAGCGATCGAGCAATGGCGGCCGACGGTATGACAAAAGCGCTTGAATCTCTGCCACCAAGGTGAGTTACAGCACAATTATTTTGATTTTGTGTCACTGCATCATAGCGATCACGACGGTGTAGTCAGAATCTTTGTAGGCCATTCGGAAGTAGTCAAACGTTTATTATTTAATTAATTAGATTATTTAGATTACATTACGCGGCACAATTTTTCCCCTACCAGGAGTGTAACGAGGGGCAACCGCACTCCTGGTAGCCGCGTTGGAAACCGTTGCAACTTGCTGGACGCGCAACCGTTCGGTATTGCAGCTCATTCCAATTAACGCACATGTCACGTGAGGACCATGCTCAGTCGATCGATATGTCGAGTCAGCAATGACGTCCAAAAGTAAGGCAAGAGCTTATTACAGTGCTAACAACTTGGCCAGCACGGTGAGTTTCGGCATGTAAGCGTCAGTCAACGATAGCGATCACGGCTGTGTGGTCAGAATCTTTGTGGGGCCTTCATAAGACTGTACTGGCAACCAACGTCGAAGACAGCGATCGAGCAATGGAACCCGACGGTATGACAAAAGCGCTTGTATCTCTGCCACCAAGGTGAGTTACAGCACAATTATTTTGATTTTGTGTCACTGCATCATAGCGATCACGACAGTGTAGTCAGAATCTTTGTAGGCCATTCGGAAGAAGTCAAACGTTTATTATTTAGATTATTTAGATTACATTACGCGGCACAATTTTTCCTATACCAGGAGTGTAATTTAGATTACATTACGCGGCACTTTATTTCCTATACCAGGAGTGTAATGACAATGAACACTCATAGTTATGGTGTCTATTGCAGGATGCCAGGCCTAAATGAAGTCTGGAAGATCCGTGAGCAATTAAAGCTGCACCATTTGTTCGGAGACTTAGGTACGTATACAACCAGCGCTCTTCGGAAGAAGCCTTCTGATTCTCTGGAAGAAGCCTTCCAGATTGCGGTGAAGCTGTGTTGCGAATACATATCGGAAAAACGTTCCGAATCTCAGCATCAAGTTTAAAGATGCGTACCATAGTAATACCAGAAACAGAAATTGTGCCTAGTGTACTCTTATATCATCATTTGGGACATCAGTCTGATCATTAGCAGGCAGTTACATTAGCAGGAGGTTACATAAACATGACCGACATCCAGACATTGTACAGCATAAATCCAAATGGACACAAACCTTTTTGCTCTGCATTGTAGGTCCTTCGGCGTTCTTTCCAGCAGAAGGCAATGCAGCAGCACAGGATGCAGCACAGCAAGAAAACCACCAACAAAAAGAGAATTATCAGAGCAATCTGCCAATTTTTCACCCCAGCACTTTCTGGTTCTGTTGGCCGGAATACAAACTGTTCAGTGAAGGTGCTGTTGCCTGCAGCATTCGTAGTTTGGACACGGAAGTTGTACACAGAATTTAGATTGGCATTACGAACTACGAAGAAGTTCTGCTGAACTGTTACTGTGCGATTATCTCCAATTGTGTTACCATCGTACCGCACAATTTCCAGTACGTAGGAGTCTACAGGTTGAGTTGGGGTTGTCCAGTGGATGCGGAGGTGTGTGCCGTTAACTATCTCCACACGAGTGATCTCAAGAACAACAACAGCTGTAGTGGGTGAAGAAAAATATCATTCACACACATTAGTGCAGACTGTATCTCCCCTTACACAACCCATGCAAACAGTAACTCATATGAAACTGTCTGTTGAGGTTTTCTACTGCCTTGCAGGCTCCACACAAAGTGCAGACAATTCTAAAATCAGCCTCAAAATCACTGTATTTTTGTTTGTGTTTTGTTGGCATAGAGTGAGTCTACGGAAGAAGAGTGGCAGTGGGATAACTTGCACCGTTAGTGGTGACTTCATACAGAATGGAAAACACGGGTAGCTCCACGTGTCTGTGTCTTCAGATAGCAACTAAAATCCTTTGAAAAGTTGATATAGCTGTGTTTGCTAAGCTAAAAGCTTGTTGACTACAACTTCAAATCATGCAGCTTCCTAAAGCAAAAAGAAATTCACCTAGCACACTCATGACTGTGTATACTGAGCATGTGTAGTTGCACACCATAGGGTCAGGAGTACAACTTACGAAAGTAAGAGTTATCCATGCACTTTCAAGTTGGGAAAACAGGCAAAATCGGATGGGAATCTCCATATGGATAGCAGTGATGGTGGTCTACGGAGTTTGGCATAATATGAACTTTGAAGTCATTGCACTTTGATTTACTGCTAAGAAGTATTCTGTATACTAGTAATACTGAAATAACCTTCCTTAGAAAAATTGTAACATTGTAGGGGTCAAAACTGGTTTCCCATAGCAACCAATTGATTCCAAAACAGTAATGATGTGTTACAGTCTTTTGAATAAATGTCATTTACCAGAAGGATTGTTTCCTAGCCTTGTGAAGATCACATTACATGTAGTTGCATCACACCCATGGAATGCAGTTGTTGGTACACGTACAGCAGTTTGGTCATGCTTATAACGTGCTTTGGGGTCTTCACTGCAACTAGGCTAACTACTGATCTGGCAACCATGAAATCAAGTTGCAATAATAATATAATCACGCAAGCAGCCTAGAAAGGGAAATGTGTATGAGGTCCATATGTATGTTACAAACCTGAGCAACTCCTTCCGTCTCCCTGAAATCCGACATTGCACTGGCATGTATAGCTCCCGGGAGTGTTTGTGCACGTGGCATCAGAGTGGCAGTTGTCTGCATCCTGTTCACACTCATCAATGTCTGTGGGTACACAAAGAGCTTATTATCACATCTGAAAACCAGGAACAAGATAACACTCGCTGAGGCTACTTTAGCCAAGCAACCATGCTCGTGGAAGGTGATAGGCTCATGGAATGTGATGTGCTTCAACGTTTTCAACGGTACTGGTGGAGTGATCTGACAAAAGGCTGCTGGTTATACAGGCGAGTGAGTAGCCTAATCAGGCCAGGTATTTTGTGTGCTTATAGGCAACTTGGGCAAACTCATATGGCTATATGTTGCTATGGCGATGCCAATTTTGTAATTACGTCAAACTCAAAATTAAAAACCAAAAGCTGAGATATGGAAATATTGGGGCTTGAAGTTGATTTTTAAGAGCTTGCGCAACATTTACCACACGGCATATAGAACTCCCGACATAGCTATGAAACTGTCACCTCAACCATAGTCTCATGTTGCAAGATCCTGGTTATAATGCACGTGAGAAATATACGTGGAAACTTGAAACAAATTGCGGGGCATAGTGAGTACAATGTTCAGGCGATATATCACCCCCTCCTGCTGCTACTCATCAATGAAACTGGGATGAAGTGGACTAGTAATGTGTTACACACGTATAGAGTTAATGTCACAAACCTGAGCAGCTCCTTCCATCTCCCTGAAATCCAATGCTGCATGAGCATGCATAGCTCCCATCAGTATTCAAGCATAGAGCATTGTTGTGACAGTTGTGTAGATTATCCTTACACTCATCAATGTCTGTACAATGAAGATAAAAGTCACACAATCAGCTATGGCACCCATGGACGGAGCACCTCAGAGGGGAGGGACATGTTTGTGTTTGCACTCATGCATTGTCATAAGGGAGATGAGAGGCAAAACTACAAGTACGCTGTGTTATCCATGATTTCAACCAACACATACATTGTGTGTGCTCCAGTGAATGCTTCGCCTTTCCTCATGCTAATTCAAAGATTACAGGGCTCTAGGACCAGCTCAGTGAACAACACATCAATGTTTTTTTCCCACATAGGACTGCCAAATGTGCAAGTAGGCTAGCCAGGCTACTTGTGTACGAAGACAAATTGCTACAAACCTGAGCAGCTCCTTCCGTCTCCCTGAAACCCAGCATTGCACTGACATGTGTAGTTCCCAGGAGTGTTCGTGCATGTGGCATCAGAGTGACAACTGTCTGTATCCTGTTCACACTCATCAATGTCTGTGGGTACACAAAGAGATCACCAGTGAACTCATACTATATCTAAGCCATGTACTCACTGCCCTCTAATGGTAGCCACTCAAGGGCAGGAAAGCAAGTACCCAATGCAGCTACTTGTAGCATCCACGGCCTGGGACCGAGGCTAGACTATTTGGTTACTGCGATGGCAAGATCTTTCAAAGTCTCAGTGAATGTTGGTGCTACAGATGAATGGGAAAGCCCATGCAGTCGAGTAATTTTATGAAGATATCTTCAGAAGAATAAAGTTGTTACATAAAAGGACGACTGCAGCTTAGCTGCTAGTGAACAGTTCAGTGTTGGACTCTGCCCTCGCTGTAGTTCCTATAGGCCCTAACCCTATCCTAAGTTAGTCCAAACTACATGTATCCTACACTGTAAAAACGGAAGTGTGCACTGCACGCCATTTTGTCCCAATACATACACCAAAAGGTGTGTGTATTGGGACAAAATGGCGTGCAGTGCACACTTCCGTTTTTACAGTGTAGGAATATTGTTGATGGGTGCATAATACCGTTGAGAATAATGTAAGCGGGATGCATAAAACCAGGGAAGCTGAATATCCTATGACAACATTTTGAGTACAGAGGAATTTCAGTGGTGGAGTCAGACTGCATGGTTTTGTGATCTCACATTTACTGGGCTCCTCACCACAACTACATAAACAACCCTATTCAGCAGAGTTCAAATTACTGAATTCCAGTAAACAGTCCTACTCAGCAAAATTCAAGATATTATTGAATTCCAGTAAGCAACTTCAGTGGCTTAGCTTTAGTGGAACTCTACTTCTATTGACTCTCTGTACTAGGAATATGCATGTTGTGCACATGAGCATATTAGTTGGCACAGTTTCATAAAAAGAAGAAACTGGGTGCAACATTGAAGTAAGGGCTAGCTAGCACTATTGCCCTGGGACAACACTTGCTACATAACTGGTGTATTACAAGTAGATCTCAACACTTCCTACGGACTAAGCAAAGTCATCCTGAATATATTTGACTTTGCTGCAGAGGTGCATCTTTGCATTCAACGTCTTGTGGGGACATAAATGTAATATAGCCAAGATTTACAACCATTACCGTCTCAGTAGGAATAGCTTCTCGAGTATGCTCTGCAGGTGTGGCTCCAAGTCGCCTAGGTTCCAGTGGGCATGGTTCTAAATAAACCCATTGAAAGGTGAAGCCCCCTCCCCACTCTATACTCATCTTCGTTGCCTTCACATCAGCAAGATGGAAGTCACAGCATAGGTAGCAAGAGTTCATTTGTTATGAACTCTTGATACGTAGTAGCGATCTGGTAGCAGCAATTGAGGCTGAGATCGAGAAGGCAATCAAGAGCTACGTACGAGAACAGCTCTTACATGGAGGCAAAAGGAAATTTAAATTCTTACCTTGCGTAATCGAGCGACACCCAAATCTGCTGGCATGGCACTCTCAACCATGCCATGCGAGCGTGGTTCGGCATAGTTCACTTGCATATGAAGTCAATATGCTACAAACCTGAGCAGCTCCTTCCGTCTCCCTGAAATCCGACATTGCACTGGCATGTATAGCTCCCGGGAGTGTTCGTGCACGTGGCATCAGAGTGGCAGTTGTCTGTATCCTGTTCACACTCATCAACGTCTGTGGGTATACAAAGAAAGAATTATCATTATTGTCGATGGGGTGCATCATACCCAAGAGAAAAAGGAACATGCACGGGGGTGTATGAAACAGCAAGCTGAACTTCCAGTGACACAGGTGCAATGTTTGAGTGTACAGAGGATCAACTTTCTGGTAGCTCCAGTCAGAATGGACCACTTGAGAGATATCTCACACCTACTGGGCCACCTCGCCACGGACTTACTATCTATATATATACAGCCCTGCGCAGCTCACAAAATTACAGAATTCCAGCAATCAACTTCAATGCATAGTTTTAGTGCAATTCTGTATCCCATCAACACTCTCCGTTACTAGGTCTTCCTTTCCGGTGATTGGGAATGAGACCACATGGGATGCTTCTCAGTATACATGTACGTAATTATTGCCTTTTGCTGTCACTAGGTTGCAACTGAAACCGGAAATTATCACACAGAGACAGTGGATCAGAGGGTTCAGGGCTTGCTGGAGAGACAGGAGCCTAGTTAGGAACTATGCTACATTCGTGCGGTAACCAACAAGGATGGAGTGCTCTTGTAACCAAGAAATCAAATTGCAGTAATAATATACGCAAGTGTGGCCACTTGCATTTCAGGTCAACGTTACAAACCTGAGCAGCTCCTTCCGTCTCCCTGAAATCCGACATTGCACTGGCATGTATAGCTCCCGGGAGTGTTCGTGCACGTGGCATCAGAGTGGCAACTGTCTGTATCCTGTTCACACTCATTAATGTCTGTGGGTACACTCACTAGGGTACATAAAGAGATCACCTGTTAACTCATACCAATTCCAAGCCATACTCACTCAAGAAATCAAGTTGCAGTAATAATTAATACAAGTAGCTGAGCTCGCTTCGCTCGCTCAGCTACTTTCCCCTCGTTCGCCTACCGTGCGTAATCCGGCGCCAGACAGCTCTCTGTGCAGAGCTGCTCACCGATTGCGTCCGCTTCAGCTGCTGCTCGCCGCTTGCGTCGCTTTAGCTGCTGCTCCCGGGCCCGATTGCGGCATACACTTCAACTGCTGCTCCCCGTTTGCCTCCGCTTCCAGCTGCTGCTCCAGATTGCGCCCGCTTCAGCTGCTGCTTGCTCGCCGCTTGCATCCGCTTCAGCTGCTGCTCCCGATCGCGTCCGCTTCGGCTGCTACTCCCCGATTGCGTCCGCTTCAACTGCTGCTCGCCGATTGCACTTGCTGGATTCCAGCCCATGCCATGCCCGGGCCCAATGTTCGCGAACATTCTTCGCGGAGTTCGAGGTTCAGTAAATAATTAAAGTACGAAGGTCGCGCGTCACTATAGTCTAGTCCCGCCCCACGAACATCCCACTTCCGTTACAGACACACACACACACAAACACACGGTTAAAATCTTAATGTATTGATACGCAAGTGTGGCCACTTGCATTTGAGGTCAACGTTACAAACCTGAGCAGCTCCTTCCGTCTCCCTGAAACCCAACGTTGCACTGGCATGTATAGCTCCCGGGAGTGTTCGTGCACGTGGCATCAGAGTGGCAATTGTCTGTATCCTGTTCACACTCATCAATGTCTGTGGGTGCACAAAGAGATCACCTGTTATATTACAACAGATATTGTGTCTATGCATGACTCCAGTGCAGAACTCTGGTGAGCTGTCATCCTCCTCGCGGCACAACACACGACAGCTCTCTCTTAAGCAGTCTTGTGAGCTCTCACTTCTCACTGCGTTGCGTTAGTTCAGCATAATTCACTACCCTGGTGTACCAATGGTCATGCTAAATAGCATCTAGCATTTACTGTGAGATTGAGGTCAAGTAGGTACAAAGGTTGTGCACATCACAAGCCTAGTCCCGCCCCACTTCCATTACTCACATGATCACCCAAACACACAAACAGATCACCCAAACACACAAACACATATGTTTATAATGTATGGAATAGTCACTGCCCCTAATCAAGGGCAGGGATACATGGCAAATTAGGACAATACTCAATGTGGCTATTCGTAGCCTCTGCGGCCTGGGACCAAGGTTAGATGTTTGGTTACTGTAATGGCGAGATCTTTTTGAGGTTCCGTGAGTGTTGATGCTACAGGTGATCTCATGAATGGGAAATCCTTTGAGGTGGAGTAGTTAATCGTCACAGACGTGGTAGATCTACCCTCCCACCATTGTGCATTGCCTCAACCGAAAATGACATGATTGACACGTTCAATACGTATGTGTAAAGCTAGGGGGTGTGGTAATGAACAGGCAAGCACATACAAAAAATAAAATACTTCTGGAGGCATTTCAGCCATTTCTATGAAATTTTGGACGAATTATGGCGGATGAGTGTGATTCCTTTACCAAGCTGACATTTGGGCCTCTGTTGTTGGCGAGGAATTTTGAAAAATGGTGAACAGCCTGGTTGGCGGCATATTCGCCAATCAACACTTTGCCCATTTATTACAAAACAGGACAAGCATCAGCGATCCGATAGCCGAGCTTCAATGCAGGTTAAAATGGAGGGCTGGGCAGCTGGTAAGGTGAACACATTGGCCTAGTGGGAGCAGTTCCCCAAGGAAGAAGCGGAAGACTTTTCTTGCAAAGACTACTGGGTTAATTCAGAAACTTTCTGAAAAGTTCCAAAAAGTTCACTTCTGACTTTGTTTAGGTTTTCCGGAGCTTTGGTTAGGTTTTCCGGTGCTGCATTTTTAGCATGTGGCAGAGTTATGGAAATGGTTTCCACAAATTGGTGTCACTTTTAAAGACACATACATATATGCACACTGCCCTCGTTCCTCATTCCCAGGCCTTGCCCCAGCTTCCCAGCGACAAAAGCTGAGGCAGAGCCTGGGAACGAGGCTAATGAACACTCTTCGTGCAAATACCTGAGTTGCCATGAATACGAACAATGAGGTTCGATAACATACCAGTGCATGTCCGTCCATCTCCAGTAAACCCACTTGTGCACATGCAGGTATAACTGGTGGGCGTGTCCACGCACATAGCAGCGAGGTGGCAATCATGAAGACCCAGTGTACATTCATCAGCTGCATGTGCATGTATAAGTGTGCGGATGAGACTTGCACTAGCTCACATTAAGGCGTTCGCCGTTCGGTAATGATCTAGTCAGGCCACTTCGATACGAGGTATTTGTACGCTTATATAACTCGTGCATGTGTCACAAGAACCTCTGTAACAGTCTTGCCAATGTATTTTAACCCTCCCTCTGTAAGTACGTTTTCTCAGTGGAGTGTTGAAGTCAGTTATAGTACACTGCAGCTAGGAGGATGAACTCCTTACTACGTATGAAAGCTTATCATACAGAGACAGTGGATCAAAACATCAGATACATGGATGGATTCAGGGCTTGCTGGAGAGACAGCAGCCTAGTTAGAAACTATGCTACATTCCTGTGGTAACCAAGAAGGATGGGGTGCTCTTGTGCATGTGTCACAAGAACCTCTGTAACAGTCTTGCCAATGTATTTTAATGCTGGTTTTTCCCTCCCTCTGTAAGTATGTTTTCTCAGTGCTGCTAACCTAGTGAAGTACATGCAGCTGGGAGGATGAACAACAAAGAAAACTGCTTACTAGGTATGAAAAAAAATCCTAGTTTGAACTCACTTCAACACATCGTTCCCAGGATTTCTGTTCTTCAGTTTGCGTTGACAATAATACACGAAGTATTCTTGTCAACGCAAACCGAAGAACTGAAAACGGGGTAGGCCTGGGAACGAGGCTACATATCTGCAAAGTACTTACCAACAACACTGACATCAAAGATGGCAAACTGCCGCACCGGAGATGCATCCAGCAGCTCGCCCTGGTATATCCCTGCATCACTGAAGTTGACGTTCTTGACCAGCAGATCACTACTTGCCGGCCTAAGCGTGTATTTGGTTGTGTTAGCTGTTATGGCCGTCCCATTGTGCCACCACTGTATGGCACCGGTGTAGTTAGCGACAATGTTCACATTGGTCCCATAGGTAATAGAGGCAGCCTGGCCCTGGTCAGAGTACGGAGGGAGAGGGGTAGGTGATGCTGTGGGTGTTTGGCAGGGAGAGAAGAGTAAAAACATCAGTCAGACTGCATGGTTATTTCTATTGGCTTTGCATAGGTAATGGGAGTTAGTCCAGACCAGGAGCGCATGAGCTGCTAAAGGCGGTGAAGGAGCGTCAAAGTAGTATAGACATGTTGTGATCCCTCATGCCTTATGGTCATACTTTATATGGAAGACCTTTGCGGTACCGCACAAACGCCAATTTGTTTTCTCACACTTTTATGCGTCGGCCTCTTGCTGTACAAGGTCAAATTTTTGGATGTGTGAATTAAGGACTACTACTTCCGCTAGGGCACGCATGCTGAGTTCAACGCTCCTTCGCCGCCTTCGGCGGCTCATGTGCTCTTGTCCATACGTACTTCTGGTAGTCTGTTAGCAGTGCCTTACTCCATGAACGTGGTGCTTATTGACAAATGTATATAGCAAATGCCTCTCTATCTACAACTAGAAGGTCAGTTTTCAATGTTGAGTTTTAAGGTAAACATACGTGGAACAGTCACTGTCGTGTTCACAATCGCCTCTTGTCCCACGGATGCGATTGTACTGCACTGGTAGGTGATCCCAAAATGATTAGAGCTGGGCCGTTGGAGCATGATGTTTGTGAATCCATAAACGGACACATTCACAGGTTCAAGCAGTATATCTCCAAAAGCCTGGATGTAAAACGTAGGGTGTCCAATTAATCCCCATCTAATTAACAGAACGGAAGAGAAATCAGGAAAGTGAATGTTTCATAATAGTCTACTGTAGAGCACATGCCAAACTAGCCTCGTTCCCAGGCCTGAGACGGAGAGGAGAAAAGGGCCTGGTTTCCACTGTCTGTGCATGTGCTAAATTGCGGTGGAATTCCACCGGCACTGCAGACATTCGATTATGTCTATACACTCGTGACTTAGTATAGTAAGAATATGACCTGTGTACGTTGGCGAGCGCTACGATGTCGCAGCTCTCGATCATGAGCCCTCAGGTGGAAAGGCGCTCCTGAGTTGAGCTAGCACAGCGACCTGTGATTGAAACATAGTTTTGTATGGGTACCGTTGCACCGACCGGGTGGAGTCAGTGTGATGCCCGTTTGTTCTGAATAATAATGTCCGGTAAGTGTGTGGCTGACTGTGGTCATGCCACACCCCATCCGGCGGATGGAGGACCAGTGTAGCAAAATAGAAAGCATCACATGCTCAACCATGTGACTACGAAGACGTCATTTGCACCCGCCCCCTTATGAATACATTGCGGTTACCCATAATTAAGTGTATGTGCAAACAGTAGAAACAAGGCCCTTTTCTGAGAACGAGACTAATACCATGCGCCCAACCTCTATTCACGTGCAAGTTCTTGCACGGGGATGAAAAGGAGAGTATGAAAGGCTGAAACTTAAGGATAAGGTTTGGTTTCAGAAAAGCCGGTAGAAGAGAAACATCAGTTTCAATATGCTTCCCATTGCCGAGACGGTGTTCGAAGATACACAATCAACTTCCCTGCATGCATTATGTACATTATACAGCTGCATTTATAATCAAGTTAGCCGAACATTGCATGAGTTTCACGGCTACCACCATGTTTCTTATTCATATATAGCTGCTCTATGGGTGGGTGGCTACTACATACCTAAGTACATCTAGCATATCTAGCTACATGTATAATATTATAGCACCCATAATTTCCCCAAACCATGGGCGCTTGAGATGTATATCATCGCTTCACCTACCGAATAGCAGTGGATATATTGGGTGTGGTCTTAGCACACCCAAGAACCAGCTCCTGTCCCTCAGTGAAGTGTGCTTGGCTAGGAGGGCGAATGGAAAACACGTCAGTACCAGGCGGCAGACCATCATCTGCGTGGGGAAGACATGACATACGTACGTGCAGAGGTGATGCATCACGTTTTGGACGATATTTTAGCTATAAAACAACACCAGACCATCTTTCAACCTACTTCACATCTCTGGGTTTAGCAGTCCTTTTAGTACTAATCACGCTTAGAATACACATGGATAGTTAATGAGGCGGAAGCTTTGATGTTTACAGGCTTCCACAGTGTTTAACTGGGTTAAGTCCTCATGCAATGTTCACCAACCAATTGGTAGCTAAGGGGTAGTTTATGGTCTAGGATAGATAGAGCACCCTCCATTTGGACATAACACCTTTGGGTCAATTGGTCTGCGTTAATTGGTCTCTGCCAACTGACCAGGGGTCATGTAGTATGTGTGTGACTTGCATAGCACAAACTGTACATACGTAGCATGACCATTTCAGTTATGTACCGGTATGTACAATATCTGATTGGTATCCAATACAGGTAGTGCTGTGGCAGTAATCTAGAAGGTGGCTGAGTGGCAATAAGGTAGCCTCGTTCCCAGGCCTCCACGCCCAGCGTTTGTCGCTTACAGTCCGTGCTTTTCATACTGCACGCGTCAAAAGCCGGGCGTGGAGGCCTGGGGACGAGGCTAGCAAAGAGTACGTATAAGTAATATGAGGCAGCATCTACAGTACAGATTTGACCAAGAATGGAGTGGAGTCCTTCAGCAGTTGCTGATCAGCTCTCCCAGGGAGGGGACACTCGCAGCTGCTCACAGCAATCTGCAGTCCCCAGATATATAGCTTCACACTGCTGTAACACTTGCTAAGGGTCCAAGATGTAACTGTATAGCCTCGTTCCCAGTCCCACGACCGGCTTTCCGTCGCTTTACCGTACTGCAAGCGACGGAAAGCTGGGCGTGGGACTGGGTACAAGGCTAGTAACTGTATAGCTCCCAAATCTTATGCATATTTCAATTCAGGCAACAACAAAGGACTTGCAGTAGCCCAATCCCATACTGGGTGATCTGAGTAGCTCCACCCTACCCAACATTAATTGTTGGAGTGAAAATTTCCAACCATAATTATGCATGCATTCACTGGAGGTCATGGGTCAGTGGGATTGCTCCTACTACTTGACCACTGTCACCCAGCAACCTACACACACGACCACTCCTTAGACACAGTGGGTGTGTCCATCCAGCTGTCTGTCTCATCCAAGCGGAAGTGGGTGTCACATGAGCCGGCAGGACATCACATGCACTCCCCAAGCACTGGTGCCAACCCTTAAGGTACGCTACATATAGCGGTCAATGTCGGGATGCTGCTCAATGAATATCCAAGTGCTGTTAAAAAAAACTATATACTGCAGGAAATGAAGTGGATGTCAAAGGAAAATTGGCAGCTAACAAGTTGACACAATCTCCTTTGGTGGAAAGGTACACTACTTACTCCTCCCCTGCTAAATCAGGTTAGGTGACACCACGCCAAGACTACTCCAAAGAGTGGAATGGGATCCTAACCTAGTCTCGTGCCCAGACCACACCCCCGTCTCTCCCCTCGGGGGGTGTGGTCTGGGCACAAGACTAATCCTAACCCTGAGCCACCAGTTGGCTATTTTGTGCAATTTTACTGTGATAGCATTTAGCTGAAACGCGCAGTAGCCAAAGTAACCGATGCTCAGCCTCTACTATCACGACTTCGTACATTCTTGTGCATTGTGTTACCTGAACCTCAGGCTATAGGCATCGGAATACATAATTATAACAGACATGCCAGCTGTGCTACAAATTAGCCTCATTCCCAGGCTCCCCCCTGCAAGCGTGGTTACATTTTCGTCCCCACGCACGCATGGGGAGCCTGGGAACGAGGCTGCTATAAAGCAGTTAGTGGACAAGCGCTCCAGGTTATTTTCGTCTTGAGGCAACAGAAATCCATGGTAGAAGACTATCCCCCCCCCATGTACCTCTAGCCGTGTGACCAAAAGAATGATACAGTGGATTGCCATACAGGGTGAATTAGAACTTTGTACAACTGTAGTTACAGTGAGCACATGGCCTAGGCCTCCCTACTCATAATAGAATCTGTATGGAATTTTAAAACACTGTAATTCACTGTTTTTTCTCTGTCTATTGAGATTGCCCCCACCTCTTATTGCCCATGACTACTGGAAGGTTTTCAGTTCAAATTATTAAGGTCAGTCAGCAAAATCCAACCCAAATCTTTCATAAACAATAGCAGTTGTAGTTCCGTCTACTTCCGCAATCTTCCCTAGCAGAATCTGACCCATATCTTTCACTTCATTATACTCGTGCAGCTTATCAATGTGGACCTGAAGTTCCTCTTCATGGTAGTCTTCAGAAAGATCTCTTATCTCTCTTCGAACAGCTTCAAGCTGAGTTTTTAGCTTCAAAACTTCCCTGGCCATTGTTTCCACGTTTATAGTATTCGGGCTTGTTTTACGGTCCTGGCAACTCCGTTGCGATGCGGGGCCTAGCTTCGCTGGAGATTTAAACGCTAGTGTAGCACGCTGCCTTAAGGCGCTCCTTGTATTACTGGAGCGTTTTCTGACAGGTTTTAACTGTGCGCAGATCACCGTGCACCCCTCGCACACTTGTTTCGCCTCGATTTCACCGCTACTAACCATTTTCCGCACCACTTGACCCACAGTGGAAGGAGTCGCCGTCCCAGATAAATCAGCGATTACCTCCTCCAACGTTCTCGGTTCACTGAGCTTAAGTAGAGAATCGCGGAGTTTCTCAGGATCAGGAATCGCCATCTCTAGCTCTCCGTCCATGTGGCACGCACAGCCTCATTCCCAGGCCGCGGAACGTGGAACGGGGGCAATGCGGTACTATGACAACCCCGGTTGAATCCAATCAATGATGATGATGATTATCATTATCGAATCCTCATAGCAACCAGTTGTACAGTACGTAAGTCTTAGATTATCACTTAGCAACGAATTTAGGCATCCAGTGACACACTTTGTGTTGGTTCACAACCTCCCTGGGAAATTGCATGGTCAGTAGTCTAGGATGGGACCCACTCAAGGAGGTGCCACTCAATAGATGCCGTAGTCAACAGTGTAGCAACTCGTGAGCAGTTGCAACTGTGGCTATGGTATCTGTGGGAGTGAGACCCTCTTGTCACTGAATTAATCCATGCCGGTGCGGCTAGGTGAATTTGTTACATTACCAGCAAACAGCTGTCTGAATGATGTTGACATTCTTGTAAAGTACCATGGTACTGGTCCACGAGATGAAGTCAAGTGCTACTCATCCAGAGGAAAAAAAGAGCAGCCACACCATCGTTTGTCCATTTGAAGAGATGTCTTCGGTTTCCGTATACGTATTTCTAACCTCATGCATACATGTACTTTAGCATGCATCATATGAGGAGAGCTACTCAATGATATTGATATTTTGAAGAGAAGTCATCCGAGCTCCGCTATCACGGTTGCAGCGCCCAGATCTGACATATAAATTGCCCACCTCACTTCTTCTACAACAATGTGCATGTACTCTGTATCATGACTAAGTATACAGCCTGTTATCGGAGTGAAAAACAAACAGCACACAAATCCAATGATAGCCATATCCTGTACATGATTCAGCTTGCAAAGTAAACAACACACTCAACTTCGACTATAATTATGCTCAGAATAAACATGAAAGTTGTGCAGCAGCAGATCGCGACTGCACATTCTTTTCACACGCATTGTGACTGTGTTTTTATCACATTGTAGCCTCCATATACATGTATTGTACTCTGTGTGGTCCCATAGGTCAAAGTTTATGGCCTGCTGTCATGTGACAAGACCGCAAAATAAAATTCATTCATTCATTCATTGTGCTGCTTCAATCGTAGTCAAGATCAAAATAAAAGGTTACATGTTGATGATCTTGAACGCACATTGCAAGGAAGCTTAGGGAGGTCAGTTATGTAAATGAATTGCCAAGTGATCAGGCCATTGTACTGTACACAGCACTAAATGGCATCTATAGTCAACTCCAACGGTATAGCAGCCCTAGCCTCGTTCCCAGTCACAAGCCCAGCTTTTCGTCGCTTGCATTACGGTAAAGCGTACTGCAAGCGACGAAAGCTGGGAGTGGGACTCAATGGGAACGAGGCTACAGCAGCCCAGGATTCAAATCAATGCCCCGATACAGTTACTATCACCTCCCTGGGTATTTCACTTACTTGATATAATAACGCTGGCCCAATCACTCTCCACTATCTGGCCGGATCTGTCGGGGTCACTGGCCAGGCATCGGACTTCGGTTCCATTGTCGGCCACGGTTGGGAAGTGGAGCTCTAGGTAGGCTGCGTGGTCATACTGGAATGGTACAAACCTCCCTGCAACCATGGTCGGCTGGAGAGGGGTTACGGTTCCTCCTGCGCGGACCTCCCACCTGACCACCGGTCTGATTCCATTCCGGAGCTGGTTGAACTCACACTGGAAAACAGCTGCTTCACGTGCACCACCTTGCAACCGGTACACCACATAGTCCTCAGGTTGTAACTCAAACTGCCTTTGAGCTGGAGGGTGTAAGGTTTCACAGTCATCAGTTTACTGCCTTCAGCCAACAATACTAAGAATGCTAATTTCTATGAAGACACTCATTGAACACTTACATGCAGCTACTAAGAATGTTATAGTTTCTCTGAAGACACTGCTTGGCTTCACCCATTGAATACCTACGTATTGGATCTGCCACCATCATCTTTCTCTTATCCCCTCCCCCCAAACATAATTATTATACGTAATTGGAATGAACTGCGATACTTATTAGCATGCGCTACGGCGAGTCGAAACTGGGGTTGCCACGGCTACAGTGTACCAGGAGTGCAGTTGCCCCTCAATGTCATGTAAAATTAATAATGTAACCATTGACTAACTTAGGAATGGCCAACAAAGATTTCAATCAGACCCTAAAACCATTAGTATTGCGTGGCCAGACCCCATTCCGTACGGAGGGAAGGGGTCTGGGGAATGGCCACAGAGCGGCTTGTCGCTCAGGAATTTACTTAGCTATGTATTCCAGCAATGACGTAAGCGACAGCAATCGCCAAAGTGAAACTTGCAATATTGCTGTACTCGCGATTTCGCTGTCTGCTGTGTTCCAGCACATCTCTCGCGCAGTTCACTTCTCACGCTTCAGGTTTACGCTCCACTCATACTCGAATTTTGAATTTTCTCGTTAATCACATATATTCAGGTAGCTGAACGCTGTGCTGTGATTGGACCCACACTCCACGGTGCAGTGCACAAACTGCAAACTTGCCATTCAACAGACCCCTACCCTCCGTGTGGAAATGAGGTCTGGCCATGCGAGACTAGGTTAATCTATATGGATGCCTGACCTGGACAATCAGGAACGGTGTAATGATGTGAACTCTTCAAAGTGTTTGTGGTAAGGTTCTTGGCTGGCTATCAACAGCGATACTATCAATGTGCCAACCAAAATTGGCTTTTATAATGCCAAGTTAGGACTTAATACCAAGGCCATTGCCATGGATATACGTACAACAAAAAGAAACGGGTAAGAAAGTGTGGCAGAAAAGCATGGCAGAGCGTGGACACTATCAATCCCTAGAGGATTGTTTTGCGACTATGTACCTTTAACTCTTTACCAACCACAGATTCTGGAGGTCAGTTTTATAGCTTGTAATCTACTTAAACATACCCTATATAAGGTTCCCATCGGTTTTCACGCTCAAAACTTCACCCAGAACTGCACACAGCCATGCTTACCCATTCGTGATTCTGACCACACCCACTCGTTAACGTGTACGCGATCAAGATGCTCGGGCGACGGTAACTCGCTCTAGCAGAAAAATCAGCCTTGAACACTGGAATTCGAGGCTCTGCAAGGTGAGACCACTGTTTTCTAGGCCCATTTATGCTTAAAACCCAAGAAATGGCCTACCCGGCTCCAACCAAGGGCTGTTCAAAGCTGAGCCCAGACACGGCCATGCTGTTTGCACCCTTCGGGTGCACCCACCCACCTCCCCTTGCCCCGCCCTTTCTGCTGGCGCAGAGCCTATCTCCCAAGGAGATTGCCAGATGTGACATCATGAAGGTGAAAGTCTCATGACGGCTTTTGCAGTCATTGGTTGGTAAAGGGTTAATTGGCTTCGGCGGGGTACAGATTGTATACTACATCAAAGTGTTGTTACATGTACCAGAACTAGTGTTGCAGTGTACAAGTACAACACAATTATATCCTCAAAGTGTTGTTAAGTGTACGCAAATGTGCACAAACCAACAAACTGGCAAATATTTGTGGCTACTTTGTAAATCGGAGGTCTCTCTTAGCTAATAGATGCACTAAACCTACCATATTTCCCGTTGTCTCTGCTTTTCAGCCCCCAAACTCCACACACATGACCATGCAGCCATCCTCTACACATTCGTGACTCTAACCACACCCATCCATCAAGGGGCATCCAATAGTCACGGCTCTCTGCCGACCATCGCTCGTCTAGACCGAGAAAAACGCTTCACTGCCAGAAATGGGGGCCCTACTAGGCGAGAGGACTGTTTTCTCGGCCCATTTGTGCAAAGAAGGAGAGAAATGGCCCACCCAGCTTCAACCAAGGGCTTTTCAAGGCTAAGCCCAAAAGCGGCCATGCTACCTAGGCTCAGTGCTGAAACCCACCCACCTCCCCCTTTCCCGCCCTCTCTGCTGGCGCAGAGCCTAAGTCCCAAGGACATTGCCGGAAGTCTGACATCACTGATGAAAGTCTCATGCCAGATATATCCGGCTACATCGGGGAAAGGGTTAAGTAAAGTTTCTTGAAACAATTAGAATCTCAAATCATGATCAGGACAGACGCAATTTTAGGGGCCAAAGGGTGTCCATATTAGAGGGATTCCATTACATGCAAGGTGAGTTTCAGCACAACTATTATACGTTTATTGTATGATTGCGATCATGACGGAGTAGTCAGTCTTTTTGTAGACCTTTCATGCAAGCTATGAGGTTTGGTTATTTGCATTATTTACGCGGCACAATTTTTCCCCTACCAGGAGTGTAAAAACAGTTTCTGGACGTACTACAAGTATTAGGACAAAGATGATTGCCATCATGGGGATAAAAATTGAGCCCATTGGGGTTGCACAAACTGGCATGGAGTACCATATCAGAATTGAATGACAATTCAATAAGCAATGTCAACCACAGCTTAGCAGGCACTTCTGAAGTATGACACTCACTATTCCTGGTATATACATGCAGAGGAGGTTGGACATGGTTGACCTTTTCTAATCAAAATGGCTGGGGTCACACTAATTAGATCTCGAGATCTCAAGAAGGCATTTTTTAGCTAATTCTAAGGAGGGACCCCTTCATCAAAAAATTAATAATGAGGGGGACCAACCTCAAAATTGGCTAAACATGCTTCTTACTCCAAATGCAGTAGTGTGACCCCAGCCATTTTGAGCCATTTTGATTAGAAAAGGTAGCGTTCCAACCTCCTCTGATATACATGTACATGTACAGAGCCTGGGGTTTGCATGAATATAATCATGCCGGCAGTATCTTTTGACCACGTAAGTGCAATCCAGTGACCTTACTATCAGTATCAGGTTACTGAAGTTGTAGTCAAATTTCTGAGAAATGCACTGCACATTCTGTTGTCAAGGTGCAGCGGACAACACTTCTGAACAGCATGTTCACAGGAAAGCAACTGAATGGCTGTCTGCCTGGATGCTCAAGTTTCCAGGTAACAGTAGCCTCGTACCCAGTCCCACACCCAGCTTTCCGTCGCTTGCAGTACAGTAATGCAAGCGACGGAAAGCTGGGCGTGGGACTGGGAATAAGGCTAAGGTAACAATTAATATATGGAGATTAAACAGTTTCTGTGGAAACCCGTTTTACGTCAAGGTTTCCACGGCAACCACAGCAAGGGGGTGAACTGTATAGCTATATACATCTTACTAGGAAGACCAGTGCTTTTGTAGAACAAATTGTTGATGCTGTACAATGTCGAGGACTATTATTGTCCAGACTGAGTAGAGGACTATTATTGTCCAGACTGAGTTCGGTAACCTTCATGGTTTGATTGCAGGTGAAATGACACAAATGAATAGGCAAAGTCATGGGACACGGCTCCAAAGGAGTGTTCTCGGTCGGCAAAAAAGGCATTGAGTGTCCTCAGTTCACTGGCTCATCTCATGAGCCTCGAGCCAGCCAAGTGCTAGACTCAGTACCAGACCCTCGTGCGAGGGTCTGACTAGCCAAGTGCTTTCTGACATGACACTCACAGTCACTCAGCGAGGAGAGATCGGCTCCACAACTGCAAAGCTTCTTGGTAGGAGGCTTTTCTTCTTCGTTTGTCAACCTCCAATTATGACTGTTCACATGTGTCCTCTACCCGTGCACTTCTTATTACATGTACCGTATACCTCCATATATGTCCATTAGATGTCATGGTTGGCCAGTTGGTTTGCGGGCTGTGGCCCCATAATACTTTGGTAGCTAACTATGTGAAATGAGATCCTTGCCACCCCAAACTCCTATGTCTGCCCAACTACTCGTAGCATACTTTTCCTTATCATTCGATCAGCACTGTGTCTGCATTGCCTCCTGAGTCCGCCCGGCGCCCCTGCAGGGCGTCACAATCCAAGTGCACGGCAACTCAAATCAGATGTCATTCTGCACACGTGATAAGTGACTGCACATAAGCAGACGAACCAAATGCAGGAACTCAGAACCAGGCTTCATATATACATGCATGCCCTGCTGGTATAAAAGGCCATCAAAGTGTTGAAGCCTTAGATTAATACGCATACCACTCATTACCACCACGTTAAATTGTTGCTATTGGGAGAGAATGCTTCAACTGTTTGGAACATGTTTATGGATTATACAGAGCTTCTGCAAAAACTTCGGAGGTTTCATTATTGTTGCAGAATTTGTGACGATGTGTCTGACAACTCTAGTTACATTACTAACCATGCCTGGACTAGGCGGAACCATGGTAAATGCTACGTGATGTTATTGTGCATGACCAGTTTGGAATGCAAGATGAAGGTAATTTGCATAGTGATAGACAATTATTACCTCTTATCAAAGAGGCAGAAATTCATGAACAAAGTATTAACGCCTACAAATTCTTATAGGCTTAAGATCCATGTCGCAGATATGCAACATTGGGTAGTAAAAGAACTGTAAGATTATTATAGACTTACTGAAGTAGGAGATTCTTGCATAGTGAGAGACCTGAGTGAAAGATCCAGTGGCGCTCTCAGCTACACATCGGTAAATCCCTGCCATCTCACGATGGAACGAAGCAATGACCAGTGTTCCCCCATTGACAGTGATGCCCACACTGGGGAGTAAGGGGCCATTATTGAACAGCCACTGCGTCACCACCCCATTGCTTACAGCACACTGCAGGGTGACGGAGTCGTTAAACCTGACCTCCTGGCTTTGTGGATGCTCAGTAAAGTTGATGATCACTGTAGAAACACCAAAGTGAGCGGTTTGTGAATTCATTACTGGAGTGACACATAAAGTGAATTCAATCTCTAACCGTCAACATGCAGGTTGGGCTGTTGTACGACTACAGCATTGGTGAACGTCGCAGCTGGTGTACACAAACACAAACACACTGCAACATTGATACTGTTTACATGCCCCCTTTGATTGTAGGTTAACTCCCCTATCCCACCACTGCACACGTACACATCCTGAATGCATACCGTCTACCGCTTTACCTGCAGATGTCTGTATTGCACTCAGGAAAAGGATCGTCAGAACGTAAGTAATGCCGTGAACCGTTCTGTGAAACGCCACTGCCTTCATCGTGAGACCAGACACGTACAGGCCAAACTCCCACTCGACTAAAATTAATCTCGTTTGGGCCGCGGGAACGCCCATGCATAATTACGTTCCTCGCCTTGTAAACGCGCGCCGCTTATTCCCACGTGTAATCGACATTCTTGAGCTCAGATTTCATAGCGAACATCTGACATCATGAATTACCTTCATGAAGAGCCATACACTGTCAGGGAGTTCAATGGAACTCTGGCATCATAGCTAGCTACCTACTTTCCATTTCCTCGATCCTTGCCCCCCCTCCCCCCCCACAATAGATACACCAGTGGCTGGCGGCATTGGTCAATAGATACACCAGTGGCTGGCGGCATTGGTCGGATGTGAGGGTACGTATTTGAGATATTGATAGTGGACCAGGGTTGCCTTGTACTCGTACTTGAACTCCCACTATATATGTGACTAAATCTCATTTGGGCACGCCCATAATTCTTATGTACCTTATTATGTCCTCCAGCTCCTTGCAAACATGCATATGCGCTACTTATAATCGACATTCCAATGGTTTATCCTGTGCAGTGACTGATAAGCAGTGCGTGTGATAGATCAGAGTCAGACCCTAGCCTCATACCCAGGTCCCGGTCAGCCTCGTACCCAGGCCCCGCCTGTCCAGGGCCTGGGTACATGGGGTACGAGGCTAAGTCGGACCCATGCAAATCCATGCCAGCAACCTTACTGGGCCCCCTAACAATACATACTGACATCTGGCCAATGCTGCCAGCCACTCAGCTTGCTAGATAAGAAGATATTAGCTACATAATTATAGCTATGCTATTCATGATAAACAATGTGGAGTGGTGTGGGGATGTACAACATAGCTAACCCTACATAATGAATGATGAAAGTGATATTGTGGTAACTTAACCTCAACTGGGTACATTGTACCTATGTGTGTCCATGGTTACGAATACAACAAATGTAATTTTCTATCTCTTTCTCTCTCTCAGCAACACAAAAAGGATATTGCTTGCCTATCAGCCAATGCTGCATGGGGGACAGATCTCGAAATAAAGAAGAGGGTTTAAAACATTTAGCATAGCTACAGTCATTTTTCTACTGGACTGGTAATTTGGGTTGGTCATGATCAGTTACTAGCTATATGAATTGAAAACATGTGCTGGACCCTCTCAGAGTCTCTCATGACGATGATGTTCTGTTCACTCCACCCGAGATGTTTATAGCTAGACATGCAAATGATACAATGGCTCAGGACCTTGAGTCCCATGGATCCCTTAGTCTCTATATGTCATGCCTTCAACTACAATTATACTGTTTCTGATATTCCTACCTCTACTATTTTTTACCTTGGATCTCCAGACAGATGCTTTCTGGAGAGGCAATTAAATCCAATGCATCACTCTATATATACCATGGCGTGCAAACAGAGCAACCCCATGAGTCTGAATGCTGCCAAGGGTGGAGCCAGCGAGAGCCAAGATCTTGCCTCAAGCTCGCTGCAGCTGTACCTATAGCAGTGGTAGTACACCACCACACATACAATATACCAGTTTACAGTAAATTTGAAAGAAGCTAATGGAATGAAAGCGCAACAAAACATCTCTGCTAGCCAGTTGATCAACAGTGATTGTCGTTAGCTATGTGCAGTATAATATACTATGGTTGGTGTAATATTTTGATGTGCATGCCTGCTACTGACAATGATCTCGGTCACGCAATGTGCTGCCCAGGCTCTTATAAGACTGATGACATTGATAGACATTAATTAATTGTGATGTCCAAAGTTTCTGCCCTTAATTGCCTCTTGACTGAGCCAGCTGCTTGGAGTCTGCATACTGGCATGTCATCCTGAAGCTTTGCCACATCTGACCTCCAGTTTGAATTCAAGAAAGGATTTAGCTATACACTGGTCTGCCAGCATCCATATGTTAGTCATGGCTCTAAGCATTTATGCATTTATGCCAGCCCCACCTCTGGCAGGGCTGGAGTTAGCTCGCTAAACATCTCTGCTAGCTACTCAGGCCGCGGCATGCGCAACTGGGTATACATATATACAGCAAAATTGAACGTTATGGTGGGAAGTCGAAGTCAGGGTATTCGTCTAGATTTATTGGGGAGGTAACATTCAGACCCCATTATGCAGAATGGGCCTCCCCAATAATCAAGTCAGGTTTACACCACTCCGTACACATATTGATTCTTGACTTTCCAGCCTAGCAGTCAATATGCCAGTTCCAGCGCTCACCGAAGCTAAAAGGATGAACACAGGGTAATGGGTTGACCTTCTGTGATTCCCAGTCACGCCAAAGGAAATTCTCTGTTCATAGGCTGTTCAATTTTATCTACGACATGGATAGCTGCTCAAATTATGTGGTGATCTCTTCCAAGTTGACAAAAGATGATGTGACATGCAAAAAGTGTGCAGGTATAAGGAAACAAATCTAAGCTCACCATGTAGCTATCTACCATATCTTCACAGGCTGTATGACATTTAAACTCAGGTGTTAGACATATAACAATGGCTGAAGAATCAATGACCCAGGCATATTAGCCTCGGTCCCAGGAGAGAGCCTGGGACCGAGGCTACAGGCATATGTAGAAGCACGTCAACCTTTCCGTGAATGGATGGCACATGTCTGCAGCTGCTTGAGCCTGATACTCATGTATCTGCTCCAGCTCGCTGGGAAAGTTGTGGAACTCCTGGAGAGGAGGATTGGGAGCCACATGATATAGTACACCAGACAGAAAAATGTAGACCAAGAAAAGTAAAAGGGAAGTTGGGGGGGAGGAGGGATGGAGGGAGGGAGGAAGGGAGGCAGAGAACGAGCAAGCAAGCGTCGGATTAAGGATGGAAGCTGGGATGGAGAGAGGGAGGCAGAGAGCGAGCAAGCAAGAATGGGATGAGGGAGGGAGGGATGGAGGGGGGGAGGGAGGAAAGGAGGGAGGGAGGGAGGGAGGGAGGGAGGGAGGGAGGGAGGGAGGGAGGGAGGGAGAGAGAGAGGGAGGGAGGGAGGGAGGGAGGGAGGGAGGGAGGGAGGGAGGGAGGGAGGGAGGAGGGGAGGGAGGGCTGGAGGGAGGGAGGGAGGGAGGGAGGGGGGAGGGAGGGAGGGAGGAGGGGAGGGAGGGAGGGAGGGCGGGAGGGAGGGAGGGAGGGAGGGAGGGAGGGAGGGAGGGAGGGAGGGAGGGAGGGAGGGAGGGAGAACGGGAGAATGGGAAGGATGGAGGGAGGGAGGGAGGGAGGGTGAGAGGAAGAAAGGAACAGAAGGACTTACTTTGCCTCATTGGTAGAATGTTGCTTCTGTGGTTGTGAACACAGGTGATTCTACAACAAGAACAACAAGAACCAGTGTAGATGTGTACTGGAGACCATTTGCACAATGTAGCATCAGATAATGAGGAGCAATCAAGTCACAAGCAAGAAATGAAGTATTCTATAGTGAGAAGACGGATGCAGAAAGCATATCACTGTTCTTGAGAAGTCTATAATGTCTACTATCTCTCGTTCTCACTTCAGTACCACGTCAGTATGCATGCAATCTAGCCAACTATAAACATGATGTATACCACACTCATCTCTGGTGACGGCCAAAATTTTCAGAACGACAAAGCGAAGTTTTGCGTATTGTTCAACCAACTACACGTTTAATGCTTGGTGTGTAAGACTGTCCCCCCCCCCCCCCCCCCCCCCAGCCAGATACGCATGGTAAGTTACCGGTACCTTACCACTTCTTGCTGTTCTGAGCCCCAGTTCGCCCACGTTCAATTATTAAGTCCTTTCTACCCTCAACGTCACGCATGTGAGGAAACATACCAGGCCCTTCTCGCCCGTTCGTGGAACCGAAAGCGGCACTCGGGCCTGGGAACGAGGCTACCAAAAAACATGACTGTGAACACACCAAGGTAAAACATATATATCCATTCAATTATACAGTCGTGTATCATATCAAGAGGACGCTGCAAAAAGCACAAAAGTCAAGTGTGTGGGCACTCACAACCTTGCCGCTTAGTTCACCCACACTCAATTAAGTTCTGTCTATGCTTGGCGTCACACAAGTGATAAAATGTACCAGGCCCTCTGCCATCCTTTGTGCAACCGAAAACGGCATGGGCCTGGGAACAAGGCTACAATGGTATCATGGGAGTTGAGAGATCTGATACTTCGAACTCACCTGCATCTGTTCCTGCTGCCCACAGTTCTTGGGGCAGGTGAAATAGGACATGTGCTTGCCAACAGCTCCACCCTACTCCACTTGGCTGGAGCAAACAATGTCCTGCCCACTTATACACCTGGTGACAGAAGTGTTAGGATTAAAGTCACTGAAGGTGGAGTAGGGGAAGAGTAAGACAGCTATTCAACGTTCCTGCAAGGATACGTAGCTATATATAGTGTGCGACCTGAAAGATTCGGAGAATGAAGCTGTTTAGTGTGACTTGTGTTCAGGGGCGTAGCTAGGATTTGGAGACTGAGGAGGCATGGAGTTCTCAGCGCGCGTGAAGCGTGCGGCAAAAATGTTCAAGCTAATTAATTATTCATGAGTTAATTCATTACTTCCACAGTGCGCACAAACAGTTGCACACACAGTGATAAGTGGCACTTATAGCTGCCTCTGAAGTCAGTCTGCATGACTATCCCAGACAGCTTCAACCTGCCATGACGTTGACTTCAACAAAGCACACTTCGGCCCTTTCATCTTCTATGGCTTCACAATAATTGCCTGTATGTGGATGATATGTTACTATTAGCCTATCAGAGAACGCGGTAGCGTTCTCTATTTAGGGATGGCCAAGGAAATTTCGATTTTACCATACTGATGCACCAGCAGGATAACGGCCAACAAAGATACAACCCCTCAAACCAAGCATGCAGACAGAATGATACTGCCTAGCAGTTCACAAAAACACTTACAAACGTACCCTAGAGTACGCGGGAGTCGATGAACAAGTCGCGGAGAAAAGTCCGATGCAAGCGCATTTTGTGTTCTTTTTGCTTGTGATGGCTGCGTTTGGTACACTAACAGAATCCTTGTGAATCCGTCGTCTGGTGGTTCCTACCGCTATGAGGAATTTCTACCAACCTGTTCTTGTCAAGATCTATCGTGACTCTGCCATCATGGAGGCGTGGCTTTGTTTTCATGACGTACAGTGCAGAACGTCTGACCAACACTGTGAGGCTAGAGTTTTGAACGTACTTGGAGCCATTGCAAGCACATGACCTACATGACAGAATGAAGCATCAAAGCCTGCTCAGTGCCCAGTGGAAGGTCCACGTCCATCAAGAGAGCCTGTTGCAGCTTTGCTTTGTTGACATGGCCTGTAGTCTCAACATGGCTAACATGGCAACACAACATCTTAAAATCTGACATCAGGGCATACATCCAGTAGCTACCCCCGTACCCTTACGGTGACATTGCACGTAACATGACTAAGAAGTTACGCATTTCATGCGCTTGAAAAATTGCACAAACTAGAGGCAAAAAAATTTTCTCTGAAAAATTAAAAAGGATTTAGTGATGGCCTGTCACATTCGGAATTATTCCACCTCTCGAAAAAGCTAAGAAACAAGGAGAAATGCCATTAACCAGGCTGTCCCTAAATTCTACATTTTATAATGGGATGGGACTGAGCCTGGTTAATGGCATTTCTCCTTGTTTCTTAGCTTTTTCGAGAGGTGGAATAATTCCGAATGTGACAGGCCATCACTAAATCCTTTTTAATTTTTCAGAGAAAATTTTTTGCCTCTAGTGAAATGAGGTGTCCATTGCTTCTGAGGGGGTGCTATGGTGAGGGCGGTAAGGATGGCATATACTCCCATATTCGCTGTAGTCACAGCTGCGAGCGGCACATCATGACCCCATATACCAAGGAAGGGGTGGAGTCACTATGCATTCTTCCACAATTATCGGGTCAAGGGTGAAATGTGAGCGCAGTCAAACAGTCAACGGCTGAAATACAGTGCAGTCAAATTGTCAATAGCCTTTTTCAATGGGGTCAAGTGGTCAAGCAGCAAAATTGACGGTCAAGATTTCTTGACCCGGTCGTAGCTGTGACTACGGCGTCTATGGGAGTGTCACCCCCTTTGAATGGGATGCACTCAAGGTACCAGTCTGATCTGACACTGGTACCAGTCTGATCTGACGTCCATCCCTCACACTGTGACACGTTTCAAGTTAGCTAGCTACTTACAACTTGAGTTCCTCTCTTGGCCATGATCACCCTCGCTACGCGCCCCTTCACTCCAGAGGGAAGGCAGCGCAGCTCTGGTTCATGATGGTAGAAGTCTCGCACCATGGCGCAGTGTCGAAGAGAGACGAAATCCGCGGCCATGATGCATGAATTACGTAATGTATTCCGTAGAGTAGGCCTAGCCTCGTTCCCAGGCTCCTCTAGATCTCCAGTTTTTTGTCGCATACATGCGACAAAAAGCTGGGGAGGAGCCTGGCTGAGGCCTAGATCGAGGCTACAATACAGTACGGGTTGGGTCGAGTTTAAGTTCGAGAGTACGTGTGGCATTTGCTATATATACAAAGAGAAACAGCTTACATGTAGGAAGAAAAAAAAACAGCAGTCGTCCCTCCTTCCATGAGAATGAAAAGAAAAAGCAAAAAAAAAAAAAGGAAACCTAAAAAGAAAAAAAGGGGGGAAAAATAACCAAAAAGAAACACCTAGCAACACACGTTGCGCATGCGCAACGTAACTTCCCGCCAAATTTTTGTTCAAACACCTGGTGCGCGCGCAATAATCAAAGCTCAGTGCGAAGGCGGAATACGACCTCAGCTCAAGTAGCTACTTTGAGCATGTGCGACTCACCCTCACAGTGAAGTCTCAGGCTGCCCTTGGCTCTTCACTGTGACAAGCTTGCAAGCTGCAATGAAACTGCTTGACTCTGCACTGTCTCATCCAGGCTGAAGCCCAGAGAGTTAGAGTTGTAAGTCCAGGCACAGCTATGTACATGTAGTGTTCACCCACTCCACCCTCTTCCACTTGCGCATAGTCTTGTTCAAGACCAGACTAGAACCTACGAGTTAAACACTCCTTGAGTGGGATAGTTCTTTCCGGCCTGTGTTGCGTTGATGGACTGAGAGAACCCTCTCGCCTTGTAGGGCCTCCATTTCTGGCAGTGAAGCTAATATCCCAGTCTGGATGTAGGTTGTCGGCTGAGAGCCACGAGTCCACTGCATGAGGGTGACTGAAAGCCCGAATGCATGAACAAGTGCTGTGGGTAACTTGTGCATCCATAGGCTATAAATACCTCCATAGAATGAATTCGAAAATGATAATAGGTTAGCCTCATTGCCTGGGAATGAGGCTAGTAATAGGTTAGGAATGAAGTAATTAGCTACCCCATGCGCATGCACGCATGCACGCATGCAGGGGTAGAGTGATTGGTTTGAGTCTGTGGAGCACACAAAAACGCTGTATGTGGAGTCACAAAGAGAAAGTATTGTGAATGTAATGGAGTGCAGAGTCAGCGTAGATATTGCAACTTAATGTGTAGGATTAAGATCGATGTCTATTGTTGATTTGAGGCTATGATCATGTGGTAGATCGTGCAGTAGATTGTTTTCACTGTAGGAACTTTCTAGATGCCAGTGCATGATTGAAACACTATATAATAATGAACTAATACTGACTGGATGTTTCACTATGTAGCTATCTTTCTAACCCACACTTGTGATAATCTTGGTTTGTTTTACTCTCTCCTTCGCAGTGGATCACACCACCCATCAGCTGCTGCAGGAAGAGTACTCCACACATCTTGGCCATGTCACATTGTCACCTTCTGCTTGTGAGGACTTCCAATACAAGAGCATCTGTGCACACATAGGTGAGGCCTTCTACCTAGTTCATTACTGGGTAACTACCTGGATCGCTAGAATTCTTTACCAGTGCAAGCTTATAAGGCCTTAGCTATAACGTATTATATAATAGTCGAAGTTTGGGCATCGATCTAGTCCCTTCACAGGAGAAAGCACCTGAAGACACGGACAGGACGGGCACCATAATCATCAGATCTTCTCTGTATCCACACGGTCCACAAGCCGTTCAAATCTGTGGTGGGACCATGCATTTGAAGTTCGTATTTGGCTTTTTCAGCGATTCTCCTGCATAGAGGAGTGTCCGTAGGTGTGGTCTATGCAGGAAATAACGTAAATGCACAAAAGTGAAGTGGTTCCACAACGGACTCAAACAGCTTGTGGATGGTGCGATCACGGAGCAACTTCAACGATGATGGTGCCCGTCCAGTCCCGTATCTACAGCTAGTTTCTCCTGTGCCTGATGTAAGCAATCGATTGGTGGTATCAGATGTCCCACAGAACTGACTCATACCGGCCAGTCCTGCATGCTTCCCAGCATGCAGCATCCGTTTATGGAATTGCCCCATTTATGAAATTACTAGCCTTGTACCCAGGCCTTCTGATCCCAGCTTATATATTGCAGTCGACAAACACTGTGGTGAGAAGGCCTGGGTTACAAATTTACCCCGGTTTACCTATATATAACTAACAAAACCTCTGATAGTGGACCCTCCAGATAGGATATTATAATAGACCTCTAGTCTCGATACAATTTAAGGACGATTTCCAAGTAATAATTATTACTCCAACAACCTCTACAGGGGGGAAAAACACCTGCATGAATCTATATTGTGCCCAATTGGGCTACATACGTATGGCTATATACGCCCAGGTCAAATTTGCTATGGGGTGTGGAAACAAAGCTAAACCACACAGCTACATTTAGAGCAGATCTGGATTCCAGCTTCATGTGGTGATGCTCCTTGTAGCAAGGCCATTCCCACAGCTAGTTTATGTGCATAATACTACAAGCAATCAAAAAGTGGCGTCCGGGGAATTGCCTGTGAACAAGGCTTGTCCAAACAATCTGTAGACTGGTATAGGCAACCTCAATCAAGTCCACTACTTTCAAGCAGATTAGGAGCACGTAATGAGGTGGAGGAGCGGTGCGCTTCTGAGCAGATGTATTACGTAGTGGATGTTATTACTTCGCCGAAATGGGTACACAATACTGTCATGTATTTAGTTTATAATAACAGTACCATTCGTATCCTTCAATCAATGATCTACAAGCTAATAGAATATATATAGGGCCAGAATTGAAAATACAGAATGTCCATCTCCATATATATTAAAGGTTACAATGCTACGTACATGTGTCATTGTTGCTGTAACAGTGTGCTCACGATGTCCAACTGCTTCCTTGCAGCATCGTGGGTTGTGTCAACTTCTAATGTCCTGGTGAACAACTTGGCAGCATCTTTATATGCCCTCTCTTGAAATTTCAATAAACCTACAAGTATATAATAAAGTACATAGAGTATACAATTAGAGTTTTAGCAAGTGGAAAATCATCCATTCTGGCATACCACAAAATTGCTATAGGATATTAGTACAAAGTCTAGCCCCGCCCCTTCCCCCCTCACATTTGTTACTCACACACACACACACACACACACATACACACACACACACACACACACACACACACACACACACACACACACACACACACACACACACACACATGCATGCTTAAAATTTTAAGACACACTCTCATACCTAAGCCATACAAAGCTTCTGTATTCTGAGGATTCACCGCCGTGATAGCTTTGTACATTTCTTCTGCTTTTTTGAACTGTTTGAGTTGCTTGTAACATCTTGCAATAAGAGCCACTGCTTCATCATTCAAAGGGTGTTGTTCCAAGAATTTTGAAAGCAGATCTATTCCCCTCCTGTACTGCTTTTCCTGATAGTAAAGTTGTCCAAGGCTAAGTCGGGCCTTCACATGTGTTGGCTCAGATTCAAGTACTTTGTGCAGCAGTATTTCAGCTTCTTCTACTTTCTGTAGCTCGAGGGAAGTAACAGCCAAAGCGTATTCAACACGAGTGATGTTTGCTTGAGCACGCAACACAGCCTTCAAACTGCAATCATAAAGACGTCAAGTGGGGAATGGGGGGAATGAACCACTTGTATGAAGGTCTGCTGCAGGCGCAGCTGCATGTAAAATGTTTAACAAAGGTACCAAGACTTACTCCCGCCCATAGTGCATGTATCAAGTTCATATCACATTAGCTAGAGACAATTACTTCAAGCCACTGTGGCAAACCCTACAGTCCTATATACAACAAAGTTCATAAGCTGTTATACACTCTTCTGAGAAGGGAACGCAAAAACCACTTTACTATAGTGATGATGTAGTATGAACAATGATTGCACTAGCTAATGTATGGTACCATAATTATTGAGGGCTTTTTTCAGAATGAAATAATATCATGATTGACTGCATGGTATTGTAGTAGGATTGGAATAGCTTGTAGGGATTAAATGACCCTCTGTAGTTGGTGTTGCATTTTCCCAGGCCGGCCAACTAAATAGCTCCGTTTTGAAATTTGCAACTAAGGAGGACTGTCTTATTAATCACAGATCTATTAATTTTTCCAGCGGGTGTTACTCTCCTGGGAAGGGTACAGTGAATTACACACAGTAGAATACCACCAAATTGTGAATGCTAACAGCTAAGTTTGAGTTTGCTGGGACCACAGTATCCAGATCGTAGCTGTGGATAGCGAGCAATTAAGGAACTAACTTACTATTTACGTGCCAGCAGTATCCGTGTCATGTCCTTGTTTTCTCCAGTGGCCAGTAGGATTCCAAGTTCCAATACTGTACTGCCATGTCTCGGTTCTATTGCTAATGCTTTGCTGTAGTACTGTTCTGCAGTGGACATCTGGCCCAACTTTGAGTACAGTAATCCAAGACTGTAGTATGGGTCAACAAGAGATGGTCCAAGATGAGCTGCCTTTTCTAATGAATCCCTCGCTTCAGTAGTTTTGTTCAGTTTTGCTAGGAGGTTCCCTTTGAGCAGGTGAGATTCTGGGACATCAGACTTCAGGGAAATGACTTCATCACAAATTGCTATAGCTTCCTCCAAGCGGCTTTCATTTTGGGAAACAATATTTATAAGTGCATGGAAGGTTTCAATGGTCCTTGATCTCTTCTTCACCCTCTTAGTTCCCAGAAGACGTAGCCCTGTGCGAAGTGCCTGGGAGGCAGTGCAGACAACTATTAGCCTTGTTCCCTGGCCATCTCCCGCTCCTTTTTTTCAGCCACATACATGACCTTTGAACTGTCCATTGGAAAAGCGGGAGAAGGCCTGGTACCACTCCTACAGGTCATCAAAATGCAATGTGTTCAAAGGTCACATATGCAGCTAAAAACGGAGTGGGAGACGGCCTGGGAATGAGGCTTGACAATTATATAGTACAGACGGTAACAACAAACAGTAAATACACCACCATCACCATATGCCAGCACCACTTACATATCTACAAATTGAGCTACGTGATGAAGGTCGATAACGTTTGGTGCTAACTTGGTGAAGGGCAATAATTATGCTGATCTTGATTATTGATTCATGTGTACTACACTAGCTACGTATAACTCAAATCACAGTTGACTGCTGGCCAATTCATTGCCCAGCACTAAGTACATGAAGAAGCAACCAATTTAGTACACAAACTGGTATAGATAGCCTCAAACTGGAGGCGCAGAAGGCCTTGGAACGAGGCTAGGTACATGTCATGACACCCAATCAGTAAGTTGAACGTGATACCAGTTTCTTTCAAGTATCGAAAGTAGGTTCATCAAAGTGCCAATGTACATATATCTATTCAAAGCATTGTAATGTCAGATGTGCTGCCATGCATATCGCCCGGCTCTAATGCACTTACTGGTATTAGTAAATCATTCCTATATATTCGTGGTGTAATATAATAGACTGTGGAATCATCAGATGAAGTTGTGCCTCACCTTTTCAGCTTCCTCATACCTCTGCTGCCTCATTAGTAGAGTACCATAGTTTCTGAATGGCTGAGAACTTAATGGCGAGAGCTGTACCGCAAGTTTGTGGGCCTCTTCTGCCATTGTGAAATTTTCTGTCTTCTCTAGTTCTATCGCTAAGGTGCTGAATGCCAGTCCACTTCCAGGATAGACTTTGATTGCCTCCGTGGTGAGCTGTAACCCTGAGTACCATGCCCTGTTCCGGTGTGCCACCTTAGCAGAGTGTACAACCAAGAGATACACCACCGTCAGTTTCAGAAGTACACCTGGTACGGAGTGATTCCCATATTTGTAAAACTTCTGAAGGTTAAAGAATCCCAAGGCAACCAGCATGCAAAATCCCATGCTTGGAACATATAGCACCCTCTCCGCAACCACGAAGCCGACAGGCAGCAGGAGATTAGAAGCTGGTAGGAATGGAAATATGATGAGTGACAATGCAAGCATTGCAATCTTTGGTCCAGTATGCTTCCTGGTGATACCAAGCAGTCCTAGAGCACCGATAAACAAGAACGTTGTGAGGGTGAGAAGGTGGCGTGAGTCGGCGAGAGATTCTACTAGCGGCACAGCACCCATTCTCCAGTCATGGAGAAGTTTAGTTGGGTTCACAAGCTGCCAACAGTTGATGAAACACAAGTGTAGGTAGTAGAGCTGCTGGTAAGGAGTCTTCAGGGTTTGGCCTGGGTTATCTGCACTGCAGAACAAAGGGGTAACATTATTAACAACAAGCTCATCGTTCACCTTGCAAAGTAAAAGTTACATGTAGCTGCAATCAAATCCCCCCCCCCCCCCCCCCCCCCCCCCCCCCACACACACACACACACACACACACACACGCATGCACCAATAAAGTGATCCTTACTGTGAAAATTGTGGAGATCCTTTCATGTACGAGAACCTGGCAATGAATGTAAGGACTGTGAACACTGCCAAGATCACAGCCCTTGTGAGAAATCGTCGGATTTTTGTTGACAACCTCCTTGCGTTTTTCAACAGTAGTATCATTGTTGCAAAGCCAGAACCCAGGTCCATCTGAATGTATAAAAGAAACAATTATCACATAGCTAGCAAACACGACCCTTAGCATTCTAGTCTAGCTGCTAGACACTGCCTCTCTCACCGAAAAACGGAGGAAAGGAAATTTCCTTTACTTCATTTTTCAGGGGGAGAAGGAGGGTCTAGCAGCTAGACTATTAGCATTCACGCTAACAACAAGCGTACCTTCTGTTCAATGAAAGCATCATAACTGAAGCATATAGCAACAGCTGTAATTCCTTGCTCTTTGCTAAGAAAAGAACACAAGCATAACAGCATAGCGGTGGCCATCCATTTCCATCCTGCATGGGGTTGTTGGCATAATTATATAAACACACGATATGTAAAACAATCGTTGAGAACAACATAACAAAGTGAATGGTTTGCTGTATTACTACGTATGTATGTCAACTGATATTATATCTATGTATACACTCCTACACTGAGAGAATACGATTCTTATGCGTGGAATGACACAATGCATGTGCAATAATTATAGCTTGTTGTCAAAGTGAAACTGTGATTGCATTATATACCTTTCTTGTGTACTGCTTTCCTGTATGCAAATACCGAAAGCAAAAAGAAAATCGATGACAAAAGTTCTGCTCGACCAACTATTGCTGCAACCTGCAATGAGTAATAGACCACTATGTGAATAATTGTTGAGACACAAGCTTCTCATACATTCAGTTACTTAATAGCTATGCCATTGCCTAAGTAAGATGGATCCCTCCCATTCCAACATTAACCCTGGGAAGCCTCAGGCAGTGTTAATTGGTCTTGGGCTGCACCTCAGGTAATTAACACTGCCCTCGCCCAGCTCCAGAAATAGCTAGAAAGGATGGATGTTCGTATTGGAGACTATTTAAGGTAGTAAACATGGGTACCGCGATCTCCGAAACCAAGTTGATGGATAAATGGGCAGCATCAAAGCGTACACAAGTTTCAGCAATACTTTGCATCAAACTGCTCCCTCTGCTTGAAAATGCCCTAAAACTCAATTTTAAGGCCCTCTACGAAACTGAAAATTTGGACCCTCTCCAAGGCCCCACCCACACTCTGACCCCATCATCAATACACACACAAAACAGGCCCCAAAACTACGGATGGATTTACCACCTGCTCTCCTCACTTGCAGGCTACAGCCCAAAACTCACTGCCACCCTCAAAAACAGAGGTTTGGCTACCCTAGGCTTTCAAAAAAAATTCCACGCACACCAACTAAAACCGACTCAAGCCAAGGCCAGTTTCCAAAAGGTCAACCTACCCCCTGCAAAACTAGGGATGCTTTCCACGTTCACCTCTCGGTTACAGAGTTTTGGCCACACATCTACTCCCTCTCACCAGCCCAGTCCAGCTACCAAATCAGCCAAATTCGCCCTAACACGAAAATGGGCGGGGCCTGTAATGCCGAAAGGTCAACTCTCTAGAGTACCTTGGCCAGGGAGCTGTCGGAGGCTGTTCACTTTCCAGGCTGTTCTTCGGCCACTTCAGCAGACCCACAAACATTCCTGCTCACTCCACCTAGCTATTCACACTCAGATAGCCCATCGCTACATTCAATAAGCCAGAATAGCTCTTTACTTAAAAAAAAAAAAAAGAAAAAAAAAAAAAAAAAAAAAAAAAGAGTGTTCAAACAAATCTTCAAGGTACCGCACGGCCACATCAGAGTACCGATTTGAAACTTGAAAGGGCCGCTAGCCGCATCAAAGAGAGAAGCCCCCCTTGTTTATTCCGGTTGCCGCCATGGGAAAACGTAAACAGATGAATAACTCTAAATAACCGTATGCGAGTGACGTCATCTCATTAATTATTCATGAGCAAAATTGCGCGATTTCGCCGATGCCGTGCTTCCTACCTTAACGTGATGTGTGTACACTTATACAGGTAGTTAGCCTTTGACAACCCTTTTTAGTATTGTAAGACAGTAGCTATGACTTGAGTCGGCTTACTGATTCAGTGTGTATTGGATGCACAGCAAATAGCAATCCTGCAAGAAATGCTGGCCAGACCTGTCTAAACACAACTCCACACAGGTGCACGTATAAGTAGCTCACAACCCCATTCAATATGATGTTCACTAAATGATACCCCATGGGTTCTAACTCATGTAGATGATAGTTCAACTTGAATGTGGCCACACAAATGGGCCTGTAGGACTTGTGGCTCTTGTAAAACTGTAGGTCATCTCCCCAGAAGTCGTGCCACAACAAGTTTGTCCATGGAGAATCTTGTCGGAGGTCAGGGTTTTCTTCTATAGCTGCACGATCGTCAAAGACAAGTTTACAGTCCAGGGAGTTGAGATACAGCAGCACAGCTACAATACTACAAAGGATGCTTGCGTTCTGTAAAGTTAACATTTCTATTGCAGGTAGGTAGTTATCATGCAATTGTGGAGAAATTAGAACGCATTTCAGAGCATCAGACTTGACCGCTCAATCTGAGGATGACTGTGGTGTAGACAGTGATGTGACCATGCTGTTAACACATTCCTGATGTGGTAGTTTGTAGCTATCATTCCTCAGTTACCAGCTTGCCATGCAACTGCAGCCCTTCCTTAGCGACAAAAGAAATGCACTCTGCATGGCTTCTGCAAAATAATGATGGGCCTGTGACTCGAGTCACACATAGCTAGCTAGCTTTGGCCTGTTGTCAGCTTGCAAAGTGTTGGTAAAATTACTCTCACATGTGCAGGCATTCCTAGTGAGGCAGGCGGGGCTTGCGTGAGAACGAAGCTAGTCACGCTGAAGTTGCTGACATTCGCCATTCCGAAAGACTCGGCGGGACGCGTTCACCCACATCCATTGACATCTACATGTATTGACATCTGATTGTTGTATAAATAACAATTACGATTACCAACTACCAAATGTCCATACTTTAATTGCTATGGATGACTCAGACAACCTAGTACATCATTGATGGCGCATAAACATTACATAGCTATTACTTTTAGGTGCTGAGGGATTTGGTGAGCACACCATGCCCTTTATGCATTCCAAACTGCTCAAACATGCAATGAACTTTGACAGTACACTAGGACATGTAGGATGCCTTAATTGCCGGCCAAGGATAGATTAGGGATTAGACATGGATTACGATTGGGAGGCGTCCTAGTGTACTACTGTCTGGGACCGAAACTGCGTACCCTCCTGCAAGCAATCTGCAGCTGGTAGCTAGGTCGAGAAACATGCATTCCCCACGACTTTACATGGGTACATGCATGTAGAACCACCACATGCACCACACAATATGTTCACTGTGTTCATCTCGCGAGTTCCGTTCCCGTACGTTTACGGAACGGATGTCCGTAATCTAACCTGTTCGAAGTTCTTTGTGACGTGGCATACAGCCGAAGCCGGCGAGATCAGCACTCCTCTGTGGTTCAAGGCGGTATTAAATGCTGACGAAGTACGAAACCAAATCTCATCGTGTGAAGGGTGAGTTCTGTAAACCTTCAGCTGTACTTTGCTTATGAGACCGTAGTCTGATGGAATCATCCTGCACAAGGACCACGTGGGAGACCCTGAACCTTGAGTAGACACGTATAATTGCGTTTGACAGGGTATCAGAATAGTTCATGATAATTCGGCTGCCTTATTACAGCGTTTGTGAGCTGACACCAGCTTCTAGCAGCACATCACTGTAAGAGATGACTGGGCATTAATTAGAGTAACCCACCATACATTACATTATGTTAGATCTGTGTGGATGTACTGGTTAGTATGCATACAACATGTACCTAGCAACATACGTACAAGTCTTGGTCTCCTATACTAGGATGGCCATGGCCAGTCTAGCCATAGCCCCTTTCGGCCTGGCCTGTCAAGTGGGTGTGCGGAGGGCCTAGGGTGGAGAGGGTCTAGCAAACATTGCATCATTTCCACTGGCCAATCAGATCTCACTGAAGTGATTCGTTCCATGATCATCGTGGTTGTAACCGAGCCGCGCACGTGTGAGCAGCAGAGAGCATCTAAAAGGCTAGACGTGTCCAACCTGGATGCCTCCAGGGGTGCAGAACTCCTCAACTCTAGCTTGAAGTTCACAGGTACATGTAATTGGCATCCCAGAGAAACGTGATCTAGTGCAATGTTTGCTAGACCCTCTCTGGCTTCCGTGCGTGGCTTTGCTGCGTGTGCGCGTGACGGCCAGGCGGAGAAGGGCTAGCGGCTAGACTGGGCCATGGCTTGTGACAAAACTGGACGTGGGCAAATCTACTTTACGAAACCAGCAGCAGTGCCATTCTCACTGCAGAATGAGAAAAGTAGTGCAAGTAAAGACACTGTATGTACGGAATTATCAGCTGTGAGCCCTAAAGAGTTAACAATCCCTGGGTCTAGCAACCCTTGCAATGTCTATACATTGATTATACATGTAGCATCACACCAGTTATACTGCTCTGATGTGTACATATGTATGTATGTATATATGTACATGTAGGTCTGTCCTTCCACCCGACACGACCATGGATCTTGGCCAGCCTTCACAACGGAGTCATCCAACTGTGGGACTACCGCATGTGTACCCTCATTGACAGATACGATGAACATGAAGGTGAGTGGGAACTGGAGGTTTCCCGCTGTGGGTAGAGGAGATGAATGTGGAAAGCTTTGTGCAGCTGTACTGTGAGGGAGATTCATCTTGTGTGTGCCTCCATACAGTACATCATACATCAATACATTAAGATTTAGCGTGTGTCTGTCTGTGAGTGACGGAAGTGGGATGTTCGTGGGGCGGGACTAGACTATAGTGACGCGCGACCTTCATACTTCAATTTATTTACTGAACCTCGAACTCTGCGAAGAATGTTCGGGAACATTGGGCTGGAATCCAGCTGGGGCTGCAAGCGGATGCATGCAGGGAGCAGCAGTCGAAGCGGACGCAATAGGGGAGCAGCAGTCGAAGCGGATGCAATCGGGGAGCAGCAGCCGAAGCGGATGCGATTGGGATCAGCAGCTGAAGCAGACGCAATCGAGGAGCGCAGCAGCTGGAAGCGGACGCAAACGGGGAGCAGCAGCTGAAGCGGACGCAATTGGGGGGCAAGTGGACGCAATCGGGGAGCAGCAGCTCTGCACAGAGAGCTGTCCGGCGCCGGATTACTCACGAAGCTACTTCCAATTGGGGGGCAAGCGGACGCAATCGGAGAGCAGCAGCTCTGCACAGAGAGCTGTCCGGCGCCGGATTACTCACGGTAGGCGAACGAGGGGGAAGTAGCTGAGCGAGCAGTCGAAGCGGATGCAATCGGGGAGCAGCAGCCGAAGCGGATGCGATCGGGATCAGCAGCTGAAGCGGACGCAAACGGGGAGCAGCAGCTGAAGCGGACGCAATCGGGGAGCAGCAGCTCTGCACAGAGAGCTGTCCGGTGCCGGATTACTCACGGTAGGCGAACGAGGGGGAAGTAGCTGAGCGAGCGAAGCTACTTGTAAAACCTATAGTTTTGTACTGTGTGAGAGATGCATGGTATTATACCGTGGTGTCTCAAAAGTATGACCATGAGTGATTGCAGAAGTGTCTGCACGAAGTCACATGGCTTACTTTGCTGCTCCCTTGGTGCATGTACTACAGTTGTGGTCAAAATAAAGTTTACGTTCTGTAATCGTACAACGATCGTGCAACGATCGTCGTACGGTACGAAAACGGTTCAGAAAACGGTGTTAAATTATTATTACGTCAGCGTTTATGCGCACCGTTTCTACGGTACGCAAGCGTAATAAAACGTTTAACGCTTACAGCGGATGCAGCCTATGTCCGACGCTGTTCTACCTGGGTTATGTTTTAGACCCTGGATCTCTCTCCCTGCTGTTCTTTGTTCGATGTCCGCAGCTATCGCAGAACCGGAGATACAGCGGCAACGCGATCGACCCCGCCCACCAAGGCGAAAGTTGTTGGAACTTGCATATCCTTCGAAAGGTTTGGCTGATTTTTCGATATGCCTTATTGGAAGGCATTGGCTATACGCTGGCGTTTGCCCCTTGTCTGAAGTTTACTTGTAACCGGAGATATAGGTCGAAAAGCCTTGCCGCTTACTCGCGACGGCGATAATTGCTGAGTCAGTAACCGTTTTACGAAAGATTGCATAATAATGGAACAGAACGTAGAACGATCGTAGAACTATCGTAGCACGATCACGGAACGTAAACTTTATTTTGACCGCTACTGTACATGTACATGTATGTGGACTGCTAGTTAGGCTGTCAGTTACTCCTTGGTTGCTCAACCACGGAATGTACCTGTAGTGCTATAGCCACAAGTGGCTAGAGTGGCAACTGGCCAGCAGTACACCGTGTAGAGCCCGTTTACACTACGATTAGAAGTACAGTGTGGACAGAAGTACAGTGTCCACACGTGCAACTTTTGAGCCAGTTTAGCTCATGAATCTTGTCATGAATACTGGACAGCTTTCATGTGCAACAGATAATCCACTTAGAAACCGCTCCAGCTGTTTACACGCACCTCCTTAGAAACTAATCCAGATCCAACCCACATCCTGATGTGGGTTATGTAAACCGGTTTCCAATCCGGTTTAGAGCGTTTACACGATCCGGTTTAGTTTAATCCGGATCCTGAACCGGTTTAAACGCCTGGCGTAAACGGGGCTTATGAGTTCGTTTCACCAATGGTTCAAACTAAGATCAGCTGTAATTGTGGACTGTGAACTTTACTAGAGGTACTGAGGGCACTCTTACAGGAGCTGCTTGCAATACTTACCTGGAAAGGGGGTTGGAGAGGTAGTTCGTTCTGCATGTAGACCGGCTGTTGCATGTACATGTATATACATGTGCATGTATATGCAGTCACTTTGGCCCCAGAAAAGAGAGTGGTGAAAGGCATATTTAGACACTACAGTAAATTTCTGAATACTGTAATTTCGTGGTGGGGAATTTTTGCTGTATTTATTGGCGAAGTAAGACTGCGAATATTAAACGCGCAAAATAAATTTCCATAGCTGCAGCGTAACTGTCCTTCGTGTTCCTGGGCTCACGCAGTAGCTCTTCCCCGACAGTTGCTTCCCATATGTCGGTGTAAACGTGGTAGTCACGCACAATCGCTATAGCTCATCCTCCATCAGCGCAGTCACACGTGTCACTAGTAAGTTATTACTGCACAGAATTAATTTTCCTTTACCGTGATGTAATCAGTGAAAATTTCCCTCCACTAATATTTGTGTCACTTTTATACCCTGCATAACCGTGAAATTATTGCCACACAAAATAATCGGCAACTACGGTATTGACACACACCACGCACATGTGTGCCTTTTTTCTACCTTAGGCCATTTGGAACCCTCTCCAGTTACAAGATTGCACCACACAAGCTTAATAAATTTATCTGTGTGCATTTACTCAGAACTTGTGATGCTTGCACTACTGTGTGTGCACATGTGTTGTACGCTACTGCAGGTCCGGTACGAGGGATAGACTTCCACTCCAACCAACCCCTGTTTGTGTCAGGGGGAGACGACTACAAGATCAAGGTGAACACTACTTAACACTGCATGCAGAGTAGCTTATAGAATGGTTGCAGAGACCTTTGATGTGCCGCCTCTTTGCATTTCCTTTGAATTTCAAGTGTACATATGTCTGTACAAGTACCTGGTCCCAGTCCTAGTGTGGGGAAGGTAGTGGGTGGAGATTTGTATGGCCATGTCTCTGTGCTTTGATCATCCCAGATCTGGAACTACAAACAGAAAAGGTGCATCTTCACCTTGCTGGGCCACCTGGATTACATCAGAACCACTTTCTTCCACAAGGTACGCAGACTCATGCATACCGAACAATTGCACTGTTACAGCAGTGTTTCCCCCAAAGGGGGTACCGGGGTGCTCCCCCCTTTTCTTGGCCTAGCACTCCCAACAAAACTGCTTTAATGTTTTGCCGACAGAAGAATGTCATAGCTGTCCATCTACATGCAGAACTCACCTGGCAGTATCCACTCTTTTCTCTCTCTGCTAGGAATACCCTTGGATTGTCAGTGCCTCTGACGACCAGACCATCCGGATCTGGAACTGGCAGTCCAGGACCTGCATATGGTGAGTTTGTGTCTTTGTGGTGGTCAGTGACATGGCAGCTGCCTACATACAGCAGAAAAAATGACAATCTTAGCCTGATCTCCAGTGGCAGAGATCTAGCACACCTCTCTCCTCTCCTTCTTCCTCTCTTCCTCTACATTCCACCTCCCCCTCCCTCTCTCTTCTCCTCTCCTCCCTTCCTCTCTCTTCCTCCCCCCCTCCCCCCCCCCCCCCCCCCCCCCCTTCCTTTCTCCTATCCCGTCCTCCCCCTATCCCACCTCTCCCCCTTCCTTCTACTCCCTACTTGTTCAGTGTTCTGACAGGCCACAACCACTATGTGATGTGTGCACAGTTTCACCTCACTGAGGACCTGGTAGCATCCGCCTCTCTCGACCAGACTGTCCGCATCTGGGACATCGGAGGTACAACCACGTGACAAGCTTAGTCTGAGGTCAGATGTTTAACCCAACCCACCTGTACCTCTCCCATATGTACCCAGGTCTTCGTAAGAAGACGGTCGCCCCTGGGGCTGGGGGGCTGGATGAGCACCTTCGCAACCCGTCTGGAACCGACCTCTTTGGAAGCTCTGATGCCATTGTGAAACACCTATTGGAGGTAAGCCTTGCAAAGGCCTATGTTATTGGTGTTTTACGCATGAGTATGTGAGTAACGTAAGTGGGGCAGGATTAGTCTAGTGACACACACAACAGTACTTGCTTGACCTCAATCTCGTGCTAATGCTCCTTGCTAGAGACGATATTGCGCAAGGCTGTCAGAGTCATCAGAGTGGTCAGCTATGGCGGACTCGCGTAGACACAGCGAGGATTGAGAGCTTACAAGACCGCTGAAGAGAGAACTGTCATGTGCCTCACTAAAGTGAATGCCGCGAGGGAGGTACATGTAACAGGTCGCCAGACTTCTTCCCTGTCGTAGTCCATAGCCTGACTCACACACAGACGCAATCGGGGAACAGCAGCTGAAGTGAGCAAAGCTGCTTGTATTCATTATGCATTCATGTATCACTATTGTTTGAAATCCGAACGTGCAGCAGCCCTAGTACATATACCACTGATGAGGGCTGCTGTGTAGTGACTGAAACGCTTGCTTCATCTCCTCCTTTTTGGTTCTTGGGATCATGCATTTATCTTCCTGCATAACATACATACATGTACATTGGTCGTGTAATGCAATGACCCCAAAGCTGTGAACACATTACTCCCTTTCACTTTGGATATCCATTGTCTCTCCCCTCGCTCCCACGTCCTCGTGCACAGGGCCATGACCGTGGTGTGAACTGGGTGTCCTTCCACCCCACCCTCCCCCTGCTGGTCTCTGCTGCTGACGATAGGCAGATCAAACTCTGGAGAATGAATGGTTCGTTTGTTAGGAGCATGTACAGTGAATATGCACGTACATGTAGGTACTTGTCCGTTCAAGTCCCGTTTTATTTAAAGCGGGCACCCTTTCAACGAATGTGAAATGGAACTTTTATTGATTGCTACTATACGGCACGGTACTAAGGTTGCCATGCTACAGTGTACATATATATAATTGTGTGGATACTGCTGCCAACATGGCAATCGCAGCAATAAATTAACTTTTCTTTTATGCACTGTGTTTACCATTTGGGATGTACATCTGCTTGTAATCACTATTCCCCATTACTCCTGTGTTCAGATTCCAAGGCGTGGGAGGTGGACACCTGTCGTGGTCACTACAACAATGTCTCCTGTGTCCTCTTCCACCCTCGCCAGGACCTCATCCTCAGTGAGTCCTTATTAGGGGTAGGGTTATGAGGGTGTGAGGAGACAAAGTTGCATCATGGTATAATGGCGATGTGTGAAGACAAGGAAACAATGTTTGTGTATTTTGCAGGTAACTCTGAAGACAGGAGCATAAGAGTATGGGACATGGCCAAGAGGTGAGATTACTTCTGTACATTGTCTTCCCTTCCCCTTCCCCTCCCCCTCCCCTTTCCCCTTCCCCTCTCCTTTCCCCTCCCCCTTCCCCTCCCCCTCCCCCTCCCCCTCCCCCTCCCCCTCCCCCTCCCCTTCCCCTCCCCCATCTCTCCTCTCCTCCCTCTCTTCCTCCTCCCCCCTCTCCCCTCTCCCCTCTCTCTCCCCCCTCCCCTCTCCCCCTCCCCCTCCCCTCTTCCCTCCCCCTCCCCTCTCCCCTCTTCTCCTCCCCCCTCCCCCTCCCTCTCCCCCTCCCTCTCCCCCTCCCTCTCCCCCTCCCCTCTCCCTCACCCTCCTACCCCCTCCCCCTTCCCTACATGTGTTATGGCTGGAACGTTGTACATGTCATCTTAGAACAACCGGTTGGTTTGAGTTCACAAGATTGAGAAGGAGCATGTCCTGCAGACAATTTACATCCAGATGGTTGCGACTAGAAGGCACATAGTTGATCAAATTGAAAAAAACTGTTCAAAAATGGAACAGTTGAGCTCGCATGCATGTGCCTACTTACAATGTATATACATGTAGGTATGACTTTATCTCATTTCTTACATTGTAGGTCTGGAGTGCAGACTTTCCGTCGAGAGTCAGACCGCTTCTGGGTGATTGCTGCCCACCCCACCCTCAACGTCTTTGCTGCTGGTAAGCACATTCAGAATTGTGACTGCATATCGACCGCATATCATGCGTGCGGGAGGCCAGATAACTTGCCCAATTATATCGCATAGTGGCTGTCTTTGCTGCTGGTAAGCACATTTAGAACTTTGACCGCATATCAGTTTAACTCCTTGCACGCTGGAGGCCAGATAACTGGCCCAATATTATCACATAGTGGCTCGATACAAAGAATGAGCGATGTGTAGGCACACGGAATGGCATCAAACAAATAAGCTTAATAATTAGCTCTTTAGGGCCCAAATCTCTTTCTCTAGGTCATTTTCAGTCTATAGAACACTTAATAAACATGCCATAATTTCTGTTCCCTGGCGTTGCTGGGCTCAAAACTGCTCACACAGGTCATTTCAGCTATACTAAACGTATACGTGACTTAGCCACGCCCACCAATTAACGAACTTGCAATCATTGACAAGTCACCCGAGAAATGGCAACCTGCCATAGCTGAAAAACGGGCCATGTATGTTGGAAATGGAGGCCCTACAAAGCCAGACGGCTACTTTCTAACTCCATTTATGCCAAAATCGATGGAAATGGCCCTCCCAATGCCGACCAAGACCTTTCTACTGCGGAGCCCAGACACGGCCATGCTGTTTGTACCCTCCGGGTGCACCCACCCACCTCCCCCTGTCCTGCCCTTTCTGCTGTCGCAGAACCTATCTCCCAAGGACATTGCCAGAAGTCACATGAAAGTATTATGACGACATTTGGCGCTATGGGCCCTAAAGGGTTAATAGTTCTTGCACGGCATATGGATATGTCCATATCAACCCTTACACTTACAGTACCTTACAATAAATACTTGGCATCATTACGTTGGCGAAAACGTAGCATGACGTATTACGCTCAGCGCTCCGTTTGCTTCGCTAGTAACTGCGTTCATTTCGCTGGTAAGTTCGCCGGTTGCGCTCGAGCGCTCTGCGCTAATAATTACGTAGTGCGCCGGCCAGTATTGGAGCGCACGCAACAATATCCGGTGAACCTTGTACTCGTCGTAGTCGTCCTCGTGGTGTTAAAAACTACGCTGTGTGTTGGACAAGTACGTTGCAGTTTCAGAAAGCAAGCGAAGACGATGGCAACTTTGAGGAAGAAGATGCAGGATTTTTCACAAGGGGAAGATCAGTAAGTGACGTAGGCGCTAGGAACGGGAATACTTGCGTACGGGTAGCTATGACTCCCTCTCGGCTTATCCGTCGGCACTGAATGTCACGCTTGAGTTCCCTCACGATGGACAAGGGCTTGAGGCCAAGGTTCTCGATAGAACAATATCCGCTTCTTGGTGTAAACGTCAAGAACCATCTCGATCTCGCTCACTCATGTTCACCCTTGAATAGTGACCTTGGTGTATGCGCTAGCTAGCTAGTTACGTAATGCGCTCCGCACTGCGTGCAGCGCTGGCCTGTTCGCAAAATTACGCAGGATAGTACGCTGTTTATTCAGCACCAGGCAGCGTAATTAGCAGCGCAATTTATGACGCACAACGTAGGACAGCGTCAACGAACTACGTTTCAGCCAAGTATTTATTGTAAGGTACTGTACCTCTAACAGGGATACATCAGCAAGGGTTTGAATGGGCCACAGTGCTGGGCCCGCCATCGCCACACACGATAAGGCATGGTGTCTCTGAAGGCCTACACTATCTAGCCCACTAGACTACTTTGTTCCTTCCTGCACAATGCCTGTCCAGTTGGGATTGAAGTGACGCCTATTTCGATAGTAACTTGATGTGCTACTGTCAGCATCCTTATAGGACTACAGGCTCGGCCAAAATTAGAAGTAAGTGTGGAAGAGGTGGAGTACATGTACCTCCGATCTCTGTGATTTAATTTGACAAAAATAGCGACAATATTAGGAATTAGCAGGAGGACACTGTGCCGACGACTACAGGAATGGAACCTTCCACTTGACATCAACTGCTCTGTCATCTCAGACAGTGACCTGGACAGGCTTGTGGCAGAAGTGAAGAGGGAAAATCCAACATGTGGAGGTGCTTGGTGCTTCTTACGTCTCAGCAGAAAGATTCAGAGATCAAGACTGAGGGTGTCTCTTCATAGAGTTGATTCTCGAGCAAGAGACCTTCGTTGAAGATAAACAGTGCAAAGACGTGCATACTTTGTGAGGCCCCAAATAGTTTGTGGTACATTGAGGTAAACCACAAGCTAATAAGGCGGAAGCTAGTGGTGATGGCGGAATTGATGGCAAAACACGAGCAATAGTATTTTTAAGTTGTGCAACCAACAACTATGCGTCTACCGTCCTACACCAGCAAAACGTGTCTCTCCACAGGTGTTCTATACGCAGATTGAGGGTGGAGGAACCCACAATGATTGCTGATGGACTGGCATGTCAAAATAAATGCACTGTATTTACATTACACCTTACTACAATTACTGTGTAACAAATGTAACTACTAGGCCTTGGCACTTTGGGTTCCGTGGCCTGCCATTCACGATTGTGATTTGTCCTGGCCACTCCTTGACGATGCTGTGAACGATTAAATTCACAAACTCTCGGCCATTGTCTGAGTGGAGAATCCTGGGAATTCCCAGGAGTGCGAAGACCTGGTTCTGGAGGTTGAGGGCAACCTCTGCAGCAGACTTTCTCATCAGAGCAAACAGGACGTGGAATTTGGCCCAGTGATCCATGTAGTGACCAATCCACTTGCATGTGCCATCAGGCCTGTGCCTCATATCAATGAGATCAATCTGGAGAGAAAGTAGTGAATGGGTGAACTCGAGCTATAATCACTGTCCAACTGAGACGCAAACTATGAACAGCAAGGCCTTGCAAGGATGGAGACTATAGTGGGGCGGTGAGTGGCTAAAGCATTTCATGAAGACGGGGAGAGCACTTCAAGCCATCGCATGTCCTGCATGCAGTGATGTGCCTGTTAGACTGCTTCAGTGTCGCCAGATGGGAAGTTGACTGGCCTGCACACGGTAACACTAAACTCACTGTGACCAGTCATGACAGATCTGGCATCAGCAGAGAACGAGGAAGTCATCCTCGGTGGCAACAACAGACCACCGGCTCCTGGACCTACCTGCCAGACTGCTTCAACGCTGTGAAGTGCATGCACGAGTATATTTTTAGTGTCATAACTTCTGGTGTGATCTGTGTCCTTAAGTTGTGCTATGCTCTCCACATTCTGATGACATGCACATGCAACTGCTCCATGCACATTCAGCACCTGCATGTACTCGCTCAGGCTCGCCCCACAATGTCCTGCATTCTGCATAAATTATTAGCAAGTGAACGTACAGAGAACAACTCGAGTGTGTGACACAAGACTGCACTGACTGACTTTATATGAATGACTGGACAATACAACAAAAGAACAAAAGATTACCATGTGGTTGAGGAAGTTCTAGAAGTCAGTGGTTACAAGAATGTAATACTGTGGTGGGTGATGCAATGATACAAAAATGATATTATAGATGATACAAAAATGATAAATCATGCTAAGTTCAGTTCACTACAAGGGGAATCTAAACACAATGAAATGAATAGCTAAAGGGGAAACCAAATGTTTGTACACAATGCTAAAGGGGAAGGAGAGTCCGTTGCTACTTGCGGTGGGCGGCTTGCAGGCTCTTACATTTTTGGCCTATAGCCGTTTTGCACCACGCCCACAGGGCTTCCTTGTCTTCCTTGAGCGTTTTTGGCGAATTTGTCAAGTTTCTTTATCAGGTCCAGCTTCGCAGAATCCAGTGTTCCAGCTGTGTTGTGTGCCATCACCTCCTCCCCATAAAAGTGATGCATTGCAAGTGCGATTGCCATTTTCCCAGTGTTCTTCTCTTGGTGGAACAACCGTGTAATTTGGTCGATACATCGCTGTGGGCTAAAGTAGGCCGGCACCTGTGCGGGTGGTATGAATCTGGAGGAGTGGGTCGGCAAATGACCGGGTGGTACGAATGTGGAGGAGGGGGCCGGATAATGTGCGGATGGTACGAATGTGGAGGGGGGGGGGGGGGGGGGGGGGGGGGGGGCAACTGTGAGCGTGGTATGAACTGGAGGAGGGGGCCAGCAACTGTGAGCGTGGTACGAATGTGGAGGAGGGGGCCGGCAATTGTGCGGGTGGTATGAATGTGGAGGAGGGGGCTGGCAACTGTGAGCGTGGTGGCCGTGAGGTGGTTGGTCGTTCGGATTGTGCTGACCGTGAGGTGGTCGGCAGGTACAGGCGGGAGCGTGGTGCAAATCTGATGGGCAGGTGGGCATTGGTTGCTGGTAGGGTGGAGATATTGGGGAGGGTGATGAATACTGCGAAGGGGTGAGAAATGGGAACGTGGTGGCATGGGGACTAACTGGATGGGCCGAGGCCGATGCGTCGCTGGGTAGTGTGTCAGTGGCGACGTCTGCATTGGTGAGGGTGAGGGTGAGGGTGAGGGTGAGGGAAAGTGGTAGGGAACTCCACTGTCCCTGCTCAACAGAGTCCATGTAATCACTAAGTGTTTGGATCTACAAATCTAAGACACAGGGAGCAAATGGAGGCACTGGTAGTCGCTCATCAGCAAGGAATTCTATTGTCATTGGCTAATGGAAACCCAGTGGTACTTCCTTGACATCTGTACAGAAGGCTAGGATGTCACCCAGGGTGAAGCCAAGTGCCTCAGGATCATCTTCATGATATAGAAGTGAGAGGCAGTGTCATGCATGCCATGACCATGGTCAGTGACAGGACTGCCACACATGAAGTACAAGGATACTGCAATGCTCATTAATCATGTGAGATATGCATGTACATGTAGGCCAGGGTAGGATATAAGGCTAGCATTACCATACAAGGTGGAATAAGTATTAACTTGGATATAAGTAGCTACACAAACAAACAGAAGTAGGTGAATGGATACAACTAACTACCTTTAGCATGTTTGTATTGAGGACAGTTACACAAATGAATGACAAAGGAAATGTATACTGATGTATAGAGTAGTAAAAAATAGTTAATAGGCATTACGAAACAAAAAAAAAAGAAAATAGAATTTAATAGATAAATAAGAATGATAACGCAGGCGATAGTTAGAGTACAAAATAAGAAATTATTAATTAACAATGACAGTGGCCCTCAAGGTACCATACAAGGTACACTACAATCATGTTGGTTACATACACAGACACCAACTGTACTTTCGCAATCCTGAAGGAAGTTATTCCGATCAATCTTCTTCATGCGATCGCTTGTTTAAGGTACAATGTAGCATTATACCTTTACCGTTAGGGTACCTTTAACCGTCGGGGCCCCGACGGTTAAAGGTACCCTAACGGTAAAGGTATAATGCTACCTTAAACCAGATTGTGAGTAATGGACTTCGAACATCTCCTGCACTCAAACAGCTGCAGCTAATAAGGGTCTTATTGTGGGTGCATTGGCTGCAATCAAAGTATAGGGTGCTCAAAAGTCCACCCCTGAGCTGCTGAATCTCTCTACACTTGTATACAGTGAAGTGCAGCCACACTGTACGAAGTAATGTTTGGATATCAGCCAATCCCAGCGCTCTGTTGGAAGGAATAGTTACTACCGGAAATTAAAAGATACATATTACTAGCCTCATTCCCAGGCCCTTCCCACTGCCAGCATTGGAAACATATTTGAAGCCACATTATATATGCAAAGCCACATTCATATAACAGAGCAGAAATACTACTAACATAAGCCAGTGACAGCAGTACACAGAAACACTACCATAAGCAATCTGGCAACAGCACAGAACAATAACTGATGTACCCCAATACTACTAGTCCTACTTCCATCCGTGTCCGCCTGCTGCTCAGTACTAGTAAGGTCTGGTTGCAGCCGAGAAATGTTTGCCCATCGGGGCTGGAGCTCCACGGTGTGGACCCTGAGCCGGTGGGCGAGCAGGGCACCGAACGACTGGGTGAGGTCCCCCACAGCCACTGCACGTGTGGATGTGACAAGTTCTTCCTCTTTCATCTTCAACTACTCTTCCTCTTTCTTCCTCAGCTGTCTTTCTTTTTCAATGTTCCAGTCAGCGGCATCAAAATAATCCGGACTCTCGGGCTCCATCGCTAGTAAACTTGATTTTGTGAAGTGTGGAGGCGTAAGTACAACCTTCTGAACTGTAGCACTAAGCCTTCCATTGGGGACATATATAAGAAAGACGTTGTGGTGCGCATCATGTAGACAAGTGGACTGTGGAGGCGTGAATACTAAGTAGTTGTCATGTAAGCTTGATTCTGTGAAGTGTGGAGGCGTAAGTGCAACCTTGCGTGATTAATGAAAATGATAATTAAAAACAATTGCACGCCGTGCAGGAGGTTGTTGGGGTGGAGGGTTCCGGCTGGGCAGTATGCTCCTCTGAAATGAGAGATAATACCATTATGATCATGACAGAAGACATCAGCTAGTAGGATCTTCTAACTCACAAGGTCTTTGTGTGCGCATGATGTAGTAATACTAACATAAGCCAGTGACAGCAGTACACAGAAACACTACCATAAGCAATCTGGCCACAGCACAGAACAATAACTGATGTACCCCAATACTACTAGTCCTACTTCCATCCGTGTCCGCCTGCTGCTTCGTACTAGGATGGTCTTGTTGCAGCCGAGAAATGTTTGCCCATCGGGACTGGAGCTCCAGGGGTGTGGACCCTGAGCCGGTGGGCAAGCAGGACACCGAACGACTGGGTGAGGTCCCCCACAGCCACTGCATGCGTGGATGTGACGGCACCGTGGGTAAGAACAGTGGCCGCTGTTCCATTTTCGGCAAGCCTCCCGAGTGGGCCTGACTGCATGGGGCCACATTGGCTGCCTTGGGGGCAGCTGGGGGTTTAGAGGACATGGCCAGGATAGCTGTTTCTATCGCCTTCAGGCGATTCTTCATTCCCGGGTTGGGATCTCCACATTGAGCGCACTCTCTCTCGGTGTGGGAGGTTGCAAAACACAGTTCACACCTGGCTGTCGAAGCCGCCACACCAGTATAACACACAGTGTAGAGAGTTGGATTAATGGTGGACCAATGTGTGTCCCTTTCAGGGCAGCCTTGTGGCGGAAGACTGCATCGTATCGTACCCAGGCTGGGTAGTTCTGGCTCACACGGACAACCATGTACATGTAGGCCATCAACTCTGGGATCAGCTCAGGGTTTGGTTGTGCCCACACGCTCACAAAGGAGCAAAAGCGTCGAAGCCAGGTGAAAATGTCAGTCACCTTACGGCTATGCCTTACTTTGTGGTCGTGCTTCGAGTCGGAGTCCTCGTCGCTTGGGGGGAACCAGAATTCTGGTAGCAGCTCCCCCATCTCAATGAATTCTCCCCTGTAGCCGTCGCCCAACTAGATGCCTCCCAACCCTGTACTCAGGGTGGAGTTAGCCATTGGCAGTATATAGGTTGGCCAGTTCCGCTGCCACTGACACTCCCGGTGGAGGCTGGCTTGTGGACTCTCCGCTGAGGGCATCGGTTGAAGGGACTGCACCCCCTCCGGTAGCGGCTGATGTGCCCGAGGTTGCCCTGCCAATACAGGGAACCCGTGTGAGGGCCTCTGCCAATGGCATTGTGCCGAGACCTGCATGTATGGAAGACATGCCGAAGGTGTCTCGTCAACCATAGGACCTTGTACTAAAGTTCCCCTAGGCACAGCCCCCAGATTGGACCCAATTTATCCAATGCCTACTTACCCCCCTGGGGGCAGAATCAATTGGCGTATAAGACAGGACAGTACAAAAGACGTACTATTGATGAGATAGATTTAACGAGCTACTGCCGGCGTGGGTATTCCCTATCAGGAGAACTATCTACACTGTATATACGACAGTTACTCTACAGTATGCCGCTTACCACCATCACATGAGGGGCGTGGAACAGAGGGGTTTGTTCTGGCCATCACCGTTTCCACCAGAGCTTCCACCGTGGCCTGGAGGTCCTCGAGTCGAATGGTCACTGTTCTGATCCCCCTACATTATTTCTCTGAGGCTGCACAATCATCTCCTTACATGAGACGCAGGTTCAACTCTCGCTCGTCCCAGGTACTCACTGTTAAGCGCTGCAGTCTTCTTCCAGAAAGTCTGATCGTACGAAGTAGAAAAAGCTATCATTCGAGCACACTTCTATTCGAGGATTGTCATTCTTTATTAGGCACATCTCGCTTATAGGTGCATATTTCCTTCCTGTCGAGTTATAGGCGCATGCGCCTAATAACGTGCAACCAGTATTCACAGCTGCCTTGATATTCACTACTACCACATCATTTGCAGCTGACAGATGCTATACATGTACATGTCCAATCCACTGTACGTGTGTCTAGTGCTACTGTATTCTTATGCACGGGATGTGTACTTCATGTATAATCTTAGCCTCGTTCCCAGGCCACACGGCCTGGGAATGAGGCTAACACACTCTATGGTATGCAGAAACTGTCAGTTGGTGTCTGTCTTGCTCTTCCTCCAGGACACGACAGTGGGATGCTTGTGTTCAAACTGGACAGAGAGAGACCAGCCTACACCATGCACCAGAGCACACTCTACTACGTCAAGGTCATTTGAAGTAGTCGCATGATTAGACGTTACGTGTGTGTGATCAGTGTTACAACTAGTTAGCTGGCGAGCTATGTTAGTTAATCCGAGCAAGTGACCCAATGTTTGAATTCCACGTTTGTCCTCTCATGTATATACATACTTCAGCACAGGCCTGCATGTGGTGTGATTGTACCTCCCTGCAATCCTGCATAGCTCATTACTCTGACAAACTGGCATGCAGCCTTGTGCGATATATAGCATCTTTGGGTGAAGAGCATTAGGAATGGGTCCAGAGTAGTGTGATCAAGGTTACAATAGCTGTGAAGGTCGCATGTGTCAGTAGTCTATTCCCGCCCACTAAACAGCTCCCTTCAGATCTGTTCCTGCAGACACGCAAACTCATGGAAAATATTAGTGTGCAATGACACGTAGGTACATGTATAAAAGATTCTGATCGTCTGAGATGGTCAACAAGTTTACACAATACCTGTTTCAGTCCCAACTACACTACTAAACAATGGATAGGATTCTATGGTGTGAGTAGAAGTTTTGTATCTTACATGCACAACATTTCCACAGGACCGCTTCCTGCGTCGCTATGAGTTTGGTACCTCCAAAGATGTTCCAGTCATGGCTGTGAGGAGGTGAGGTAGAGGGATTATATGCTGTTTTATGTGGGTGTGTCAGTTAGTTGATGTAGAGAGATTAAGCGCTGAATGGAATATTATGTGCGTATATTCTTGATATGAGTAATCTGCGTAATTCAGTATATTGCAGTGCTGTAAGCATTACACTCCTGGAGGGAAACGTTCTGAAGGCTCACAGCTGTCAGGAATGGCGGACAAAGACTGTGACTACACTGTTGTGATGACCATTGTGCACTGACATTTCAGTTTGTTTTGTTACAGATCACTGAGTGTGGTCTATTTGGAGTAGTGACCGCTGCTTTCCATTAATGTTTGTACCCCTACAAATATCACACCCACACACACACACCCATATACACCCACACACACACACCCATATACACCCACACACACACACCCATATGCACCCACACACACACACCCATATACTGTACACCCACACACACACGCACACACACACACGCACACATGTACACAGAAATGGCACTCCTCAGTACAAGTCTTCGCCCCACCTGCTTGCTTACAATGCTGCAGAGAATGCCATTCTACTCTGCTCTGTATGTGGTGTGGTGTTCAACCTCGTTCATACAATTATTCATCACACTATTTTTACCCCGTGCGCTAGAGTGATCGATTTGTCCGTCTGTCAGTCTGTCCATGGAGTTTCAGCAATGAAGGCCTTGTTGAAGGCTTAGATCAGGATAGAAGTGTCAGAAGTCAGAAAATACTAGCGTCAACATATATAACTCACAGACCAGAGATCCACTCGAGAAGCTGAGAAAAGCTGTGTGAAAGTCTTGTTTCTAATTTATACAACTTGACCACACCCTGTTTCTAACATTACTTCTTCAATTTACGGTATCTCACTCTTCATGCTGACATCGCTGTAAAAAAAAATTGTTAGGCCCATCATGCATGCTGTATTAAAATCGGCAGTAGGCCTCGGGGGGGGGGGGGGGGGGGGGGGGGGGGGGGGGGGGGGGGTACATGTAGGTCTGGACATGAGACTACATGTACATGATTGGGGGTACATGTAGACAAGGTGCCCATTTTGGATGGTCCACGGGTATAGAATTGTTGCTGATTCTCTGACATACACAGATGATAAGGGACTGTCCACTTGTGCAGCATTGTAACTCTTGAGTGTTGCCTGTGGTTATGCTTACTTGCTCTCTATTGGCTCTCAGAACACCACCAACCCTGACAATGCCTACTACGAGCTGTTTGCTCTCCCAAAAGATCCGGACCCTTCCAACCCCGAGTGTGAGTGCATGGCAGTGCCATTAGATAACCTGCTGTATTCCGCATTGAATGCCAATCTTAATATCAGTTATTCTATAGCTTATTGGGCATGCCTGAGCGTGTCCTTCCAAGTGGTGTACTATACAGCCTGTACGTCGTCGGCATGTGTCTTACCGTTAATACACTCTTCTGTGAATGATCGAAAGTTTTTGCATCACCATGAACTCTAATTCAAGACACACGTACACAAACCTGGGACAGTTGAGTTTTTGATGGCCGCAGCAATGACGGACGTGGCTCTGCTTCTTCAATGGCTACAGCGATGGGGGCCTACGTCTCCTACTGCCAGTGGCTACTGGCGGTAGGCTAATTATACAGCATTACGGTACCTTGTGAAAATTCCCTTTTATGGTTTATCCAAACTCTCAGAAGTGCACATAGCACTGCATGCCAGGTGGGGGTCTACAACTCGCTCATGTCCACCCCCCAATGCCATGCATTCCCCTGCAGATGCATGCAAACAATGTACGTGTACTTGTGCAATCAATGCATTAAGATTTTAACATGTATGTGTGTGTGTGTGTGACAGAAGTGGGATGTTTGTGGGGCGAGTGACACGCGACCTTCATACTTCAATTTACTGAACCTTGAACTCTGCAAAGAATGTTTGAGAACATTGGGCCCGAGCATGGGCTGGAATCTTCCAGAACAGCTGGGGCTACAAGTGGAAGCAGCTGAAGTGGACACAAGTGGCGATCAGCAGCTGGAGTGGACGCAATCGGGGAGCAGCAGCTGAAGCAGATGCAATCGGGGAGCAGCAGCTCTGCACAGAGAGCTGTCCGGCACCGGATTACTCACATAGGCGAACGAGGAGGAAGTAGCTGAGCGAGCAAAACAAGCTGCTCAAGCGAGTGAAGCAAGCGAAGCTATATACTTCAAATTTCTCATTCTTAGGGCAATCAGCCTTTCAATTGCACCTTCGCTGGACAAGCCTCTGTGACAAGAAACGTTACAGTAACTCAAGCCAGTGGCAATATACGTGGGTACGAGACTACACTGGCAAGCTTCTAGTGCCAGCAGACGTCTCAAAATGTCTAATCTCTTGTGCCCATTGCAGATGTGGAGGGCAAGCGTTCCTCTGGGCTTACTGCTATTTGGCTGGCTAGGAACAGGTTTGCAGTACTCGACAAAACATACCAGGTATGTGGTGTCCATGTGTATATCTGCTACCTTCATTTACTGTAATGAATATAGTTAAGATCTAGCTGCTCTTCTAGGATGGCTACCATTTGACTGAGCATATGCAAGGTTAGCCTCATCCCCAGGCCCCGCCCTGCCCAGGGCATGGGGACAAGGCTAATGGTAGGAGAAGTGCTTGGGTGACATCTAGTCGGACATGGTGCCTATTGGAGTACGTGAAGTGGAATCTGCCATTTCTACCTTCGGACTAGAAAGCCGTGCCGTGTGGTATTCATTGTGTTGCCCATAATACACACTGTACTACGGTGGCCTATAGGGGCATTCCGCTGCGGTACAGCGGCCGACATCGAGTGGCTGACATCGAGCGGCCGACATCCAAGCGGCCGACATCCAGCGGCCACAGTAAGGCTGAAAGTGGTGGAAAGCAGCCGAACAGCGGCCACTCTGGAGCTGCCAACATCGAGCGGCCAAACATGAGACTTATTATGCGGATTCATAATTTTTATGTCACCACTAATTGCCTTGTGATGATGGTAAATCAGAAAGAACATGCATGCATGCAGTGTTTCAGGAACGGAAATGAATATTGTACACTGGGATGTCGATAATTATTACAGAACTATTAATGCTGTTCGTGCCAAAAACCACTGACAACTGCATGCAGCACCATAGATCAGGTCAGAAAAATGATGCGTTTTGGTGGGTGTACAGGGTCCAGGGTATTATTCTTTGTAATTGCTGGGGCTTAAGACTAATCACCCTTATTGCATCTTCTAACCATCAGATAACAAGGGGCAGCTATTTTGACCCTCGTCAGGGCTTGGAGGGGTTATTTTTGAGGCCCTTATTGGGCCCCAAAATTCAGTGCCATAGAAAGGCGAGAGCCCTTACCCGAGCCTTCCCCCCCCCCCCCAAGCCCACAAGAAACATGATATATAATTACTTTATTTGAAGAGATTGCTTTTCAAGTACTGAATGTGTGGGATAAAATTACCAAAAGATGGCCTCAGTATGTATGCACAAAGACATGTGGCAGGGTCCATTGGTGCTAGGCACAAAACTCAGTAACTTTACAAGTCCTTAGACACTAATTGCTTTGAAAGTTTGGCTAGCTGGTCAGTGGGAGTGTGAATATATAATTGGTAGGCAGTACTCTTCCAGCGACCCAGCATTTTGATATGCGCATCAGAAATCCCGGCCTCTTTTGCAGTTGTGGCAGCACCGATGCGGAAACTGTGTGTTGTGTATCGTTTGTCAGTGATTCCTGCTTTCATCAGAGTGCCAGACAACAATGCCGCAAATCGTTGGCACGTCAGGAATGAGCCATCCGCCAAAATAAAGAGGGGGCGGGTTTTGCTTCCCTGATGGCCAAGTAGGGCAGGATTCCCAGTACAGGACAGATACCCTTATCAGTCTTCTTGCCAGATGCAACTGGACACCGGGTCAGTTTCGGATTGCTTGATCTTTACTTGGATCACTGTTGGGGAGAGCCTGCTGTCGATTGCTATGTCGGGTAGGGAGAGATGTTTCTCTGGGTCGTACGCATTTTGAGCTGGTACCGTAAATTCTCCACAGCGTAGGAAGCCGAAGAAGGCTAAGCAACAGGCTGCCCACATCATAGTATTGTCATGGTCCCCATGGGTTACCTGGATTATGTCCCTGATCTTGCCCATGATCTCCACTGTGATTGGCAGACGGGGACAGGATGGGGCTTCTTTGGCCTTCTCTTTCTTTATGCCCTTCATAACCAGCTCCAGCCGTGGGGTTAACTGTTTTGCAAAATGGTCGTAAAGGCCCACCGATATATGCAAATGGCGCACTGCAGATACATGTAGGTAAACCTTGATTGAGGAATGGGCGAGGCCTTCCTTTGCCAGGCAGCTCACAAACATTAACAGAGTTTCTTCGTAAGTTGGTATGGGTGGGTTTTTGCCAGGCTGCAGAAAAACAAGTAGCGCTTCTGCCCCGCCAGGTAAGATTTGTGAGTGGACTCTGCTAGACCTTGGTGATAGTAGCACTGAACAGCTGACGCCTTGCCCTTGCCCTAACATAAGCGCCACCTGTTGATGATCTCAGTATGGTCACCTATTACAACATGCCATGTTGATAACAGCAATCAAACAGTACACAGGAAAAAGCGGTAATTCAATAACTGCACATTGCTATTACTGGGAAGCTGGCATGGAATTTTGTCTAAAGTATTAGGGGAAGGCAAGTTCATTTGTTGAGCCTCATAGGCGGTACTTAGTAGGGGCGGTAGCACTGATATGAGGGGGGCCCTGACTGCGGCTGGGTGGTCTGAAGCTTGGCCTGGTTTAGTCGGCGCCAATGGCAATGGAGGGCTTTGTGGTCTTTGTCAGGCGTGTTGGGGTCCCTGGAGCAGTACAGGCATGTATGCGAGTACTTGCAGCCGGCATAAACACAAGTGGGGTCAGGGCTATGGTTCCACGAGTAGCAGAGTGGACCACTGCGAGGGCGTGGGTTGAACCTGGTAGGTGGGTGTGGGTGGGTAGGGGTTGGGTAAGGGGTTGAGTAGGTGGAGTGGGCACCCAGTCGCAGTCCTCAGCCTGGTGGGTTAGGCTGAAGCAATGCTTGCAGCGATGTGCCCTCGCCTGGCCAGTGAAGGCCATGTGGCGCCTGGGGTTGCAGCCACCATCTGGCGGAAACGGCGGTCGTACCCCAGCCACGAGTCCCCTTCATATTCCATGCAGGCCTCCACAATCAGGGCCATGTAGCCCAACATGTCCAGGTTCCTTTCCGGGAACTTGGCCAAAACAACTGCTGTATAAATGCAGTAGCACTGCACCCACTCAAGAATACCTGTCACCCGGCGCTTCTTCAACTTGGGCTTCTTTTCGTCCTTATCAGCACACCCTGCCCGGATACCTAAACGATCCGGCAGCAACTCAGCCATGTCCAGGAATTCCCCTGCCTGAATGCGCTTAAAGTCGCGAGCTAGTCTTCGGCACATTGCGCAGAGCGGCGCGCACTAAATAGAATACCAGCCTGAAGCACTATACTAACGCATGGAGGCAGCCTCACACAAGCTACTAACAATTTGAAACCACAGAATAAAATCAGAAACATACCTGACAAGTTCATGACAACCACAGCTCACGAGTACCACTCTCGTAGAATGCGGAAGCGTATAGTTTAGACGGACAGCTGCTTGGAACCAGAGCAGGACGCTCGAGTACAAGCAAGAATCACCTTCAAGGACACATTTGAGGCTACACTTGGCTCTGTACTGCCACTGTGTTCAGCAGTCAGACAAAAAACTATACGCTTCCGCAAAGTACAGTTGCTGGACATCCAGGATCTCTCTTTTGGAGTGGTGTCCTTCCGTCAGTCAAACTCGGCTGTGGTTCGAATAACTTTCGCCCGAACAACAACAGCTTTAGCCAGAGACTTCGCCCACAAAACGTACAACGACGCCGTGGCACGCACTGGCAGCCTCTACACTTTCCACGACGTCTAATTGACTTCCGCAAAAGGTCAATAGGTTCACGAAAATTGACAGTACAGCCGGAAAACAATACTCGCGTGTACAACGCTAATTGAATTAATACGAGACTAGCCCGCAACCTTAACTAACTTGCAAGGCACTGGGGGAGTCCAGCGCCAATGGAGAGTGTGGCCGTTGCTTCCACGGGCTCAGTGGGTGTCCTCTCACTAATTGTGGTGACATGGTCAAGCGCGCCAGCCAGGAGGTCCCCCGGAGCTGTAACAGGAGGAAGGCGCCTTAACATAACAACACACATGTAACCATGAAGGGGGCGCATAAGAGGAATGCACCAACAGACAGCAGAAGTAGGAGGATTACAGGAGCGCCGCTCTGGCTAAGTAGGAGAAATGCGCTGACAAACAGCATATGCAACTGGGATTACAGGAGTGCGCTCTGGCTGAGGTAAGTGGAATATGCTAACAAACAGCATAGATAACTTTGGTTACAGGAGCGCGCTCTAGCTGAAGCGGGGGGGGGGGGGTTCAGGAACACAAGGTGCGCGCTCAGGTTGCAGTAGCCTGATTGAAACAGTACAAATTGTTTGTGCGCCAATAACCCACAAACGGCTTACCCGCGTCCGTCGAGGTGCCCTCGGACGTCCCCGGAGACGGGTGGCCAGCTTTCATGGCCTCCACCACAGCCTTAACCAACTCCGGGATGTCGGCTCGCGTGAGAGCATCCCTGGATTGGGTGCCAGCATCGCGATTGGCCATTCTGTTCAGGAACCAACGAACATAACGGGCACGGGAACAAGGGGGAGAGCGATCTGAAAGCACCTTGATTGCAGCTCAAGCACACGAGGTAACTGCATGACGCATGCACCTAAGATAATTGCCCCGAGGCGCACGGGACCCTGTGTACCCATAGAACTGCGCCCATACTCCATCTTTAACTGTGTAAAACCTCATTTCAGATCAGACGTATTAAAGATATTGTGAGTTTATAAAGCCATGAATGAAGCAATCAACTCAGGAGAGTTTGTCTTTTCCACAACTGCATGGCCTATAAGAGTTGGTTATTCATTAAAAAAATGCAATCGAAACTTCATTGCTCTGGTCAAGAATTAATGCACCATTCAGCTCAAAAAGCTTCAACTCTGTCCCTGCAGCCTTAGGTACAACCTGCAAGACCTTGGCTGCCTTCCTTGCAAATGACAAGTAAGAGTCGCTCCTTGCCACAGCGATTTCCATGTAAGCGGAGCAACGAACCTTCATTGCACAAACAGCAATCTTTGGAAAGACGCAAAAGATGCCATGAATAGTATGCATGCCATGAATAGTATGCATGACATTACTGTAGTCATGACTACATGGTTGCAATGATTAATGTCTCGGTGTAATTCCTCACCGCATTCAGTAAGTGCTATGGCCTTACTCACCATGATAGTATCAGCCTCCTGTGTGCGCGGAGTCTTTCCCTTGCCAGCTGGCTTTAGCTTCTTCTTCATTGCTTTGGAGAGACATTGTGCTTTCTCCCACAAATCTGTATCATTGAACAACCACATAACTTGCAACTAGCTAACTGTTTAACAGCAGACTTGTGAATCTGAAACTCACCATCGTCACGGCACAATCCAGAGCGAGCATGTAGTGTATTGTCCATGGTGCGAGCTGAGTACGAGTCCGCGTGACGATGGCCGGCGCTCCTGGAAGGAAGGGGACGAGAGCTTTAGCTTCTTCTTCATTGCTTTGGAGAGACATTGTGCTTTCTCCCACAAATCTGTATCATTGAACAACCACATAATTTACAACTAGCTAACTGTTTAACAGCAGACTTGTGAATCTGAAACTCACCATCGTCACGGCACAATCCAGAGCGAGCATGTAGTGTATTGTCCATGGTGCGAGCTGAGTACAAGTCCGCGTGATGATGGCCGGCGCTCCTGGAAGGAAGGGGACGAGAGCTTTAGCTTCTTCTTCATTGCTTTGGAGAGACATTGTGCTTTCTCCCACAAATCTGTATCATAACAGTTGTTGAACAACCACATAATGTGCAACTAACTGTTTAACAGCAGACTTGTGAAATTGAAATTCAGCATCGTCACAGCACAATCCAGTGCGAGCTGAGTCCGCACGATAGGTGCTCCTGGAAGGCAGGGGACCGAGTTGATGAGAGGCAATGGGGATGGTAATTTGGATGAACCGTCAACCAGCTTCAAGATGTCGTCTGCTTTCTCCCGTAGCGACTCCTACAGCTCCAACAGAGCCCCTTTAGCTAGCTAGCTAGCTAGCTAGCTAGCTAGCACAATAGCGCAGCAGCCATGCAGAGATCGTGTGATGTAGTAGATCGGCACGTGCCGCTCGATGTCGGCCGCCTCAATGTAGCCGCTCAATTGTCGGCCGCGCGATGTCAGCTGCTGTTCGACCATCGGACGCTTCCACCTTACTGCGGCCGCTGGATGTCGGCCGCGTTATTTCGTCCGCTGTACGACAGCAGAATACCCCTATGGGCCACCGCACTGTACATGTAGGTACAGTGTACATTGAAATACATCCCACATACTGCTCCGTTCTTAACATTCAGTACCACTATTGCAGTAACAATATTGTTAGCATGTGGGTACCATCGTGTCATATTATCCTAACTTAGCCCTTTACTATATCTGCAACGTGAGACTTTCAGCATCGTGATGTCACATCCGGCAATGTCCTTGGGAGATAGGTTCTGCGACAGCAGAAAGGGCGGGACAGGGGGAGGTGGGTGGGTGCACCCGAAGGGTGCAAACAGCATGGCCTTGTCTGTAATCCATGGTAGAAAGGTCTTGGTTGGCACTGGGAGGGCCTTTTCCATCGTTTTTGGCATAAATGGACTTTAAGTGTTCTAGAGAGGACTGAGAATGACCTTGAGGAAAAACTTGGGCCCTAAAGATGTGATTACTTAACTCTGCACTGTATGTAAGACCATTCTGGTTGAATAGCTGACTGTTGTGTTATTTGTAATGTTTGCACTGCTGTAGCTGATCATCAAGAACCTTCGCAACGAAGTGACGAAGAAGGTGCAATGTCCCCCGTGTGACTCCATCTTCTATGCTGGGACTGGCCACCTCCTGTTGAAGGACACTGACACCGTGACACTCTTTGATGTGCAGCAGAAGAGGTAAACTTATACAGTACTCCATATGTTCAAGAACAGATAGCGGACCCGTGGTTACCTTGTTCGGAGCAGTAGAGTGGCCTGGAAACACGGAAGCATCAATGCCCACCTCGACCTGGTACTAGCAGCCTAAATCCTAACTACACGCACTCTTTTTTCCAGACTTATACATTGTACATCCTCAGTTTCTGATCTAATGTTGTTAGAAGAGCATCTTGATAGACTAGCCTCGTTCCCAGACCTTCACCACCTCCAGTCTTTGATCACTTTAAGTAATATTTATATACCACTTTGCCGTGCATTACGGGTTTTAGTGCACGAGGGCAATCTAGTTAACGGTCGAGGGCGAGATAATGCACGAGCCGAAGGCGAGTGCATTATCCGCCCGAGACCGTTAACTAGATTGCCCGAGTGCACTAAAACCTGTAATACACGGCAAAGTGGTATATAAACTACTTAGTGCAACTCACCGACCCGAGACAGCCTTTGATCTTTGAAAAGCGTGCATTATCTAGATAATGCACACTAAAGTGTGCAATAAGCGATTTAATGCTCCGTCATGTGATCGATTCTGAGGCGTCTGATTCGTTGAGGGTCACGTGAGTAGCACTAAGTAAATACGGAAGGGGGAGACCTGGGAGATGTGTGGTTGACGTCAGTTAGACCTGGCCCAGTCTTTGTTGAGGACAGTGAAGCTACCAGCAATGTGGGAGAATGTTTGCTTTGAGGCTGGCAGTATTGTCTGAATGTGGCAAGGACAGTAATGACTAATTCCCCCCTCACTGCCTGACTAAAGGAGTGAAATGAAACCCTGTGAGTACAATTAAGCAGTTGAGATTTCCTACTAATATAATAGTTGTTGTGTATTCCTCCACGCACTCACTACACAGGGCATTGAACAGCGTTCGTGTCTCAAAGGTGAAGTATGTGGTTTGGTCTCCAGATATGACACATGTTGCTCTCCTGGGCAGAAATGGTTAGTACATTGGTCTTCATTAGCCTTGTGCTGGGCCCAGTGTTTGTTGCTTGCAGTACACATACTAAATTTATGTGGGGGGAGGCCTGGTAAAACCTGTCATGTATATGTACATGCATGTGGACGTTGGGTGGACGTCAGATGTACATCTGGAGGAGAGACACGTTTCTGAAATGATAGCCAAGCGACAGGTGTTCAGCAGTGACTAAGAAGTCAACCTGAGGCGATGTTTCTCACATTTAGAAGCAACCCTATACATATGTGTACAAACTAGGATAGGAGCCACATTTTTGACCAGGTTCAATTTTGTCTGATGGTAGATTGCCAGCATGTTTGAAAATGTTTCTCTGCAGTCTTAAAACCCTTTAAGACCTAACGTTGCATATCTGCAACGTGAGACTTTCAGCTTCATGATGTCACATCCGGCAATGACCTTGGGAGATAGGTTCTGCGACAGCAGAAAGGGCGGGACAGGGGGAGGTGAGTGGGTGCACCCGAAGGGTACAAACAGCATGGCCGTGTCTGGGCTCTGCGGTAGAAAGGTCTTGGTCGGCTCTGGGAAGGCCATTTCTGCCGTTTTTGGCATAAATGGACTTAGAAAGTAGCTGTCTTGCCTTGTAGGGCCTCCATTTCCAGTGTTCATGGTCTGTTTTTTTTTAGCTACGGCAGGTTGGCATTTCTCGGGAGGCTTGATTGCAAGTTTGTTAATTGGAGGGTGTGGTTAAGTCACGTATATGCTTAGTGTAGCTGAAATTACCTGTGTGAGCAGCTTTGAGTCCAGCAACGCCAGGGAACAGAAACTATGGTGTGTTTAAGTGTTCTACAGACTGAAAATGACCTAGAGAAAGAAACTTGGGCCCTAAAGAGTTAATTAAGTCTGGGACTATAACAGCAGAGTACTACACTGTAATAAAGTACTACAATAAGATGCCTAGAATGGCATGCTGTGCTACCTGGCGGAATATGTCACCAGAGCCGAAAATAAAATTTAGTATTGGCTGGTCAGTATGTCCGGACATATTCAATTTTGCCCGGACATTGAGCTGTTTTGGTTGGACAATAAAATTTCTTTTGAAGTCACTATAATTATTGATGAATTAATGTATGAATAGAAACAGTTTAATACACATGGTGCTTGAGGATCAATAGAATATGGTACATGAAGATACGTATTGTACACTAAGTGTTAAGTTCAACTAATCGTCCAGTGACTCCAGCCATTCATCCCACTCACGTAGCATCTCTGTCTCAGTCTCACTGTCTTCTTCTGAGTCGTCTTCTTGAGTTTGACCAGAGCGTGCAGCATACTGCTTCCTTGGCCGTTGGTTTGGTCTTCTGACCTTGTCACTCCACCAGAGACTTATGCTGCGATCAGGATTAAAATCCTTCAATGGAACACGGTCTGTGTTTAGAACAAGCAGGTCGTCTAACATTTCATTGCCGAGCGAGGACCTCTTGTCTACCTTAATGACTTTCAGGGTAGAAAAAACCTTCTCAAGTTTCCCATTAGAAACAGGAAGAGTGAAAAGTAGACGAGCAAGTTGAAGAATGTTGGACCAGCTGGATGCAGTGGGAGCATAATAGAGTCTCCACCATACAGACTGATAGTCGATGGTAGAGAGACTAATGAATTGGGCAGCATAAGAGATCATCTCATGAAACTCTTCACGCAGCTGATCAATATCAACTCCAGCCGATTCAAGTGGACTCTTGAACCTTACCCCCAATCTTGTAATAGCTTCCATTGGATCATCACTTTCCACCTCAGAGTTGTTTTCTTCATGCAAGACTTTCTCCCAACCTTGAGTGGCCAATACAAAGATAACGTCACGGATGAGTTCAAGATCTGACCAGGCCAATCTTGATTTCAGACAGCTAGTAATGGATGTGCAGTGCTCCTGATGGTGAGTGTTGTAGTGATTCTTTGCCTGGTCATAATTACGCAATGTTTGACACTGGTACACTCTTTTTCCATCCTCCAGGTTTATCTTCTGCAGAGTTGCTGCAATAGTTGGCCATTGGTCCAAAGATTTGGAGCTAAGCTTATTCACCTCCTTGACCGTCCTTAGTAGGCTGGTGAAGGCAGCAAGCACATCCAAATCGTCACTCTGCATTACCTTTGAAAATATGGCACATGGAGAGAGCAGGTCAACAAAGAAAGCACAACCCAGGACGTACTTGGCATCAACCCATTTCTTGCAGTATCCCCGAAGTTTGGCCCGGTCGCTGGACTTCACAGACTTGTCCTCAGAAAGAGCAGTGAGGTGGTTTGTGTACGCTCCAAACTTGGATAGCACACGCTTCATGGCGTTAAGTTTGTGCGTGACCCATCTCGAACCACTTGCCCGCACTGGCCTAATTCCAGCATCATCAAATGTCAAGCATTGCTGAAGATCAGCAATTATCTCCTCAAGCTGTCGACACTTTTTGGGAGATCTCTCATAGACATAATGCAACCGAAGAAGCATTTCCTCTATGAGGTCAAATGAAGTCTGCTTGAGAGCATCCTTGACTGCCAACTCTAGCCTGTGTGCCAAGCACCACATCCAGAATACCCAGGGTAGCTGCTTCTCCACCAGCCCCATCATACCAGCTGCAGCAATGTTGGCACTTGCTCCATCTGTCCCAATACCAACCAGAAACTTGCATGCTTCTTGATTAATTGCTGCAATGCCCAGTCGCCCCAATGCACCTTGCATGCAATCAAAAAGCCCTTTCCCTGTCACTTCCTCAGGCCTAGCTACAGCAAAAAAGGTCATTCTGGTGTGTACTTTCTCATCACTCCCATCTACATCACACCACAAGACCAGAAAAAGCTCATCGTCTATATTCGCTACATCTGTTGACCCATCCATGAGTAGTGAAAAAAACTTGGCCTCAGACAGGCATTTTGCTAAGTCCTCCCTCCTTGACTCGGCAATGTAGTGACAGAAAGACTGACCTGCGATCCTATTTGTGTATGAGGTGCCCACATCGACTCCATGGTGAGCTTCCAGCTCACAAATACTAGGATACTTGGCAAAAGCAAGTTTCTCAGTGGCCACAAAGTGAGCTATGTCAAACTTTACCCTAAGCTTTGCCTTGGAATCTTCGGGCAACACACTGAGTGCCTTAGCAATGGGAGCGTACGAAGACAGACCAAGGCCAGCAGAATCCGACTTCTCTTTCTTGAGGAGCAACATCGCATGAGTGTGCTGATCAGTACCAGCGTGGTCTTTTATGTTGCTAGTACGAACCGAGTCAGCCCCAACAACCCATTTATTGCTGTAGTTTCGCCTACCTTCAATCTTGGACTTGAATTTCACACACACCTTGCACCTTAGCTTAGCTACTATTTTCTTTGCTCCCTCCTTCCTCACCTCACAGTCCAGCCAGGACATTGTCTGATGTTCTTTGTCCAACTCGGCTTGCCACTTCACAAACGTAGTGTGGGCTACATTTCGCTTCTTACTCGAAGGCCCATCATCTCCCTGTGGCTCAGGATGATGTCGCTTCATGGCCACGTCCAGATCGAACCAAGCACTCCACCGGGGGCAAGGTAAGACAACTAATGTTGAAGGCAGCTAGCTCTCACGCGCACTCTCGATCTCGATCTCGCGCTCACTTTCAATCTCAATCTCGCGCGCACTCTCGATCTCGATCTCGCGCGCACTCTCGATCTCAATCTCGCGCGCGATTGTTGTACATACGGCCACGTGCGTTAGCGCATGCGTACAACTACTATAACTTCACCAGGCTAGGCTCTCACGGTACGAGGCTGTGGTCGCGACTGTACCTCGACGAAGTGGCTAAAAAACTGACCGCCACCGTTGTGAGTCACAAGGGGAACCTATGTAGGAGTAAGAAGCGGAATGTAGACTATGCTAGCTATTGCAGGCAACGCCCGGACAAAATGGCCAGTCAAGTAGTCATTTGTCCGGCCCTTTCCCATTCTTGTGCGGAAATTGACCGTTGTCCGCACGTTATTTTCAGCTCTGTGTCACTCCTCTGGACTTCCACCTGACACCCACCTGACACCCACCTGACACCCACCTGACATCCACCTGACATCCACCTGACACCCACCTGACACCCACCTGACACCCACCTGACACCCACCTGACATCCACCTGACATCCACCTGACATCCACCTGACATCCATAGTATCTATAGTTCCAGTGATACCATCTTCATGTAAGCCAGAATGGGTTGTTTGTGTTTGTGTTTCCCAGCGCTGGCCATATGCAACCGGAAGCTGCAATGCCTGTGCACTGTCAATGAGAACATGCGTCTGAAGAGTGCTGGCTGGGAGGATAGCGGAGTGCTCATCTACACCACCAGCAACCACATCAAATACGCTCTCACCAATGGGTAAGAAGAGTGGGTGCACGTGTCACCCTGGACGAAGCCCTTTGGCATCCATGGTTTGTGTTCTTTGGTAGGAAAGCCATCCAGAGCTCCCAGGCCCACAGTTTGTGATATTGGTTAGGAGTACCCACCCCCTTGTGGACATGAGATTTCTGCATGTGTAAGACTTGCTAGGATAGTCCTTTACATGTATATGACCTCACTATGATCTCTCACTGAGACGTACAATTTATCTGGATTCACTTTTTTGTGTCCAGATTGGTACATGTATGTGTTGCTAGTTGATGAGCTGCCAATTTTACATTTTCATCGCAGGGACCATGGGATTATCCGCACCCTGGACCTGCCCATCTACATCACCATGGTGAAAGGAAGCAACGTGTTCTGCCTGGACCGGGAGGGCAAGACTCGTGTGCTCACGGTCGACCCCACTGAATACAAGTTCAAGCTGGCTCTCATCAGCAGGAAGTATGATGAGGTACGTTCAACCATCATCCCACATGCGAACTCCTCTATGTGTGACTGGATTTGTGACACCGCATCCTGCCTACATTTTGAAATGCGTATGCGGTGGGACCCAACTGCAGATGAGTTTAAAAACTGGCCAACGAACTTGTGTAGATCGTCTGGGAGTCTCAACTAGCCGTGGAGCATTAGAACCGAGCCAACTGGATGATGAACTGCTTCAGGACCTTGTGAAACGACTACGGGCCCTGCCCCCCCCCCCCCCCCCCCCCCCCCCCACGTTCACCTTGCATCCACCTAACGTCACTCACGTGAGATTAACAATATCAGGCCTTCCCCGTTCTTCGCCGCTCTTCCACATCCATGTATTATTGTCAATGCAAACCGAAGAACAGAAAGCAGGGTAGGCCTGGGAACGATCGAGGCTAATACTTCACAGCCATCTCTACACACTCACACACAGAGAATGTGTTTATACGTATGTGCATGTTCACTGCATATCTCACCCTTCCAGGTGCTGCACATGGTCCGCACAGCCAAGCTGGTGGGGCAGTCCATCATAGCCTACCTGCAGCAGAAAGGGTACCCAGAGGTCAGTTCATAGACTGTATATAGGCACTGAATCGTATGGGAAACAAGTCTCTAGCAGTGATACATGTATGATATCTAATTCAGGGTTCTACATTTCCAGGGGGAAGGGGGGGGGGGGGGGGGGGGGGGGGGGGAGCCCTGCATTTCACAGAATCTCTGAACCACATTCTATTCCTTTGTTCCATTGGTAACGCTGCTTGGCATCCCTCTGGTCTACCTCCATTTCCTTATCCACCATCCCAAAGAAGCCCCATCCAATTGAACTTCCCACATGCTACATAGTTCATTCAGTATCAGATTTTAATGTGCGTGTGTGTGTGACGGAAGTGGGATGTTCGTGGGGCGGGACTAGACTACTGAAGCGCGAATTTTGTACTTCAATTTACTGAACCTCGAACTCTGCTAAGAATGTTCAAGGACATTGGGCCTGGGCTGGATCGAAAGCAGCAGTCGAAGCGGACACAATCGGGGAGCAGCAGTCAGTGAAATGGAAGCAATCACGGAGCAGCAGCTGAAGCAGACGCGATCGGGGAGCAGTTGAAGTGGACACAATCAGGGAACAGCAGCTGAAAAGACTCAAGCGGCGAGCAGCAGCAGCAGTTGAAGCGGATGCAATCGGGGAGCAGCAGCTGAAGCGGACGCAATCGGGGAGCAGCAGCTTAAGCAGACGCAGAGAGCTGTCCGGCGGCGGATTACTCATGTAGGCAAACGAGGGGAAGAAGTAGCTGAGCGAGCGAAGCTACTTGTACATATAATGCCGATACATTGTATTGGTATAAATTATCAGCTCTATGTGTATACTTGCTGGTTACTATGGTGATCTGTGATGTACTTCCAGGTTGCCCTGCACTTTGTGAAGGATGAGAGGACACGGTTTGCACTTGCACTGGAGTGTGGAAACATTGAGGTAAGAAATGGCACCCGTCATACGATGTTGTCTGGGTGAATCATCACTCACATATACGTGCTCATGAACACACTCAGATTGGTCTGGAGGCTGCCCGGACCCTGGACGACAAGGCTTGCTGGGAGAAACTGGCTGATGCTGCTCTTGCTCAAGGAAATCACCAGGTACGTACTGACAAGGCACTGTTACTGTTAGTCTCACTCACGGACCATTCCCTCTTGCGTGTTTCAGCTTCCGAGTTTCTACTCAGTCCCTCTTCTGTGTCCTTTGAACCATGAACGATTTCATGCCTGTGTACATACGTGCACAGCTGTACATTTGGGTGTGTCTCAGACCCACTATTAGATCCACTATCATTTTACACAGATTGTGGAAATGGCGTACCAACGAACCAAGAACTTTGACCGCCTCTCCTTCCTCTACCTCATCACTGGAAACATGGAGAAACTGAAGAAGATGGCCAAAATAGGTGAGTAGGTGTATCTGGAGTTGGTAGACTTTATCTGTAGGACTGCCGTGGTCACACAATGTTGCCGCAGTCGCACGTTATTAGGCGCATGCGCCTACAACTCCACAGGAAATATACGCCTATAAGTGAGATGCGCCTGACGTTCCTCGAATAGGAAGTGTGCTTCAATTCGAATTAGAGCTGTTTTCCACTGCATAGGATCGAAAATGGTAGAGGTTCTGGAAGAAGACTGCAGTGCTTAACAGCGAGAACCTGGAACGAGAGTTGAACTTGCCAGTATCTCCACAGGAAGCGAGATGCTTTTGATACATTCCTTGAATAGGAAGTGTGCATCATTTGGAATTATAGGTCATTAGTTCTAGAAAAGGACTTCAGTGCTTAATTTACGAGTAGCTTGGGACGATAGTCAAACCTGCACCGAACAGCAAAGGTGCACTTATAAGAATCTGCGGTACATGTATGTTGTTAATCTCAACTGCTGTGAACTTGCATGCCTTTATGTCAACATACTCTCTGTCTTCGCGAGTGTTTTCATAACCAACAGTCGTATAAAAATGTCCTATTCCATTCCATCCCTCCAGCGGAGATCCGCAAGGATGTGAGCAGCCAGTTCCACAACACTCTCTACACGGGGGATGTTAGCGAGAGGGTCAGGCTCCTGAAGGCTGTTGGACAGGGTATGATCCCCTCCTTGTGCATCACCTTCCTCTATTAATAATTACCTAATTTGGACTTAACCCATAATGGTTATTAGTGTAGGTGGTAGCAAAAATAGGTCTGTGCTCATACTAGCAACAATTAGCGCTAAGACTTCTGCACAGAGTTGGGGAAGCCCCTAGGCTTCGATTAGCATCACTAACTCATTTTTGACCAAGGTGGAATAATCTTCGATTTGTACACGGGACTGGGTCACATAATATATACTACAGTGAAGAGGCCCAAGCATATTTTAATGCCCCCACAGTCATTCATACGCCTACCTGCCCAAACACACTCACCACACAACCTACACTCATCACATGCCCTCACACACATCCACTCATCCCGGCACATCTGGTCAACCTTGCATAATTTACGCATCCTTACACACATACCACACACACACACATATCTGCATGCGCACACACCACACACATCCCCCCCACACACATCCACAATCGCACACCCGTCTGCTTGTACACATCCAACACTCCTGGTCACACAACAGATTCACTGGCATACCTGACCGCAGCCACTCATGGGATGACTGAGGAAGCTGCATCCATTGCTGAGACCCTAAACACAGAGCTCGACAAGGTACGCACACCACAAACAGCATGCAGAAACAACTATGTACCATAATGGCATCTTCAGAAGCAAGAGGACTATTCACTAGCATCTTGTCCCGACTTTTGCCGCCACAAAGACACTGCAGTTGGGATGGTGGCAAATTGTGAAGCAAACGAGAGTGTGAAACACGTGTTTGAGAATCACACCAGCCTGCAGAAAGCCCACACACACTAAGAGCTACTCCCATGATACAATGAGTAAAATGTTGCAATCGTATATTTGTGATGCTATAAGCACTTACAAAGTAAAAGTACACATACTATTTTGCTCTCTCTTCTTCCCTAGCTGCCTGAGGTGCACCCCAATGCAAAGCTGCTGCAGCCTCCGCCCCCCATCGTACAGACAGAATCCAACTGGCCCCTGCTCACTGTCTCTAAGGGCTTCTTCGAAGGAGCTATGAGAAAGAGTAAGTGTCTAGGCACACTTATGCTTGCATGATGCCAAAAGATGCAGGTGTGCCAATATCTGGCATATGGCACAGCTGTGACATCATCACTTAGCAACGCACATAACTTAGCAACTTCCAATCAGGTGCATGCAAAAATTAGTTATAGTATGGCACCGCAGGCTGCATGCCACTGCTGATGTAAAGCCCAAGGGCCACAGGCCCAAGGGCTTTACGTCACAACAGTGCCAACAGTGCCATGCTATAACTAATACTTAGAGAGAGCTTGAGAATATCGCCAGATGGCTGTGGTGTTTGAGTCCTTGGTTCATTCCTGGCCACTGCACTGTTCTGCAGGTGACCTTGCCGCACTGGAGGAAGATGAGGAGGGTGAAGGGTGGGGAGATGACGCTGATCTCATGATTGATGAAGGTAGGGTCAAGACCAGCAGTTCTTTAGATGGTAGCTGGTGAGTCCAACTTTTGGTCTTGGTTTGGAATCAGTGGTATTTTAGGAGATAAGAGTGTTCCTCCCACATCCTTTCCGCCTTTCTGCTATTGTCAAACCTTTCTGTAGGACTGTTTTTGAACTGCAAGTTAATATTTAGGTCGCAGAAGTCAGAATGCATTAAGCACTATATGTTATGCTATACACACACCTTAGTATGATGAAACCTGCCTTCGTACTGTGCGGTGGAAACTTGTCTTCTAGCTCATGTCCATTACGGTCTGTAGTATTGTTTGTCTCCTATAAATTAATCATCACTGGTCCTGACCATGAGTCGTGATCCCACGCATAGATGATGAAATAGGCATCATATTTAAGTGTCCAGCACAGTCACAGTTATGGTGGTCATTCACACGCTCAGATGGGGCACTCATAGGTGGTGAAGGAGAAGTGGGTGTGATGGTGGGAGAGGGAGACGAAGAGGGAGGCTGGGACGTCGGAGATGATGATCTGGATCTTCCACCTGACCTGGTAAGAGGTCCTGCACGCAGCTGGATGCAACTTAGTGTGGTGTGCTGTTTACAGATGTGGCGTGTAAACATCTAAACAGCATCTGTTATAGTGGATCACTTTCATTCCCAGGCCTACCCCATTTTTTCTGTTCTTCGGTTTGTGTTGACGAATGCGGAAGAGTGGCGCGGCGAAAAACAGGGAAGGCCTGGTATTATTCATCACGTGATTGATGTCTGGTGGACGTAGGGGGGGTGTGGCCCAACCACAAATAAGTTTTAAAAGTTGTGTAGGTTGTCTGAGAGTCTCGACTAGCTGTGGAGCATTCGAACCGAGCCGACTGGATGATGAACTGCTTCAGGACAGGTCTGCTGAAACGACTACCCCCACGTCCACCTCGCATCTGCCTGACATCACTCACATGATGAATGATACCAGGCCTTCCCCGTTCTTCGCTGCTCTTCCACATCCGGGGTAGGCCTCGGAAAGAGGCTACACCTTCATGATTAACAATTACCTTCAACATGTAGCAGATAGCGTCAATGGTGGTCTTATTCTACCTCGAAGTAATTTAATAATGTTTTCTTAACACGTTTTAATCTTTGTATCGCAGGAGGTGGACATGACCACTGCTGGCTCTGGAGAAGAGGGGTACTTCGTACCTCCTACCAAAGGCACTAGCCCCGCCCAGGTAGGAGGAGGACAGAAGATCAGTCAGTCCTGTAACTGGTGTTTCGTAGTGAACATGGAGATTGGATGAGTCTGTGCAGGGTGTGGGTGTGCCCAGAAGACAAGCGAAATAACCAGCTGGATGATGTGCATTATTCGGCAGCGTAGCTAGCCAATGACGGACTTATTGTACATTGGTGAAGAGTATACCCACACAGGCATTGTTGTACTAGCTGCCTGCCACACCCTCAGATTTTAAAATATGAATATGTGCAGTGCATTCCACACCTACCAGGTCTCGGGGGATGCATAATTCCCAGTTTGTAGTATACTCTTGATAGGTGTATGGAAAACCTGGAACGCTGGAACATCTGGAAAGTAGGTGGGGATACATTATTTTACAATCATGACAGTGATGCTCAGAGCCATTGACAATGATACTATTCTAATTAACATTCACATAAATCAATTTCCTAATTTCCACTGGTCCGACCCAGCGGGGTAGGACAAGATCACGTGCACTGTCACTTTGTATGACGTATTGCAAAGTAATTCTGCTGCTTTTCTCCGTGGGAGAAGGCTGTATTGAACTTTCAATGCATCCTGAAGAGTATCTTCCATGCATAGACTTTGAGCAAACTGCGTATAAGCCAGTACACACTGCTATGTGCCTGTACTAAGAAGTTATGTAGCAGACTCACCGAGAATACAAAATGTATTAGTGAATGCAGACTTGTCGACTGTTTAGCATCAGGTAAGAAGTCAATACAGCAACTACGCCCCACTGCGCCCCGCTAAACTGCAGCACTAGCTGTTACTAGTCTGCTAGTCTGCACTATACCTATGGAATGTTAATTCTACATGTGTGCACGGACCTTGTCCGATCCCCCTGGGTCCGACCGTTCCAGGTTTCTGTACACTCACTCTTGACTCCTAAAGGGCAACTTAGACTGTAGTTGGTGCTCCCCTGACCAATCCGTACAACAAACACTACACATTGCAACCATACATAGGTGTGGGTAAACAACTCGCAGCTGCCTGGAGACCATGCTGTTGCAGGATCATTTGAAACTACTGCAAGGGTGAGACGTGGGGAGTGTGGAATATTCCTAGCCTGTCAATACATTGATTTGCCCGCGCTTGCTCCTCCGTAGCCATCTCCTCCTCCCTAGCCATCTCCTCCTCCCTAGCCATCTCCTCCTTCGTAGCCATCTCCTCCTCCCTAGCCATCTCCTCCTTCGTAGCCATCTCCTCCTCCCTAGCCATCTCCTCCTCCCTAGCCATCTCCTCCTTCGTAGCCATCTCCTCCTCCCTAGCCATCTTCTCCTCCCTAGCCATCTCCTCCTCCCTAGCCATCTCCTCCTCCCTAGCCATCTCCTCCCTAGCCATCTCTTACCATGTTCCCTCTCATTTCACCCACAGCTACTTCACGACCAGGTGGGAGTGGTAAACTTTGAACCTTATAAGCCCCTGTTCTTGTTGGCCTTCAGTAGGGGTAGGGCTGCCTTCACTGGGATTCCTCTGCTGCCCCCGCTGTTTGGATACCCTCACAGGAACTGGTGGGTGGATTATCCTGAACTCCTCTGATGTTGCATGTCACCCACTCAACTTAAAATATCAATCCACGGAACACTTCCTGCAAGAACTGTTACTAGGAGTACGTACATGTATGCCACAATCTCCTCTCTTTTTTTTGAACTGTGCACTTGGCTACAGGCAGGAAGCTGGTGCTCGTGGTGGACAGCCAGCTGTGGGGATGAAGCTCTCAACCCTTGTTCATAGGCTACAGGTCTGTAGAGCAAATAGCTACCAAGATACCAAGAGCTATAATACAGTCCTCATTTTACCAACATTTCAAGCATGTATGTGTATGTGTATGTGTGTAACGTAAGTGGGGCGGGACTGACTATAGTGACGTACAAACTTTAGTGAAGATTGTATTAGAATGATGGACACCCAGCCAGGACAAGTGCAATGGTTGGAACCGATTGAGGCTGAAAACTGACGCAATCCAGGAGCAGCAGGTGAAGCAGATGCAATCTGAGGGCAGAAGCTGAATCGGACGAGATCAGAGAGTGAAGCATAAGCAGACGCGATCGAGGAGTGAAGAGTAAGTGGACACGATCAGGAAGCAGCAGATGAGGAGGACACAGTTGGGTGCAGCAGCTGAGGCGATCACCGGCCGGACGAGCAAAGCTTGTATAATGCCGATGAGCCTCCGTGACAAACTACGTTTCCAAAATCTACATGTATATACAAACCAGCGTAATGACTGTTGGACGTGGAGAGGTGTGATACCACGACAGCACTATACCCTGCTGATCTTGACTTTTGATCTGTTCCAGTAGTGAACGCCCTTTCTCTAATTTTTCCATCTCTGTGGTCCTGCCTACAGGGAGCGTACCAGTCTACCACATCCGGCAAGTTCCAAGATACCGTCTCGAAGCTCAGGAGCGTCCTGCTCAATGTCACTCTGCTCATTGTTGACAACAAGAGTGAAGTATCTGAAGTGAGTAGGGGTGGCCCTCATTACCATGTCAACTACATGTACATGTACCTAATAGACCAACTTTGTGACTATGTAGGCCCAGCAGCTGTTGACGATCTGCAGGGAGTACATCCTGGGTCTTTCCATGGAAATGGAACGCAAAGAGTTGCCCAAGGTACTGGGATGCATGATGTAATCATTGTAATGATGATGTAATGTGTGGTAGGAGCCCATAACAAGGAGGAGTGTCCAACTATGATAGATAGTGCTTGTGTTTGACCATATACGGCAAGTGGGGAATCCCTACTGTGGTCACACGAAAGTGTTATATCATGAACCATCATGCAGCCAAGACCTACTACACTGCTACAGGAAGCCCCCCACACTTGTTATGTAAAGTGGTTGAACAGTTTAGGTTGCTGCAGTTAGACAAGCGATGTTCCATGGCTACATTTGTATATAATGATCGTTATGGGCTTGTTTGCGGTCTTTGAGGTAATCTCATTGTGTCTCTGTCCTATGTTCTTATAGGCCACACTTGAGCAGCAGAAACGATTATGTGAGGTGAGGTACATGCTTTAACTATCATGATAGGGATATCCCGGCAGAAGGCAACATTGTTAGCAGGATGGGTTTGATATACACGCCCTGCTCCCCTCCCTCTGTAGATGGCTGCCTACTTCACTCACTGTGATCTGCAGCCAGTACACCTTATCCTCACACTGAGGACTGCCCTTAACCTCTTCTACAAGGTACGTGGGAGAGATCAGTCGATGCAGTTAGCCGAGTCCACTTTCAGTGTTGCTCCTGCCCTCACCTCTTTAGTTGAAGAACTTCAAGACCGCAGCCTCATTCGCCCGCAGACTGTTGGAACTTGGACCCAAACAAGATGTGGCTGCTCAGGTTAGCACTACATGTACATGTAATTTGCTTCAAGCCAAGACAATAATGGGTGCTATGTTTGACACTTATTGGTCTACAGTGTAATAACTCAAAAAAAACCCTAGGGTAAGGTTAAGCACATAAACATCAGTACATGATCACAATCACAACAGTTGAGTCAGAATCTTCATGGGCCTTTCCTGAGAGCTGTGCTGCCAATAACAGTCGAAGCAAGCACTTGAGCAATGGCAGCTGTGGAGACCAAGGGGGTCATAGCTCCAAAACCAAGGTGAATTTCTGCACATGTACATGGCATGGCATACGATCGAAACTAAAAGCCAGAGACTAGAAAAACGAATAACTCATTTATGCTCACCTTCTCTGACTTCTTGTGTGCTGGTTAGTGGGTTGTCATCTCTACCACCACCAGACCCGTAAGATTCTGCAGGCGTGTGACAAGAATCCTGTAGACGCCCACAAGCTGCTCTACGATGAACACAACCCTTTCGCCATCTGTGGAGCCACGTATAAGCCAATTTACCGGTGAGTTTGTGTAGAGTAAGGAGAAAGGCTTGTTTTGTTGTCACATGTCACAATATTTTTGTACAATGCAATGTTAAGCTTCTATGCGAAGTCTCAAGTTTGTGTGCTGAGAGCTGCAGTATACTGCATGATAGGTCACAATACCATCTTTACTATATGCAAACCAGTAACTCTTCCCTTCAATTTGCCCTTGGTAGTATTTACAGTGAAACCTCTCAATAGAGGACACATAGGGGATGATATGAATCAGGTGTTTTGCCCTTTGTAGAGAGGTTGTCCTCTTCTCCTAGGTTCAGAATTTTAGAGAACCAGGGACCTTGAAATTGTCCCTTGTAGAGGGGTCTGTTGTGTCCCCCCCCCCCCCCCCCCCCCCCCCCCCCCATCTTGGAGGGTAGGTTTTACGATAAAGAATATGTGTAGTGGAGATGAAAGGCCTTAAAACTCTCAACACATGCAGAATGCACCCACTTTACTAGTGTAAGATCGCAATTGTGTTATTGTGCCTCCCTGTTGCAGTGGCAAACCACAGGAGAAGTGTCCTCTCTGTGAAGCCTGCTACATGCCTGAGTTCAAGGGATCAGTATGCCGAGTTTGTCAGGTGAGCAGGAGTCTGCAGCAGACAATCTTATTAAGTGCACCATGTTATTAGGCACTGGTATAGTTTATTGGTACATGCAGTGCGTGTGAGATATTGAGCCAGTCTAGTTGTGTCGGAGTTATGGCCTCAAAGACCCAAGGAACACATCCTGAAGACAAACCACATGCTTGAACAAAAATTGGTCATGAGCTTTTCCAGCCACATGAAGTTGGCCTAGTTGTGGAATCCATAGCTCCTCGTCGGAGGAGAAAGATGGACCCTAATGCTCACTAGCCTCGTACACAGGCTCTTTTTCGCAGAGGAAAGAGCCTGGTAACATTGGTGGGGTTGAGCCGTTTACTTCCGGCATGTCATCATTCATGTGATAAACGAAGGACACTCCTACTTTTGTGGTAAATGTCGCGTGAGTTACAAATCAGTCACACGCTATTCGAAATATTACTCAAGGCATCCCCGGCTTCACAGAGATACGCGACACTTCTTACAAGCAAAGCGGACAACTTACCTTGCGAATCGTCGATCCCGTAAGCTGTGACAGACGACGAGCGAGCTGGTCCGCAAACAAGCCGCAGCGAACAGCGAGCTCTGACCAGTGGCCCTCTCGTACACCTGTCATCTGCCTTTTACCGACCTACCGACCTTTGAGGGGTACTTTGTCCTTGACGCTCATTTCTGAGTCTACGATCGTGCGTTAGCACGGCAGCGAAGGTAAACAGTTAAAACACGCCTACAAAATAGTCACATGTGCACGTGCTTTCGTTCTGCAATCTGATAGGAGCTGCAAGAATCCAGGCACCGGAAGTCAACGGTTTGAACCCCCCAATGTTACCAGGCTCTTTCCTCCCGCGCGCAGTAAGAGGAAATGAGCCTGGGTACGAGGCTAAATGCTCACCATCTTGAACCACAGATAGATCAATAGTTGTACCACTTATTTTCTATTACAGTAACTGTGCAACCATGAGTCGTAAGTGCACAACCTCTCGTCATAAGTGTACCACCTCTTTGTAGAGAGCCTGGCCGATCACCTTCTAAGGATCAGTAGTGTTCAATAGTGATAATTGAGCAAGCACTAGTATAGCAATGACCAGACAGCTAGGATACAAACAGAGATTGACTGAGATGCTTAGTACGCTAATGTGATGACCTCTCACTTATCATAAGTGTACAACCTCTTGTCATAAGTGCACAAGTTTTATCAGAAGTGTACAAGCTCTTGTCATAAGTGCGCAACCTCTTGTCATAAGTGCACAACCTCTTGTCATAAATGGCATTGCTCGAACTTGCTTTTCTGGAAGGGCAAAGGGCTTTCAAGGCGAAACCACCCTTCAACAGAAACACCAAGGGATTTAGTAGAATTCAAACTCAGGACAGAGCCTGAGTTGAGCACTCGAGACTCTCACTCTACCAGTGTACAGTTCGGTAAGCGTACTATACAACTCAGTAGAGCTTGTTGCGTGGTAGTTATCACAAGATAGAAGTTATGGTGGTGAGTTCACAAGACGGTCAACAATCAGTGACTTGCGCACATTATGAAAACGATCCTGGTGAGACACAGGACCAGTTTAGGACGTTCCGGCATCTTGAACCTTACCTGCAATAACCACCAATTCTGTTCTATACTCAACTTTTCCAGCTCTCAATAGCCACAAAACGAGCTCTGATTGAGCAGTACTATGCTTTTGATGAAGCAGCCGTTCGAGTGTTCCTGGGCAGACAGTGGTTGCTTGCACAGTCAGCACCAAGTGTACATGTTCCTGCCGGAAGATCTATCATCAGTACTTCTTTGTGAGTAAGGCGCTGTATCTGGTTTTCTGGCTTAATGCCCTCTTCTCCACTGCACTCCTCAGATGTTCTAAAAGTCATCGGTGGGGCTGACTTTGTACTCTGGCTTATGCCAATCTGTTTTATACATGCGGATGGTATTCTCCCATTCACGCCCCCATTCAGGTTGTAAACCTGTTGTAAGAACGAGGTGTGAGGCACCCATCCAAGTGCCTCTTGCTTATGAGGTGTTACATGTACATGTATAACACTACCTATATAGCTATATAGTCCTCCCTTCTCCGACGCAGGTGGCTGAAGTTGGAAAAGACACCATTGGACTTCGAATTAGCCCCTTGCAATTTCGTTAAGAGTAAAGCAGATCTAGCCTGCAATAATTATAGGAACAGTTGTTCAAGTTATAAAGTTATTATTTCATCAGTATTAATTTTTCCATCATGTGAGATGTATAATGATTATTGACCAGATAGTAGTGTGAGGCTGGCGGCAGGGAGTGCAGTAATTAATGTGAGGCTATAGCTAGTGGCATGCAGGGAGTACAGTAGCTAGTGTGATGCTAGTGGCAGGGAGTACAGAATAGCTAGTGTGATGCTAGTGGCAAGGAGCCATGCCAGGAGGATGTTCACAATGTGAGCACCGTGGGCTGTGTTCCCAGGTTCTAGCACTGGGCTGCCCAGCTGCCAGCTGCGTGGGATACCGTATACCGGCAGCCGCTCTATTGCTGACCTCCCGGATAGCTGTTAGCCGATCGTGGGCCTCCAGATGCCGCTGAAAACGTGATGGCCATGACCGTGACTGCTCTCCGTTTCGTACGTCTTCGTCCTGCTTCCTGGCCCGATCTCGTCAAGTCAGTCACGTTGCGCCCTCCCACGGCGCGCATAGTGACGTCATACTTTTCCGTTGCGCCATGCGATCGCCAAATTTTAAAATCGCCAAATTTTATACCGAGCCATTTCAGGCCATTTCGCCAAATTTAATGGCCGCCAAAATTTCCCGGTATACGGTATGCCCTGTAAGGTATGTACTAGTTATTGCATGAGTGCAAGGGCTATACATCGAATATTGGCATCGAGCCCGAGGGTGAGTGCCAATATTATGACGTATAGCCCGCGCACTCATGCAATAACTAGTTTGTTGCATGATGAGGTGCCAATATATCATACTGGCATTGTGGTCAGTGCCATATATTATATATTGGCATAGCAGTACCTTTGAACTTGTAGGGTATCATGCAACAAACCACTTTAGTCGGGTGGTTTATGGCCATATAATATATTTCGAGAAAATGGGGACGGACGGATAAAAGCATGATTTTTCTCCTAGGTATTTTTTAGGTCATTGTCATTGATATTGAGGTACATTGTAGGAGCCACAAATCTGAGCACTTGTAACAAAATTTCTATGATTGTGTATTCCTGTTTTAGAAAATATATGAATAATTAATGAGTGGAAGCTTTGACTTTTGCAGGCTTCCAGGGTAACATAGGTGTAGGAATGATTTTTGTTAAGGCGAGCCATTGGCAGTGAAGCTGCCAATCAGTGTTGCAGAGGGAGTGTTGATGAGTATTGCATGAAGAGAAATTTTTACGAACCTACAATCCAGTACGTATACGGCTATACATTGTGCTGCAACCTGGATTGGGTATTGCACATAGTCCACCAGCCAACCATTCCTGCATTGCAAATGTGTTATTTTAAAATGACCTCTATGAGAGGTTACTCCAGTTTCAGTGAGCACACACTACAGGCTTGAGAGTATAAAAGATGCTTTTTACGTCTCCTGCTACAGGTTAGTTATAACCATAATTACCAACCATCATCCTCAGAACCGAATAATAGCTAGCAGATCTGATGGATACTGTTTCAAGCTTGATGGAATTGCGAGGAGGGATGATGGATTCCATCAAACTTCATCAAAGAGCATCCACCTGCATGGTTCAGAACTGAATAATAGCTAGCAGATGGATGCTGTTTCAAGCCTGATGGAATTGCAAGGGGGATGGTGGATTCCATCAAACTTCAAAGAGCATCCACTTGCTGCATGGCTATTATCTGGTTCAGAACTGAATATAATAGCTAGCAGATGGATGCTGTTTCAAGCTTGATGGAATTGCGAGGGGGGATGATGGATTCCATCAAACTTCAAAGAGCATCCATGCACCTGCTGGCTATTATCTGGTTCAGAACTGAATAATAGCTATAGCAGATGGATGCTGTTTCAAGCCTGATGGAATTGCAAGGGGGATGGTGGATTCCATCAAACTTCAAAGAGCATCCACTTGCTGCATGGCTATTATCTGGTTCAGAACTGAATATAATAGCTAGCAGATGGATGCTGTTTCAAGCTTGATGGAATTGCGAGGGGGGATGATGGATTCCATCAAACTTCAAAGAGCATCCATGCACCTGCTGGCTATTATCTGGTTCAGAACCGAATAATAGCTATATAGCAGATGGATGCTGTTTTAAGCCTGATGGAATTGCAAGGGGGGATGATGGATTCCATCAAACTTCAAAGAGCATCCACCTGCTGGCTATTATCTGGTTCAGAACCGAATAATAGCTAGCAGATGGATGCTGTTTCAAGCCTGATGGAATTGCGAGGGGGGATGATGGATTCCATCAAACTTCAAAGATCGAGCATCCACCTGCTGGCTATTATCTGGTTCAGAACCGAATAATAGCTAGCAGATGGATGCTGTTTCAAGCTTGATGGAATTGCGAGGGGGGATGATGGATTCCATCAAACTTCAAAGAGCATCCACCTGCTGGCTATTATCTGGTTCAGAACCGAATAATAGCTAGCAGATGGATGCTGTTTCAAGCTTGATGGAATTGCGAGGGGGGATGATGGCAAACTTCAAAGAGCACTGTGGTGCATGCACACTGGTATTCTATAAAAGCTACATATTCACCACAGGCTTACAGTTCTGAGCTGAGGTTGTATATATATAGCTGCAGTAAAGAGAGTGAGCAAAGAGGCAACACTTAAATGGCTACAAACGTGGAAAAGGGCGAAATAGTGGGCTTCTGGTACCAAATCACTGGTTTTGACATTGTAAGTCATACCAAAGAAGACAAGGAGAAAGGACCACAGAAAGTATCTGGGCCATTTCAACCTGTGCCAATTGATCCCCAACTTGCAGCAGAGCTTCGTCCCTTCAATGGCTTTTACAACTTGATCCTGATGAGCAGTGGTCCTCAGCTACCTATTTCTCCCAACCCTGGTCCTATAATGCCTGGCCCTGTGTTTGTCCGAGGATTTATGATGATTGATCGTTCCGTGGAGTACTCACCTAACCCTGTCCATAAGATTTGCATTTCCTTCAAGGCCGGCGCCAACTTTCTTAAGCTTTCTTCCATTGAGGACATCACCAAGCAGATTATCGGTCCAGGTGGTTTTGATCCTGCTACTCACGAAGTGAGTTGGTCCTCGGATTTTGGTATTTTTCACGGAAGTGCCATTTTTACGGATTTGGCATTGAATGCACGCAACTCTTTTGTGACCAGAGCCCATGGAACATTTGCTGATATGGTATTGTCTGGTGGAAACCAACTTGCACCAGCTGGCTTGGATGTGTTTGTTGGAAATTACGAACATGTCATTGGTGGTGCACCACCATGCACTTTCAACATCACGAAAACCAATGATGGATTTCAATGCACCGTCAAACAGCTGTCAGGCAACCAAAATGAAATTATAGCTTCAAGCATAAGCTACAATGCACAAATGTACTTTTTGACCGTTCCTGATGAACCAGAAAGCGGCTTACGGGGGTTCACTGCGATGCTTGGAACCTACTCCAATGTTGGTTTGGTTGCTTACGTGATGGGCAAGAATACCGACAACAGCCCAACAACTGGATTTATTGGGATCAATGAAAAGCCAGATGGCCATGGTGACAGTGAAGATGACAAGTTGCAAAACAGTGCTCTTTGGTCGAGAATGCTGATGCACAGTGCTGAGGGAGCTAAGAAGAAAGCTAAGAAAGCTGAAGCAGCAACGAAATTGCTACCGCCAACTGGTGTCTCTGTAAGTCCAGAAATTGCACATGCAATGCACCCCTTCAATGGCTTCTATTCCCTGACTGGAAGTGATCTGAGTGATGATGCCATCAACTGGCTATGTATTGACAGGCGAGTGACCTATTACCCACTAAAAAGTCCTCAGAAAGGGGTTCCACTATACACAGTGCAAGTTACCTACCAACTCAATGGTTCCAGCGTTCAACAAATCAGCAATGAGGCTACGCAAAACTTCGATCAATCAACAAATACTATTAAATTTGGACAAACTGAGCTGAAATTTTCTACACAGCCACTCAGCAAAGATCAGCCTACTGCTAGCCAATGTGAAGGTCAAATTCAGACCAGTGATGGGAAAATTATGCGTGTTAGTGGTACTAACTCACTCACCGCACCTGACATCTCAATGTACGCTGGAAACTACTCTTACATTCTAAAACCACCATCAAAAGGCTCACCATTCTCACTCAACCTCTACTTCAATCAGCCTACATTTGAAATTTCAATCACCAACGAGAAAACTCACAAGAGTGCAGTGGTGTCTCGGTTCACGTATGACCCTCAAATGTTTACTATTAACATTCCTGCCAACCCTAAAGCTGATATTCCAACAATGATGGTAATGCTTGGTACAATGGTACAACTTGGATGTGTGGCTTACATTATCATTCGTGGAAAGAAGCCACAGGAGTCTCAGATTTCGTTTATTTCGACAAACCCTCCCCCTCTTTAATTTGTAAGCAATGAGCAACGGAACATGATGCTATACTTGTTTCCATAGTTGCTGATTTTGTCAATATAGCTATTGTTTTTATGCCTAAACACATAGTTAAAGAGTTTGTCAGACAAGCCATATTATATTATTTTTATGCCCAAACACACAATCATTCTTATGCTAAAATTTTAAGATCGTTGGTATTTGATTTTAGGGGTGAAATATGCGCAAACAATATCAGCCTTATGGTTAGTAACCCATCTTTATTATTACACTCCTGGTAGGGGAAAAATTGTGCCGCGTAAATAATATAATACAATATAATGTTTGAGTACTTAGGATTGGCCTACAGAGATTCTGACTACACCGCCGTGATCGCTATCATGCACTGACCTGTATGATAAAAGTTGGTGCTGAAACTCACCTTGGTGGTGGAGATATGAGCGCTTTTGTCTCGCCGTTGGCAGCCATTGCCTCGAGCGCTCCATCGACTTCCGGTGGCAGTACCGTTCTTAGGAAAGGCACACGAAGATTCTGACCACACGGCCGTGTTCGCTGTCGTTCACTGACGCTTACATGCCAAACTCACCGTGCTGGCTCAGTTGTGAGTGCTGTAATAATGTCTTGTCTTCCTTTTGGTCGCCATTGCTCGCGATCGACTGAGCGTGGTTGCACGTGGCATGTGCGTTAATTGGAACTTATTGCAATACTTTGCTTGCGCTACGCAGGTTGCAACGCGGCTACTTTACATACTGATAGCGTTCTTAGGAAAGGCACACGATCAGATCTTCTCTAGCTCTATAATTATATAGTTATCATCATGGTACTCACGTGATGTGTGCTAATTGGAACGAACTGCCACACTTAGCTTGTGCTACCGTTTAACCGCGGCTACCAGGAGTGCGGTTGCCCCTCGTTATTAATACAGTAATTTGTATGGTACACATTATCTTAACAATTATTGCTCACCGCACTACAATTTCACTCCCCTCTTGAATGTTTTCTAAATGAAACACTGAAGTGTGGCTGCAAAAGTGTAAATGGCAAGGTGTACATGACTATACGTAATTAGGTGTTCTTGCAAGAAGCCACACTGGAATGCACAGAAATTCTATATACTTCTGGCAGTCTTCTGCCATTGAACTATAGTTACTTATGCCATTTTATAGATCCACATTTTTATGAACCATACCTACCACAATGAATTATGGTAACAGGCCATCTGGTGGCCCTATACCACACTAAGTTATGTATAGCTCAAAGAAGTGCAAATTATTAATACTTTGTAAAAGAAACATACTCTTCCAACAACTCATTATAGCTATGCCATGATATAGCAGGCTGTCAAGCCTCCTATTATGGAGTGCTTTCTGAGTGGTTGGTATACAGGAATGCTTCTTTGAACTGAAAATCAAATGCAAAATGGTCATTTTGGGCCTTGCAGACACAAGGTTTTGCACTTTCACCATTTAGCTATATACCTCAGATCTGGTGGCTCCTACCTCAAAATTAAAGGATAGGACATAATAAACCACCCAAAAAACATTTGGTGCTTTTATCCGGAACGTCCCCATAATTTTGCTAAGCTGCCTGACTACTTGGTTAACCAATCAGATTGGTATTACACTTTTTCTTGAGGTACTGCTGTAATAGAAAGCTGATTGGCGAATACTTCGCTTAGTAACGCCGTTGCAAAACCTGGTTGCTAGGCAGCCTACAGCTTACCGTCAGTTGTAGGGTTGAAAAAGGGAGCACGGCTGAAGCGGAGAAAGCGACTGCCTCTTTTGCCCTTCCAAAGTAAGTTTCACGAACGGATACACCGTAGACGAGCTGCTCGCACGCGCTGTTGAAATGTACATAGCTACGCTCTGGTTCCAAACCTGTATTGAACCAGGACCGACAACCACAGCCACGCCTATTGCATGCAGTGAAGCGACGCGGTACACTTGTGCTGCTGTGACCGTGGCCAAGTCGCTAGCGCTTAGGCTTGCTACCAACCGTGCCTGCTGCGTACGCATGTTGAGGTGACGCTCCAAGTTTCACCAACGCATCCAACAGCAACACTAAGAAAACCACTGTGGTATTTTGGATTAATAGCACTCGCAATGAAGTCAGGAAGTAAATAGCACTCGGCTTCGCCTCGTGCTATTTTACACTTCCTGACTGCATTGCTCGTGCTATTAATCCCAAACACCACAGTGGACCATCCTATTACATATACATACACCTAAGCAGAAACTAAATATAACTAAACCCTAATATATATGGAAAATTCTTATAATAGCACTTGGCCACCAAGGAGCAGACCACCTTCAGCAAGGTTGGAATATAATGCTTGTATACTGAGCAATACACTCACATGTTAGCCTCAATCCCAGGCTGTCCCAGACCGTTCCCACATCCAGTCTTTGATTTCATCGCTTGTGGTATGCAAACGTGGAGGGGAAGGCCTGTGAGATCTGGTCATATGTGGTGAAAAGACCTAGGTACACACGGGACATTGGGGGGGGGGGGGGGGGGGGGGGGGGGGGGGGGGGGCAGTGGCTGACAAAGCACGTTTAAGCCCTTAATTCTTATAATGTCAGTCCAAGGGCTGTAAGCCGGAGCATTCACAAGATAGCGTTCGTTGTTCATGACACCAGGGACGGGTCAGAAATTCTACATGTAGCTAGTGGTTTGGCACCACCCTGTGTGTCTACACAAGCACACATCCCAGGTCTCCCAGGCCTTCCCCCCTCCATATTTGCTCGTTCCCAGGCCTTCTCACCCCTGCGTTTGTCGCTTGCCTTGCATGCACACTGGTATAACAATACTATCTTAGATAGTATTAGTTATACAAGCAAAAACTAAATAATTATAACTAAAGCCTAATATGGAAATTCTTATAATAGCACTTGCGCATGCACACTGGTAAACTATGAATCAGAGAACGCGGTAGCGTTCTCTATTTAGGGATGGCTAAGGAAATTTCGAAATACCATACTGATGCACCAGCAGGAAAACGGCCAAAGAAGCTACTACCCCCCCAAACCAAGCATGCAGACAGAATGATACTGCCTAGCAGTTCACAAAAACACTCGCAAACGTACCTGAGAGTACGCGGGAGTCGAGAAATAAGTCGCCGTAAAATTCCGATTTCGTCATCTTCTTTCTTCTTCTTTCTTCTTCTTTCTTCTTCTTTCTCATTGACTAGCATAGCTGGACAACAAAAGCATTTCCTGAGCTAGTTCACTCACAGAACAACATCGCTTTCGTCGTAGTAGCTCCTTTCGGCCCTTTTGACTACATACTGGCAGGAACGGCACTTCTGGCTAGCTACGATTCCGTGAATTGCTAGCACGAAGCCATTTTGATGCACCAGAGGTCACGCGTGCCAAATGCGCATGCGCAGTTCACATGCAAACGCACATTGCTTTCTTTGTTGCTGGTGATGGTTGCATTTCGGGCACTTGCTGATCAGCTGAATCCTTGTGAATCCATCATCTGGTGCATCACTACCGCTGCAAGGAATTTCTGCCAACCTTTTCTTGCCAAGATCTATCGTGACTATGCCATCATGGAGGCGTGGCTTTCTTCTCATGACGTAACTGCAGTGCAGAACATGTACCAAAGAACTGTGAGTGAGGCTACAGTTTTGGCGTTTGAACTTTGAAGTGTTTGCTGAATCTGTCTAATCCGTCGTCTGGTGGCACACTCCTAGGAGCTATCATCCATGAACGTATCCTAGTGGTACCTACCAGTTTGGTATCAGTAAGCACTTTTGTGATCGCTAGTGAGAAACTTGGTTTGAGGTGAAGGGAGGTATACTGAGTTCAGTATTCATCTATCTATCTATCTTGTCATTCTTTATCTATCTATAATGTATATACTCTACCCAAGAGCAATATGATCACTTTTGGTATAATTATATAAAAGCAATAATGGATCATTACTTCCTGGTGAATCACAACATAAGGAAGGAGCAATTGTGCTGCCCCGAGCAGTAGGATCCTCAACCACATCCATCAAGGCAGCTCTCCTTTGCACGGTGATGACCTAGCTAGTGATTGTTCAATCAAACATTTTGGTTATACATCCATCTCTGATACATTACCCCTATCATTAGAAACTTACGCATTCCATGCGCTCAAAAAACCTCACAAACTAGAAACAAAAAATTTTCTTACAAAAATTACAAATGATTTAGTGATGGCCACCCCGATCGACTCCCGAAAAAGCAGACAAACAAGGAATGCCATTAACCAGCCTCAGTCCCATCCCATCCCTAAATTCTACGTTTTTCAATGGGATGGGACTGAGCCTGGTTAATGGCATTCCTTGTTTGTCTGCTTTTTCGGGAGTCGATCGGGGTGGCCATCACTAAATCATTTGTAATTTTTGTAAGAAAATTTTTTGTTTCTAGTACTATCTTAGATAGTATTAGTATTCGTTACAAGTAGCTGAGCTCGCTTCGCTCGCTCAGCTACTTCCCCCTTGTTCGCCTACCGAGCGTAATCCGGCGCCGGACAGCTCTCTGAAGAGCTGCTTCTCCCCGATTGCGTCCTGCTGCTCCCGGGCCCGATTGCGGCATCCGCTTCCACTGCTGCTCCCCGTTTGCCTCCGCCTCCAGCTGCTGCTCCCGATCGCGTCCGCTTCGACTGCTACTCCCCGATTGCGTCCGCTTCAACTGCTGCTCCCCGATTGCGTCCGCTTCAACTGCTGCTCGCCCGATTGCGTCCTCTTCGACTGCTGCTCCCCGATTGCATACTGGATTCCAGCCCATGCCCCGGCCCAATGTTCTCGAACATTCTTCGCGGAGTTCGAGGTTCAGTAAATAAATTAAAGTACGAAGGTCGCGCGTCACTATGTCTAGTCCCGCCCCACGAACATCCCACTTCCGTCACTCACAGACTGTTTGTGCCTATTTCAACACGGTCTTCCAAGTCCAGGTCGGATCACACGGCTTTGTTTTTGGTGACAAAAAAACTATGAAATAGCGCTTAATTAGGTATACAGCATGCGCTCCATATATATGGAATGGTCTACGCAATTCGCTTTGAGCATTTTAGTGTAGTGTTGCAAGGACGTGACTAAAACACGGAACGGACCAGAAAACGGACCAGAAAACGGGACCGAGTTTTTTTCAAGCCCGGGCGCCCTAGACACCGTATATTTGATCGTGCAGTGAACCAAAGTTTAGTAGCACAGGTCCGAAGTCCAGCAGACAGTCACCAGCACCCAAGTCCGCAGTCACAGTGGCCACGGGATTACCCGTGGTATCGCTCTGAACATCGCCGAGCCGCCCGAGCGCCAGCCTCCCGGGTCTGGCTTCGCCGCCAGACTTGACTGCTCTCCTGTAGATCGCCTACGTGAGCGCTTAAGTAACGTTGGTGCAGTGCTCCTATGCACTGAAGTAGTTCATAGATTCGTGACAGGCAGGTTGGCACGCAAGACTAGGTAGATCGTGGTGAAATTGTAGCTCAGGAAGCTTACTGATCGACCAGTGATGTCGACCTGAGGACTTGAGCTGCGAGGCGCTGGTCACCGTTCATTCATGGCTGCGCAGAGGCACTGGTGGTCGTCCGCTGGGCTGCAGACTGGCTGTACTAAGCTAAAATGTAGTTTTACTGTGCGATGGAGTAGACGCCATGTCTAGCGCATGGAAACCCAGTCCGTTTTCTGGTCCGTTTTCCAGTCCGTTCCGTGTTTTAGTCACGTCCGTGTTGCAAGGATTCCGAAGCAGGTTACGCTATACACTGTGGTCAGCACCTTTCAAGTGCGTCATCACTGTAGTACAAATAGTTATGCAAAAACTAAATAATTATAGCCTAATATGGAAAATTCTTATAATAGCAATGTGGTGCATGCACACTGGTATTCTATAAAAGCTACATATTCACAACAGGCTTACAGTTCTGAGCTGAGGTTGTATATATACAAGTAGCTTCGCTTGCTCAGCTACTTCCCTCGTTCGCCTAGTGAGTAATCCGGCGCCGGACAGCTTGCATCCGTTTCAACTGCTCCTCGCTTCTGCTGCAGCTCCCCGATTGCGTCCGCTTCGGCAGCTGCTCCCCGATTGCGTCCGCTTCAACTGCTGCTCCCCGGCCCGATTGCGTCCGATTCAACTACAGTTCCCCGCTTCGACTGCTGCTCCCCGCCAGCTGTTCTAGAAGATTCCAGCCATCCACTATTCTCGAACATTCTACTTAAAATCTTAATAGCTATATTGATAGCTGCAGCAAAGAAAGTGAGCAAAGAGGCAACACTTAAATGGCTACAAACGTGGAAAAGGGCGAAATAGTGGGCTTCTGGTGCCAAATCACTGGTTTTGACATTGTAAGTCATACCAAAGAAGACAAGGAGAAAGGACCACAGAAAGTCTCTGGGCCATTTCAACCTGTGCCAATTGATCCCCAACTTGCAGCAGAGCTTCGTCCCTTCAATGGCTTTTACAACTTGATCCTAATGAGCAGTGGTCCTCAGCTACCTATTTCTCCCAACCCTGGTCCTATAATGCCTGGCCCTGTGTTTGTCCGAGGATTTATGATGATTGATCGTTCCGTGGAGTACTCACCTAACCCTGTCCATAAGATTTGCATTTCCTTCAAGGCCGGCGCCACCTTTCTGCTTTCTTCCATTGAGGACATCACCAAGCAGATTATTGGTCAAGGCGGTTTTGATCCTGCTACTCACGAAGTGAGTTGGTCCTCGGATTTCATTTTTCACGGAAGTGCCATTTTTACGGATTTGGCATTGAATGCACGCAGCTCTTTTGTGACCAGAGCCCTCGGAACGTTTGCTGATATGGTATTGTCTGGTGGAAACCAACTTGCACCAGCTGGCTTGGATGTGTTTGTTGGAAATTACGAACATGTCATTGGTGGTGCACCACCATGCACTTTCAACATCACGAAAACCAATGATGGATTTCAATGCACCGTCAAACAGCTGTCAGGCAACCAAAAAGAAATTACAGCTTCAAGCATAAGCTACAATGCACAAATGTACCTTTTGACTGTTCCTGATGAACCAGAAAGCGGCTTACGGGGGTTCACTACGATGCTTGGAACCTACTCCAATGTTGGCTTGGTTGCTTACGTGATGGGCAAGAATACCGACAACAGCCCAACAACTGGATTTATTGGGATCAATGAAAAGCCAGATGGCCATGATAACAGTGAAGATGACAAGTTGCAAAACAGTGCTCTTTGGTCGAGAATGCTGATGCACAGTGCTGAGGGAGCTAAGAAGAAAGCTAAGAAAGCTGAAGCAGCAACGAAATTGCTACCGCCAACTGGTGTCTCTGTAAGTCCAGAAATTGCACATGCAATGCACCCCTTCAATGGCTTCTATTCCCTGACTGGAAGTGATCTGAGTGATGATGCCATCAACTGGCTATGTATTGACAGGCGAGTGACCTATTACCCACTAAAAAGTCCTCAGAAAGGGGTTCCACTATACACAGTGCAAGTTACCTACCAACTCAATGGTTCCAGCGTTCAACAAATCAGCAATGAGGCTACGCAAAACTTCGATCAATCAACAAATACTATTAAATTTGGACAAACTGAGCTGAAATTTTCTACACAGCCACTCAGCAAAGATCAGCCTACTGCTAGCCAATGTGAAGGTCAAATTCAGACCAGTGATGGAAAAATTGTGCGTGTTAGTGGTACTAACTCACTCACCGCACCTGACATCTCAACGTATGCTGGAAACTACTCTTACATTCTAAAACCACCATCAAAAGGCTCACCATTCTCACTCAACCTCTACTTCAATCAGCCTACATTTGAAATTTCAATCACCAACGAGAAAACTCACAAGAGTGCAGTGGTGTCTCGGTTCACGTATGACCCTCAAATGTTTACTATTAACATTCCTGCCAACCCTAAAGCTGATATTCCAAAAATCATGGTAATGCTTGGTACAGTGGTACAACTTGGATGTGTGGCTTACATTACCATTCAAGGAAAGAAGCCACAGGAGTCTCAGATTTCGTTTATTTCGACAAACCCTCTCCCTCTTTAATTTGTAAGCAATAGACTTGTGCAACGGAACATGATGCTATACTTGTTTCCATAGTTGCCGATTTTGTCAATATAGCTATTGTTTTTATGCCTAAACACATAGTTACAGAGTTAGTCAGTATTATGTATGTCAAGCCATATAATTATTATTTTTATGCCCAAACACACATTCTTATGCTAAAATGTTAGGATCGTTGGTATTTGTTTCTAGGGGTGCAATATGCGCAAAACAATATCAGCCTTATGTTTATAACCCATCTTTATTAATACAGTAATTTGTATGGTGCACTTTATCTTAACAATTATTGTTCAGTGATAAATATTCTGTTACTACAGTGTACGAAGTTGAGACTATTAGACAGGTAGGGATGTCACCAGGCACTTTGAGTAGGGTGGCCCACGAGTAGTGCTCGTGAGTACGAGCAAGCGCACATCCAGCACACTTTTCTTGTACATAGTGTAAACGCACGCTAGCACAGTTTCAGCACGGCTTGGAGTAGTTCAGCGTGGCACGGTTTACACTATTGGTGGGTAGTGTAAACGGGGTATTAGACAATTATAGCCCAGTTTTGCCACTGTGTTCACTTTGGTCATCCCACAGCCAACGACTGTGCAACGTACAGCGAGACACTGTGAACTCAGGGTACACAGTCTCAACATACATATGCACTTGTGTGGTCAATCGCTGTTCAAGTTCCTTAAGGGTGATTTATAGCTGAGAAACCTGGCATCCTGGCTGTGTATGAAAATAGTACATGTCATGTTTAGTCAGAGCCTGTGGTCTGTCTAATGGGACAGTGCTTTCAAATGGCTTATCAGTATGCAGGCTCTGGTCACCATAGTTGCATCTCAGTGCCTCCTCCACTGTGGTGGTCAAAGAATGTACCCACTGTCACAGCCACAAATGTTGCATAGCTTCACTTCATAATTATTATAGATATGTGACCTTGCTTAATTGTTTACCCATTTGTATGCATGCGCTCACTGCAAAAACATGTTTTCATGCCCTTGATGGCAGCAGTCCCTCACAGATGTTTAGTGGGAAAACCTAGTAACTAGGCCTGTTAAGATATCCTAGGTCAAGTTTCTTATAGAAGTGTATGCAGCTGCTCTTCCAAACAATGTGCATTCAAGCAGATCATTTACACTGCTTGACCACTATAGGTCCTCCAGCAGACACATAGTAAAACAACCCTTTTCCTTTTTACAGTGTACATGTGCAATAATTGGAGAAAAATTGATTGACATCTCCTACAAGATTGTAGGTCGCACAAACCCGTTATACCTGCATGGTTAGGGTGGCATTAATTCTGACTACATGAGATATTGGGCACATTGAATTCCTGTGTCACTGTACGTGTGCACAGTACGTATGGTGGAGAAGTCTAGCTGCAAGGAACAAGTTCAGACAAATGAAACTCACCCTTTAGTTTATATGTTCCGTGTATTATTGATGGCTCACTCCAACAGTGATGAGGAGAAGTCAAGTCTGTTGGCAATTCGTATGACAGCCAAGGACGATATCCGGCGATGGAGAGAGGAAGCTCCCAGTGGTCGTGAAGGCAATTGGTGTGTGGATACATGTATAAGTTTTGGTTATCCTCCTGGTTGCAACCCTGTCAGAGTTAGACATTGCTGTGTGTGTGTGTGTGTGTGTGTGTGTGTGTGTGTGTATGTGTGTGTGTGCATATGTGTTGTGTGTCATGTGTGTGCATGTGTGTGTATGTGCGTGTGTGTGCGTGTGTGTGTGTAAGGGGGGGGGGGGGGGGGGGGGGGGCATGTTAATTGTGATAGCAATCCTCACTATCAGTGTAGGTTGTAAACTGAAAACATGATGACTCCCGAGGAACCCCTTGGCTTATCGAGCCATTCTGAGATAACATAAGTCGAAAGCTGACACTCACTAATGAGAAACTCAAGAAGGTAGTACTGGAAGGCCATGCACTGACTTCTCCCTGCCGTACCAACAACTACTACTACAATACATGTATGTACAAGCAGGTTCGCTTGCTACACCTGCTCCCCTCCCCTCCCTCCCCTCTTAGAGATAAAGAGGTAGTCGCGTTGTCCGTCTTGAGTACACCAAACAACACAAGTGTTGCTACAATAGCACCCCACACTTACAAATATACACTTACAATTGTTGGGTATACACACACACACTACACAGACTAGAATTAAGTGCAGACTACTAACCAGTTTTCTGGTAATCTCTGTCTGTCTATTACACACACTAGAAGTTTCAGCTCAATGGGCAACTGCTTCGCAGACAGATGGCGCCTCGTGCACGTTGAGTCATGCGATCAATAATTGGACAGGTAACTTTTAACTATTTTGTGCCATGGACACGAGAACGGAGTTTGTAGCGAGCTGAAAGTGTTGCAAGTACTTGTGTACACACTTAGCTAAGTAATAGGACTGTATGTCAGCTACACACAACTATAGCTCAAGTACACGGAGCGTAAGTACACGGACTCCTGTACCTAGCTCTGGTTCACTAACGGGCAACACTCAGCAGTTTACATGGGATGGAGGCTGCTGTGTGCACCAAAGCCAGGCTTAGGATCTGGTACTGCGGAAAGAGCTATTAGTTAGTGATTCTGATTCTTACAGTATGTGACTGTTAGTCTCACTAGGCCAGACACACACAACCTTCAAAGCATGTGTCTAGTACAAGTAAGTAATCGTGCACGTACGTATTGTTCCATTATTATCATTGCTAATCTGTAACTTTCCATTGAACTCAACCCAGAATGCACCATTGGGAAGCATTTGTAGGGAAAAAAAAATTTTTAAGGGAGGATGCCCCCAAACGCTCCTACTTTGGCAATGCCTTTGTCCCTGCAACAATCTTTTTTACTATCATCTGCAACTTATCGCCCCCCCCCCCCCCCCGCCACCTCAAAATCCTGTATGAAACACTGACATTGTACATGACCATCATGTAACTCTGCACTATAATAGTAATGTTACACTAGTACATTACACGCCCCCCTAACTCGAAATGTGTTCCTCCGCCTATGCATGTTAAGTCTTAGTTTCTTTAGTTATATTTAGTTTTTGCTTAGGTGTATAGTTCTTCACAATTATTCATGAGAGAGTATTTGCAGGCATTGAATCACCCTTGGCAGCTAGTGGAGGTGGTAATCTTGTAAAGCCACAGCTGTTGCTGTGTCCTAGGAGTAGCTTTGCATGGTTATATTTGTGATAGCTGAGATATTGATTCAAACCCACGACCTAGGTATATAAGAGGTCAGAGGAGCTGCAAACTAGCATGAAGGAGCTGCAAACTATAGCATGAAGGGTGCATGATTGCATGAAACAACTTAAGCGCTTAGCTACATAAATTGTTCATGACGTACTGGATTGAGCGTATGCAATAATTATTTTCACAACTATACCAGGGACGTAGCTAGGATTTGGAGACCGAGGAGGCATGGAGTTCTCTGTGCGCGCGCGAAGCGCGCGGCGAAATTTTCAAGCTAATTAATTATTTATGAGTCCATTCATTACTTCCGCAGTGCGCGAAAACAGTTGCTCTCGAAATGCTATTACAGCAATATGCAGGTGCCCTGACTGTCCCAGACTTGCAGCACTATCCGCGTTAAGAGTATATACGCCGGCTCATGGTCAGCCTAGCTCCGAGCTCCTGTCTCTGTAGCTGTGTCATCAGATGGAACGCACATCGTACGCGGCGTGTGCGAGGCCGAGGATCTAGGACTCCGGACACGCGCGTCATTATTCCAGTAGTGCGGAGGGGTAGGAGCAATGGGGGCAAGGGGTGCAAGTGCACCCCCACTTTTTTCCCTGGGGGTGCATTGCACCCCCACTTTTCCAGGAGAAAAATTATCTATTTAGTAAAGTAATTTGGAAACTCACAAAGCACATGGTCAAATGATAGTGTTTGAAATTTAGATGTTTGTAAAACAACAGTTGTTAGGTCTCAAAATCGCCCCGGAATCGCTCTCAGAGCACCAAATTTTGAAAACTTTTCTGTGGGAGCATGCCCCCAGACCCCCCTAGCAGGGCACATTCCTATGGAACGTGCACGGATGCTTCACCTCCGGGATTCTTTGCCCCCCCACTTTTTACTACCTTCCTACCCCTCTGTAGTGGCTCGATATGGGACGAACAATGCAAGTTATTTAGACTGTTAACCTGGTTAATAAGGTTAACAAGGTTAACTCTATGTCAGTGACATTTAAACAAGCCTATGACTAGACTTAACCAGCTCGTGACTTTTGACTGTGTAAGCATAGGGTTAACTAACAGAGGTTAATGTACGTTAACTTTGGTTAACATAGGTTAACAGTGGTTAACATAGGTTAACATAGGTTAACATGGGTTTACAGAGGTTAACATAGGTTAACATGGGTTAACAGAGGTTAACATGGGTTAACAGGGGTTAACACAGGTTAACGTAGGTTAACATGGGTTAACAGAGGTTAACATGGGTTAACAGAGGTTAACAGAGGTTAACAGAGGTTAACATGGGTTAACAGAGGTTAACATAGGTTAACATGGGTTAACAGAGGTTAACATAGGTTAACATAGGTTAACATGGGTTAACAGGGGTTAACAGAGGCTAACGTAGGTTAACATGGGTTAACAGAGGTTAACATAGGTTAACAGTGGTTAACATAGGTTAATGTAGGTTAACAGAGGTTATCATAGGTTAACATAACAGAGGTTAATAGAGGTTTATGTTAACGCAGGTTATTACAGGTCAAATGAGTTACATGCATGTTGTGATGAATACAGGGTGAATACAAAATACATAGGACAACTGAAGGCAGAGGAGGCAACTGCATCCTCTGCCTCATTGCTAGCTACGCCCATGCTATACGAGCACTCCTTGTGGTGAACAGTCTTATGAAGGTCTTCTACACAAGCGATTAAACTCTCTTTGATCGACTTATCAGCTGTTCTATATAATGACTTTGGCCAGGCATGAATTCAATTTAGGATGACTTGCATGTATATAGTATTACCTACTACATGTAAAAATAAACTATGGATCTTTCCCCCAAGACAACACATTCAGCACACACCACTTTTGTAGGTGCTCCTCTCCCACGTATATACAGCATTCACTCCTCAGGGGTCAGACTATAGGTGGGGCAGCACACATGGAGAGCCCCCTCTGATATTCATGCACCAAAAAGCCTATAGGAATTGCATGGAGGTCAAAGGTGGATGTCAGCTGGATTCTCACCCAGCATGCAAGGTCTCCTGACTGGATCTGACTGCTGACACATCAATCTGCATGTTTTCTTGAGGACCCGTCTGAGGGCCTCGGTGGAGTCTATGAATCTCAAAATGTGGGGGCTGTGCCCTGCCCCCTCCCCCCCCCCCAAGCCCATGTGCCATGTGCATTGTGGCTCTTGCCCTGGGCCCCTGAACATTCTGCAAGATGAGTTTTGAGCCACAATTCATATCAGTACATGTAAAACAGAAGCTAAAGCCTATAATACTTAGATTGCTGGTTCACTTAAAAGTCGCGATCGGTCCCTTCATGCACATGGTCCTAGTTTGATCACGTATAGCTTGTACACAGGGCAGAAATATTGAACTGGCTGCATTACCATTAAGTGAATTGAATGATTATAGTATTACAAGGAAACAATATTTATACTACACAGCAAGAAAAGTGCAAGTGTACAAGAGTTTCCAACTTGTGCACTATTGTAGTGTCCAAGTGGTTCACAAGTCAGAAATTGCACATCATGCATGTCCAAGCTTGTGCACTGCTAGTGCACACCAGTGTGCAAGCAGTGCACAAGCTTGGACATGACATGCATTTTCTGGCTTGTGAACCACTTGGACACTACGATAGTGCGCAAATCGTACACTCTTGTGTACTTGCACTTCTTGCCGTGCTAGAAGAACTACTACAGTGTCATTACAAGTCAGCACTGGCTACACTCTCTATAGTCCCAATGAATAAATTAATGCAACTAAGACTCCTATCAGTAAACAATGGTCCTGCATATACATGTAGTTACATTATGGGATACTCAAACAATGGTAAATTCCACATTGCGGTTCCTTCTTCTCGCACATCCCAGCTCTATAAAAGTTGCAGTAGCGCTACCCGTGGGCCTCACATTAATCAAATGGTCACCCACTGCAAGATTAGTGAATGTGACTGGCGAGGAACCTGTACATGTATGATAGATGTGTAGTGGCATAGCGTGTGTGCATATTAAATTGTGTGTTTGGGAAAAGTATTCATCCAGTACTAATCTGAAGTGCTAAGCAATCATTGTAATGTAGTAAATGCCATAATTGCTTCATAAGACATTCTCTGCAGATAGGTATTCCTGTAGCACATAGTAATGGGTGAATACAGGAATACCCATACAGTAGTGTATTAGTTTATACACTGTCGTATTGGCGATGCATGCATAGCCCTTGCTACTAGCATACACACGTGCATAATGTGACTCGCGTGGAAACAGAAATGCAGAGTCAGGGATGGTGAAGCGAAGTCAAGAAAGAAGTAATGTCAGTTCTGGGGTCTCTGGTGCATAACTACTATTTTGAGGTACACTAAAAGAGATTCCCTAGATCGAACGACGCTCAGAAGCCTTGACCTATTCTCCTCACGGGTCAACAAGCGAAGCGTGTCACTCTGCTGCTGGCACATTCCCTAGCCAGTCGTTGTCTTCTGTCCTCCGAGTCCTCCATTTCACAACGACCGTAGACGCAGAGCGATCAGGACGAAGTATGTAAACTGTACAATCATAAAACGTTACAGACATACATACATACATACATACAAGCATGACCTGAGACTACGACTGTCTGCACGTGTATGATCATGTGCTTCACGCCAATCAGGTGTTCGGCAATTTTCGCTTGTTATGCTCTCCCAATATACCCTCCCCGTCTATGCTAGACTTCCCACATCCCCCCCCCTCCCCCCCACTACCTCCCTCCCCCCACCACCTCCCCCTCCCCCCTCCCCTGCTTCCCCCTCTCCCACCACCTCCCCCTCCCCCACTAGCTCCCCACCTCCCTCACCATGCATGTCCCCCTCCCCACTCCTCCTCCTAGCTCCCCCTCCCCCCTCCTCTGCCTCTCCTTCCCTTAGCTCCCACATGCACATCGACATCTTACATGGCAAGTAAATTCCACCAGCATCACGATCCAATCGGCATTGAAATGCTGATACCACAGTGGTTGCACTAGGTCCAGTCCCCTCCCACTCAATGGTAGCGTTATTGCCCGTGACAGTTACTCCCTTGTTGATCAGATGTGCCGAACATATTGGGTTGTCTGGAAAGTACAAGAATACAAAGATCACACACACTCAATTGTACCATTATTTGACGTTCTCCGATTGAAAAATAGGCAGCAGCATGCAATATTATGTAATAAAGCTGCAGTGCAGAGACAGTGCGTGAGTAACCTGTACTGGCCATGTGGCATATACCTCTACTAAAGTCATGAGTCACTTGGAAAGCAGCCTGCCCACAAAGTGGTTGCACTGACAGAGTAAGAGTAAATGGGAGGTTGAGCGGAGGTAGGTTAGTAAACCTGGTCATCCCAGTTGAGGAACCAGGTGGTGGAGTACCTGCAGACATACAGTACAATATTCTCAGTAAAACAATGCACATCACGCACATAGCTAGCTTGGAACAATGCTCTGCCAGGAATGAAGTATTGTAGCTAGTGTTCCATACCCACACCACCTGTCCCTGTTATGATCGAAGGATTGTAGCTATCACCCACAGAGACTCGAAATATTTGATTTGGACTGTACCTACACTGTCAGAAGCCACCGTAACACACTTGCACACAGTCAAAGGACGGACAGATGCATGCATAAAGTGTTATTTGCATGCTGCAATCCACTTACAGTCTTGTGGTGTTAGAACAGGTGTACTTCCACGTGTAAGCGAACAAGTGATGGTAGCACAGCCTTGCACATCAATCTGAATATCTACTGTGTCTCCAGTGACCATCGGAGAGTTTCCAGTGAAACATGGCTCTACAATTGCTGCATGTAGAAGGAACAGTCAAAAGTTGATGATAAGAATATGCATCTTACCCATCCATAGCACAGCAAACATTGTAACAGGGGACAATAAAGCTAGTGTCAAAAGAAACTTCTAAGGTAATCCCACCCTTCTTCTCAAAACAGTAGCTAATGTCATTTCTTACGTAACAATGGACAGATCAAAATGTCTATACACTGACTGCAACAGTTGGAATTAGCTCCTGTGCTCGCAGGATCAAAGCAGGATAAAGCATGCAGAGAAATCCACCAGGTGCCATCAAAATTGCTTCACTCACAAAACAGTATTCAGCACAAAATTTGTCGTAAATGCAACCGCTATTATTACCTACGTATGATACTGTGTTTCTACCATCATCAAATGTTTTCACAGACACAACTTACGGTCATCATCGTTGACAATTAGTGGAGTATCATCTGCAGTCTTGACACGGGAGATGCCAGTGGTCATTGTAATAAAGAACCTTTCACGGGGTTCAGATTCACTATCATCGGTGGTGGTTAAAAAAATACACGGAACCACTCCCATTTGATCACTTCTAACAGTGAAATCCAGTGAAAAAGGAGTATAATCTCCAGCAGCTGTAGGATAAACATGCATGAAGACACTTCTAACTGTTGAATGACTAAGGTAGCACAATGGAGGTATGATGCAATAAACAACTAGGTAGTAACGACCACAGCTACAGTGCTCCCAGCACAGAGAGGACACGTTGGTTTCTGTGACAAACTTTTCAAACCAACATTATCTATGGTCAAAATAAGTTTATAGAAATGTACCATAACCATTTTGTGACCAATCTCAAAAAATTAATTAAGTCACATGACATTCCAGCAGAGCTATGGCTTCACATGCCAACTGAGTATACAAAATACTTTAGGGTCACCATTTCTCTAAACCTGGGAGTTAAGGTCTCAAATTTGATACAAGTATAGTGACCCAGGTTTAGCAGGTTCTAAGCCCCTCTCGAAGTTTTAACTCCATTGTCCTGAGAGAGCAGAGCTGTTAGAACAGTTCTGCCAAAAGTATTGTCACAGAAACGGTGGTGCTAGTCATTGTGCCATACTAGCGCTGCAAACATACTGTTCGTGGCTGTTATGCGCACACAGGCTCTGTGCTGCTGTTTTGGGACCTAGGTGTCCGTTGCAACACCGTGCTTCCGTCCCAAAGCTTCACTACACAACAGGTCAGTACTCTGGGCAAATAAGGTAAGCGGTACTAGTCTGAGCGTGTAGTTCGCTCGCGCTCGAGCACTTTTGTGGCTGGGGCGTGACTTTAATCGCTTAAACCAACTGCATGCTTCCTGTCGACCACTGGAAATATATGATTAGTATTTAATCACATGTATTCTCGTGCCATTTGGGAATAAATGCACTCACAACAGGCATAAATTGCACTCACTATCGCTTGTGCAATTACTTTGCCTGTTAATCGTGCAATTATTCCCAAATTGCACTCAAAACCCATGTGATTACCTATACAAATCAATATTGATTGGGAGCACAATCAATTTGCTGGGAGCACTGTAATGAATGGTCAGTTGTGCACCCACACACACCCCTTCATAACACAAGGTGTTAGCTTCATGCATACATGCAACACAACATGTACAATCATTGCCCTTGTTGCACTTAATTATTGTCAAGTAATTACAGAGTAGACAAGGAAATGCTAAGCACTTCATAGTATATCGTAGTCACGTGTTATTAGGCGCATGCGCCTGTAACTCCACAGGAAGGAAATAATTATGCACCTATAAGCAAGAGGAGCTTAATATCGAATGACAATCCTCAAATAGGAAGTATGCTTCATTTCGAATTATAGCTTTTTCCGCTCTGTAGGATCGAAAAAGGCTGAGTTTCTGGAAGAAGACTTCAGTGCTTAACAAAGAGCAGCTGAGACGAGAGTCGAACCTGAACCTAACAGTGAATATAATTATGCCTGTAAGTGTAGCTGTGCCTAATAACACACGACTACAGTACATACCAACAGCCGTGTCATCTTCTGTCTGGACAGTGACAGTGACATCACGACCAAGTACACCTGATACCAAGAATACACACAAGAATAATGGGGTTTGGGCCCCTTCGCACACAGTGTAGGAGGATTCTAGAAACCCAATGCACACTGTAGAAAGAAAGCATAAAATTCAGGTGGTGGTCACAGTGCAGTCAATATAATGAGAGTAGAGTCACATATGTACAGCAACAAGACCTAACCTAACCTTCATCATCATCTAGTATTGTGACTGTAGCAGTGGCAGGGTCCAGAATAGCAGCTGGATCATCAGTTCGAATACGATGACTAAATGTTTCATCACTTTCAAATATTCCGTCATCGATGATGCTGATCACTTTATACGCTCGAAAAACAGTGCGACTAAATGTCAGCTTTACTGATTCAGCCATGAAATCAACGCCACCACCTGTTGCAAGAAAGAGATAGTTACAAGTCACTTTCTCTGACATTATATTCCACAAAATGACACTCTAGGGATTACAAGGAGGAGCAAAACACTTGGCGTAACCAGCAGTACAATGCCTGTTCAATCATTGAATATACCAAAAACCACAAGATAGAGGATGCAAACACATTCCCGTTATTTCTCGTTGTAAGTGCAGATATGTCTCATTCAAAAACCTGTATATCTGTAACTATAGTCAGGACATACCGTAGTTGCCGATTATTTCACGTGGCAATAATTTTGCGGTCTAGTCACTAAACGTGATGCACAAATATTTCGCTGATTACATCCCCCAAAAAGAATAATTCCGCTCATAATGACTTACTATTGACATGTGTGATCACGCCGATGGTGGATGAGATAGCAATCGAGCTGTGTATGTGTGGCTACCACAACTACAGCGACATACGTATGGGAAGCAACTGCCTGGGAAGAGCTACTGTGTGAACATGAGCTCAGGAATACAAAGGACAGTAACTGTTATGCCTAGCGCCTAGCTGTGGAAAAATATTTTGCACATTTAATATTCGCGGTCTTACTGCATCCGCTAATACCATGACAATTTCCGCACCGCGTAAATTAACTGCAACTAGGGCCATACCTGATGCACTGCCTGATTCCGGGATGATTTCCACACAAAGTTCGCGCTCCAAAGTTCCAGAAATAATGATTACATGGATAGTCACATTCCCAGCATTTTCTTCAACTGATTCTCCAGTCTCATTAAACCCTATCGTGACCGCTATATGGAACAAGAGAGTTTATTAGTTCATGTTCACTTCCGTGCCATTATGCAGGTGAACAATAAAGAAAGGAGGTTACGGTGTATATAAGGTAGCTAAAAGGTAAGGTGTTCAATTTTTACTTTCAAGTCTTTTTAGCCAAGTGATGGCTATGGAGGGGTAAAGAAAGCACTTCACCAGTGAAGCAACAGGTGATTTGAATTTGAACCAGGTACTTTTGGTCCACAGTCAAATGCTTTAACCACTTGGCAACAACTGAAGGATTGTAACGGAAAACAATACTTTGTACGCTTTCAAATTACTAGCCTCACTCATTAGGCCTCCAATTATTCGACCTTGAATAACACCAAGAATAAACATTCCACTGGGAAAAGTATGGGAGAGACGACTGTATACCAGTGTTAAAATCCAAACTTTGCAGCTAGTTTACGTGTGAAATGAACTGAACACCAGTACACTACAACATTGTGTTGACATACCGTCAGTGCTATCCTCTTGTATGGTGACTTCAGCGCTGGATATCTCAAACATAACTGGATCAGCAGAAGTTATATTGACCCTGAAAAATTCGTCATCTTCCACGCTTTGGTCATTTGTGATGTTAACATTGATTGTTTGTGTGGCACCAACGGTTTCTCCAGAGAAGAATGTAACAGTCAAACTCACAGACCCATAGTCAACACCTATAGGGAAGTATAACAGAAACCTGTTACATTAACTGTACCAACGATAACACCAACCTAGCCCAGAAGTAGGTACACACTATACATTGTTCAGTGGCTTAGTCACTTTCTTAGTCACTGTAACACTAGCACGAGAAACAATAATTATTCGTACATCTCATACCACTCTGGCTAAGAAGTCGGTTTCTTCACCAACGTATAAATCTAGTTATCACTCCTCAATAGCTAGCTACATAGCTAGTTACACTGTGTTTTAGTAACTACTGTCGTTAAAGAGACGAAACCACGATTGAATGGTAATTGCATACTCATATATGTGATGAGCTTGCATGGTTAGCTTCCGGCAAGGGCGGTACATGGGGAGGTGGTTTCAGTGCTAAGCTAAGGTAACATGGTTGCTTTCTGGCTTGGCTGTAGAAAGCACTGGATGGGATATATCTCTCCTTCTTTGCAAAAAGGGCTTAGAAAACAGTTTTCTGGCTTTGTACGGACTCTATTTGTGGCAATGAACCAGTCAATACGTGTAGTCATTGGCATAGAGCTGTGACTATCAAAAGCACATCAACATGTGGTGTGCTTCCAGTCAAATCTGCACAGGATGGCTGCAGTGACACCTGTGTGAAGTCAGGAGCTTCAAAACCCACGTGAAGCAAAGTGGAATACGGTACATTCAAGGGATCCATATGACCTCCATAGAATAGAATTAGGTGACTAAAAGGTGAACAAAACCGGTTCATACCGGTGTACGGAATCATGGGAGGCCATGTCACTGGATAGCTACATCCCCCTCACCCCACCACATTTAAACAGACGTGCAATACATCTATCAAGACAATACTGTGCATGGTTGCCATGTGTAAGTCAACTTCCGAGCATGCACAGTAGTACACGTGTAGCAATCATTGACCATGGCCTTTATGTGACCGTTTCTGTAAATATGTGTGACGCCACTGTGTGAGCATGCCCACAATTGTCATAGTGCTGCTGGCCGCAACACCGATAGCTGATTTAGAATCGGGCAGGGTGTAGGGCTGCTTGATCAGAGGGTGGTTGAAGGCCACATTAGATGATTCTGTTGCTAGATAGCTACCACCCATAGGTCGGGGTCATTCTAGTACCCATAAATACCTCGTGCTGTAATGAGAATATCCTGTGGCTATATGCAGATGTGAGATGCCACTACCACCCAATGAATAATCCATACCTGCTGTCGCAGTAATAGCAACTGTAAAGAAGCTGATTTCAACCTCTCGTTCCAGACTTCCATTAGTAATTACAGCGTTGACTGGAAGCACAGGAGCACCACCTTCAATCACAGTGAAGTTTTCCTGCTCCAGACTTACGGTGATAACTGCAAGAGAATGTGAAAAGAGATCCAATCACCAAACTCCATTTCTATGTACACCCAAGAATTAATCATGGATACAAGGTAATCCTGATTTTCTCTGACATTAAGAGTCCTCTAAAAGTAGTAGTAAAAGAAAATGAAAGTTAAGCCCTGGCATGAACATGGGTCACTGACTAAGTGCAAGCACCTCAATGAGCTTATATCTCATGATCAGTGGAGTAAGTAGCTCTTGAGTCCCAATGTTCATAAAGATACCCGCAAGTCACCGACTTGAAAGACACACCAAAATGTTATTGAACAATGCTGACACTTTTAATTAAACTATCTTGTAGCTAAAAGAATGTTTGACACTGTCTAGAAGTATAATACTGTTCAACTAGAGGTGCTCAGCAGAGCATGTACCCCATGCGCGATGTTTTAACTGCCGATCATTCAATACAGCATGCACAATCGATGAGAATAGCTAGGGCATTCCGGCAGCGCAGCATGCATAAGATACCGTAAGTTGTGGCAGTAATGTTAGAAACAGGGTGTGGTCAAGTTGTATAAATTAGAACAGCTAATTGTCGACATTCACGCAATGTTTTTGAGCCTCTCGAGTGAATCTCTGGTCTGTGAGTTATGTAGATGCTAGTATTTTCTGAATTCTGACACTTCTATCCTGAAATGAGCCTTCTACAAGGCCTTCACTGCTCAAACCGCTTGGACGGACAGGTAACGAGTTAGAGTGAGATAATTATTATATCCCTGCATGCACGTGAGTAGATATTTTACACATGGGTGTCTGGAATAGCCTGCCTACCACGTGAGACCTCTCAACAGGCAGGCATATACGTAACTCATAGTCCGTTACAAACAGGAAAGAGATATGAGGAGCATTCCAATGTGGTGCTAAGGTAATTTGATGATCTATTAACCGGCATTCATATGATCACAGTGAATATTTAGCTTCATACTTATATTTTAATGTGATATGTTGCACGTAATTTTCAAACTGCGTATCTCGTGGAAAATGACACCTACTAAAGTCCATGCATTATCAACTCACAATCGGCATCTTCAATAATTGTGCAAGAGCCCATTGACACATCGAAGTTGACTGGATCACCGGAGCTCAATGTTACAGTGAAGGACTCATCGTCCTCCAAGATGTCATCATTGATAATGGAAATATTTGCACAGGCAGTAGAACCAGCTTGTGATCCAGCAATGAAAGTGAGTTGCACGCTTAGTTGATTGTAGTCTTGATCACCTGCATGAAGAATCGCATTAGACAGTAGATTTCAAGTATTTCAGACATTAGCCGAAGTAGTCTGGACAGGCACAAGGTGAAAGCGCAAAAGCTCATTAATGAACGAGTGTGGCAGGAGTTATAAATCTGATCAGGATTGCAAAAAAGGACACTTGTGTGGAGTTTGAAGTGGGAATAAGGTACGTTTAAGAGATCCAAAGGCTCAAAGTGGCCTCCAGAGAAATAGAATTCTGCAGTTATTACACTACTGGTAGGGAAGTAAATTAAGCCAAAAAAACCCTCCCAGGCTCAGTGGAGGGCATAGAGAGAGACTGACTACACTGTCATCATGCTTCAGTGCTCACAACTTCACCAGCATGGTGAATTCCAGTTCATAATCACTAATTAGTGAGCGACAGTGATCACAACTGTGTGGTCAGAATCTTTGTAGGCCTTTCGTAAGAGTTGTACTGGCAACAAGAGTCGAAGAGAACACTCGAGCAATAGCATCCGATGAGAAGACAAAGCACTAATTGTATCCCCACCACCAATTAAAGTGAGATTCAGCCCAAAATGGTGTAGTCAGAATCTTTGTAGGCCATTTGTAAGTAGTCAAACATTAATTTTACGCAGCATAATTTTCCCCCTACCAGTAGTGTAACACGTGCCATCTGTGCACCATATTACTCACCAGTTGCTGTGGCACTGGCAGTGCTTAGATACACTGTAACACTCCTCTCCAAGTTTCCTGTTGGCAGCTCAGCACACACTGTTACAAATCCATTTGCCTCACCTACAGAGTGGCTACTCTGTTGCAGGGCAATGTCGGCATCTGGGAAGTTCAGAAAGGGAATAGTCAATGAAGCATACATTGAGTAACATCAGGAGTACATAATGACAGAGGGAGCGGAAGAAAGGGAAGGAGCGTAAAACGACCAAGCATAAGATAACATTTTGAAAACATTGGGAGAAGATTGTGTCCGTAAGTGTCGCAGGAGGTTTCCCATTGCAGCAGTTATCAACACCAGAAGAGCTGAAGGGCAGTTGTTGTTTTTTTTTACACTAGTGGGATGTGTGAAACGGTTTGATTGACTACGTTGTCATACAGCACTTTCTGTCACTGCTAGTATGCCCTCATTGCCAATAAGGTCCATACTAGCTTTCTCTGTCTTCCTGTAGTCATCCTTCATTAAGTCTCTGCACACGTGTGAGCTAAAATAGTAAAGAGACTATACCGTGGGAAATTTAACCTTGCGTGGTCGTTGCATGCTCACTCCCTTCCGCCCGCTCTCTATGCCGTTATGCGCTCCAGAGTACAGAGGTGGCGGAAGCAATTGAGGCCAATTTCGATGGTGCGAAGCACACCCTTGTAGGGTCTGACCTCCAGACACCAAACAATTGTCCGGCAGTTGTCAGGTCTGCCGGACCTGATTCGCCACCAATGGAGTATAATTTGTGTTTAACTGGGGAATACCACTTAATGACTCAGTAAGAGAATGTACTAGCTATGATATAGTAGATGCCTCATTTGATAGAATGGCACACATAATTTGATGATGATCATTTTTACCATATTTTATAGAAAACAATGGCATGAGTGGTCGCACAAAACATCAAGTGTGGGCCTATTTAACCTGTGATAGTACTACAGATTTCTTCAATAGTATACCACATCCAAGGTTAATAATTAATTATTAAGAAGCTGACCATCATTGCTGGTGATGGTGACAGTTGCTGTTGCTGGGTAGAGCATGACCCGTTCATCCGTGGTGTTCAGCAGGAGATGGAAGGTTTCATCATCCTCCACCAGGTCATCACTTATGAAGGAGATGGTTGTACACTGCTGGCTTGATGCAGGACTTCTCTTAAATGGAGGAGAGAGAAGAGGTGGGGGGAGGGTCAATAATAGTGCTTTGGCACACCCCTGAAAGGACAAAGTCTTCACTACCTTTTTACGTGAACTATCAAAAGTGAAATCCAATGACATTGACTGCTGAATGATGTCCACATAGTCCACTCCACCTGGATCCAGATCATAATAGAGGATACATAATTGATCAACAATCCTGTTAACCGCTATACCTTGCAGTATAAGGTAAGTACGAGCATAGGAATCCAATTGGTGACTAGAGCTAGAAGGATCTATCCACTCTGTGTGGGGTATGTGTTCTATGAACACCTCTAGTTATGGGAAGTTATCATTGAGCAGTAAACTTCCTCATAATTATGTGCTTGTTACAAAATACAGACAAATTCATCCCCAATAAGTGAGCGACATTCCGTAGCAGAACTGAACTATCACCTGTAGCAGATCCCGACATAGTTGTGAGGACAACTTCCACATCATCGTCCAGCTCCCCGGTCAGAACTATACACACCATCACAGTATTGCCTTGACCAGATGGATCCTCCTCTGGCATACTGTACGCAGTCTGTGCAAGGCCAATGATCACAACTGAGTGGAGGAAGTTGCAGGAGCAGGAGAGAAGTGCAAAGAAATGGAGAATGGAGTAATAAATATCTCAACAATAACTGCGACAAGGTAATTTTTGTATGGTCAATGAGATTGACAGAAAGTGGCGACAAACTCCAGCGATACAGTACATGTCTTTAAAAATTGTGAACTGCTATTGTTATGTATAGACTGTGCTGATCCCGCTGAAACTGTAGTTCCAAAAGACCTAAGGAGACCTAAGCATACTCAGGATCAAGATTTACGTGAAGCTCAGGAAGATCTGCTTCTCTGAAGCTTATGTATTCACAAGAAGCCTTCTGCCTATTCGAACCTAAGTAACCTTCTGTTTCTCAGAACCAGCCTCAATCTGTTTTGCGGCAAAGGTGGATCGAGTTGGAAAAGTGTTCTGAAGGACTGTGTCTTTTTTAAGACGTGTATTGTACGAGCTTTAACTGGGAGGCTATTCCCTGAATAATGGGCACATTAACCACTGAACATCCAGGATTCTACTTTGACTGCTAAAACGGTACGGGTGAGTGTGTAGTTTTCATGCGTAAAAAAAAAAAAAACTACTAGAGAGTAGATGAAGGATAAGTATGAATTAGCCGGCTAAGTAGGTACAGTACTGTTATCACTACTGGCCATCCAAAACAGGAGCATAATAACCCCTACTACACACCATCACTCTCCACGATGGTAACTGTGGCAAACTGCCGCCCAACTAGTAGAGCATCATCACGGGTAGTTAGAACAACAGTGAACTGCTCTCCTCTCTCCTCCAGAACCCCATCCATGTTAATGACAATGCTGACACACTGCTCTTCAGCTGCATTGAACTCCAGTACTTGTGAAGTGGTATTATAGTCCATGATAGCTATAGAGGTAATATAAGATCCTATGTGAAAACCAACACAACAATACACATACGTACACAAATATATTTGAGTAGTTCGCTCAGTTCACATCATGAAGGTCATGCCCATCACTGTTTTGTCCCGTCCCCTGAACCCCCACTTCTGTTATTCACAAAGTACAAAGTACAAAGTACAAAGTACAAAGTACAAAGTACACATCACAAGTGTAGTCCTGCCCCTCCAACCCCCACCATCATTGTAACTCCAGTGTTACATACATGCCTTGCACTTCTACATACATACACAACCTTGTCACAATAATTATACGTATCAATCCAATTGCAAGGTATAATTGTCATATATAACCATAATACAAATCCACCACACAAGAGTATACTCACCTACTGCTGATCCGCCCACTGTGAAGACAGTTACAACAACAAGTCTTTCGACATACCCAGTTAAGGATACACAGACCAAGACACTGCCGTTACGCTCAGACACAACATAGTTGTCCATAGTGAACTCAACCATGGCATCTTTCAGAGGAAAGAAAAATCACCGTCACTTATTATAAAATAAGTAGGTAGAAACAACCATATCACTACTGCATGTCAAGTCATACAAGGAAGTGCTTCCAGATTTCAAACCTAGTTATTTATGTGCATAATTATGATATAAGTTTATGTACGGAACAAACTAAGGCATGGCATTATGGCAGTCACAGGAATTTACCATATACCATTGTTCATACATTGCTTTTTCTTTAGTTAGTGAATCAGATAGTGCTTGATAGATTGATGAATGACAGATATAGTTATGTATTCTAATTAGCAGCTCTTATATTGCAATTCTTAATGCACTTTCGTACATACCATCGTTGTCAAGAATGGTTACAGTAGAGTAGTTGTATATGAACTTCACATCCTCATCAGAGCTGGCCAGGTGGACATTGAAAGTCTCTGTGACCTCAAGGGCGTGGTCATCCTCTATGATGATTGTCACACACCGAGGTTCATTTGGATTAGCCGAGGTAAATGTGCGTTCCATGCTCATGGGAGGACGAAAGTCACTGCCAGCTGTAAGTACAAGATAGAAGTACATAACTGCAAAATCACAGCACAATTCTCCCATTAGCTCATGCTACATACATCATACTGCCCTTGTCCATTGGCTACAAATCCTGCTGAAACCATGTGCTGATACTATGCATGGAACATTATTGAATAAGCAAGGAACTTGACTTCAGTACAATAAGTCCACTTGCTATGTTCAACAAGATGGAGTGCACTAAGTATACTGCTCGGCAGAGCCATGCGACTTGCAGGAACAATAAAGGTGCTTGACCATCAATGAACCGAATGCGGACTCATAATGGGCCAGGTACTCTGAACAAAGAGCAGCAGACATATACATCTCTTGCCCATAGCCTAAACAGCACCAAGGCAACCCTCGAGCCAATGTGGGCACTCGCTTCCATCATGGAAAGAAATGAGATGGAAAAAAAGTGTTTGGGGAACCCAAGTATCCACCAACATAGCTTCCCAGACAGCTACCGAACTGCATGTCATGTAGTTGACAATAATTATTCTCTTTCCACAACACTTTAGTAAGGTTATCATATCTCAGTCTTTGGGCTTCTACCAATGGTATACCTTTCTGACTCCATGATTTTAGTTTAGACCTACAGTAGTGATAGTTAGCATAAGGCCAGTCAAGCACACAAAAACTATATCCTTTGCAATGCTTGTTCGTGACACTGTGAATGGTCAGGAGAATACTTGAAGATGAACGGGTACATCAATAAATTTTCACAGCTGAAGTATCTCACACTAAGGAGTTTGGTCTTTGTGTTTGCTGTTGCAGCATATAAACGGAGATTGATACCTGCTTCAATATACATACCATGAACTCAACCATCCCTTTTTCACTTGGTGCACATGACAAATCGTTCACACTCTCCTTCCCACTAGTAAAATTAAGCTGGGGAGGAGTCCAGCAACAGTTCACATCAATCATGCAACCATAGCAACCAACTGCATACCTACAGCTGTGTCCTCTAGTACATACAACCATAGTAACCCACTGCATACCTACAGCTGTGTCCTCTAGTACATCCAAGGTGATGTCAATGTCCCGTCTGATACAGCCACACTTTATCACTGCACATATCTCTACAGATCCTACACTTTCATTCACTGTGATATCGCTCTGCTGCAAACCAATTGTAACACCTGCAGAAAGACATTTACACACATGGTATTGTTGTGTCATAGCTGACATCACAAATATCAGCAGAATTAAGGATTCATCACTGTCCACCACAGCTGTCTTCTGCTAAACAAAGGTGTATAGGCAAGTAGCTACATGAAAAAAGCAAACACTATAGTAACAGATAAATACAGTAGAGACACTCACAATCATCATCAACAATTCTGATAGTTGTACTGCTGGTACCGAAGGTGACGCGGTCATCATCCGAACGAAGGGTAGCTGTGAACTCCTCCGGTCCATCCTCCACACAGTCATCATTAATTATGGGAATATAGACACACTGGGTGGTGTTGGTAGAGTTGTCAAATACCAATGTCTGCCAGATCTGAACAAAGTCCTCTCCAACTGAGGAGGAATGAAAAAAAGAATGGCAATACTAGTTTACTGTAATGCTACAACTCTTACATTACTTTTGTGGACTTAAGTGCTTGCAGTATTGCAAACAAAAGATCACAACCGTTAAACATTGATTTGTGGGAGTGGTTCTGGATGTATGTGGTTACAGTGGAAGCAACTGACATTGAGCCAAGGAACGCTAACAAGCTGTTCTCGCAGAAGTGATGGTACAACCTTGTGAATCATGACAAGAGCAAAGGTGGTCCACAGAATGCAGTGTTCTTTTTGCTGGAAGCCGTGTAGTTGCATCTCAAGTGCTCGATGTGGAGGTACAACCTTTGTAATAGCTCATGCAGGGAGGAGCTAAGATCACAACATGCACAGCTGCAAACTAAGATCACAAAGTACTTGAATGGCCTAAAATTGAAGGGTTTGTCACCGGCAGACATTACCTAAATCTCAGACCACTCGGAAAGCATACCTAATGCAGTGTTAGGTTGAGTGTCCATTGTGACACTGATGCTGGTATCCAGTTTTCCAGTCAGTTCCACACATACACGCTGGACACTTGTAGCTTCATCAACTGTGTAGAGAGTCTCCACAAAGGAAAGCTGTGCACCTATTAAGAGATATCACGAGACTAAATAAGAGAGCTATAATTATGTGCAGACCTGGGGACGAGGTTATTGGCAAGAAATATTAGCAGTTAAACCACACAGTAGAGACACTCACGATCATCATCCACGACAATGATAGCTGCACTGAAGAAACCAAAAAGAAAAACACGGTCAAAATCTGTTGTAAGGGTGGCCGTGAACTCCTCCAGATCCTCCACACAGTCGTCATCAATTATGGGAATATCGATACACTGGGTAGTGCTGGTAGAGTTGTCAAACTCTAATGACTGCACAATCTGTGTGGAGCCCGCTGCAACTAAGGAGAATTTAAGTGGAATTTCTCAAAACCATAATACCTGTAATGCACCTGAAGATTTTATTACAAGTGATAATATGTAATTGTTAGCTAGTGGGTGTCTTGATAAAGAAACAATATCATAAGCAGTGTGAAATGTCATACCATCCACTGTGACAAAGATGCTAGTATTCAGTTGTGAATCCACTTCCACACATACGGGTTGAGCACCTGCACCTTCACCAACAGTGTAGTCAGTCTCCACAAAGGAAAGTACCACATCTTTTGAAACAACATCATTAAGCATGTCATAATCACAGCAATAATAAGAACACTGTGAAGCTAGCCCTATGAACCATGTAAATTATCATGGTTCATAAATCCCTCCTCCCCGGGACTATGCTGTTGTAATTACATACATGTAACGGTACGTTATATTGAGGTACTAGGCTCCTCCAGTTCAGCAATGAGCTTTTCATATCTACGTCAACAAGTACTGTGAAGTAGCTAGCTACTTAGCTGGCATGCAACTGGACTGTTCAGAGAGCTGTTGATCATTCGCAAAGTCATCACAAGCTCGTTGTTCCGGCACACTGATGATAGAGCTTTAAGTCAGTGACTCAACTAGGGGTGGGGTTGATGTTATCCCCTTGCACACTTTGACAAATTTTAAACTGCAGAGAAGAGAAGCCTGGCTTTGTAAACAGAATTCCGTAGCGATGAATGTTGGATGAAACTTCATGAAAGTAGCTACGTACACTATGTATAGGTAACCTATCTTTGTATCCAAGGCATGCTCGGGATGAATCAGGTACGTTGCTGAGTGGGTCAATCATGTACGCTGCTGGCCAGCCTCGAGGGACATGTATATAACATTATTAGCACAGTTGTAAGGGATTCATGGCAACGTAACCAAACCTCGTCCTCAGGCTGTCGCCCTCAGACTCAGTTGGTTTACTGACTTTCATACCATCAGTGTCAAGAATGGTAATAGTAGAGTATCCGTAGTTCAGCTCCACATCATCATCAAAGGTGGCCAGATGGACAACAAAATCCTCTGTGTCCTCAACAAAGTCGTCCTCTAGAATGCTGATGTACGCACACTGAGTAGATATACTTGAGGTAAAAGTCAGTGTTGTGTTAATGGAAGAGAAGTCTCTGTCAGCTGCAAGTTAAGAAGATACAAACGTAGAAATGGCTAACACAGATTAAATGGTTTGGGGTTTCAAACCAAAGACCACCTGCAGCAGTTCCAGTAATACCTCAAGCTGCATGCACTATATACTAGCGTATGGGTAGGGCCCTAGTAATTAATTGTATGTGGTAGGTACAGTTGATATCAGAAGCTAATACAGTCTGCACATTCGGGACTGGATTGGCACCTAACTGCTCTGTGTCCACACCATCCGCTCACACTGTTAAAGTCCACGTATTTTTCCTGCATAGACCACACCCATGGGCACTCCTCCTATGAAGGAGAATAGCCGAAAAAGCCAAATGGTCCCACAACAGACTCAAACAGGTGTGAGGATGGAATGATCACAGAACAACTTCGCCATCCAGTTCCATACTGACAGGTAGTTCTTCCTGTGTATCTTGCTTTCACTGAAGCAGGGTCAAGACAAACCTGATACCAGAGGCTTAGTATGAAAACACCACGTCTACAAAATTCTACCTCACTTGTGGAAGGGGTACATACATGCTTGGCCAAATACATATTTGACAGTTGCTGTTGCAGTGTAAGCGTAAACAGCTGCAGTAATTCCTCAAAACAATCTACTCAGCCATGCCATTTTTGGCAAACTCCTAAATCTACCTAAATCTTCCACACTCTCCTCCCACTAATCATTACACAACAAAAGATGTGGACGAGTCCAGCAACAAATCATACATACGTGCACAGTAATCCACATCATACCGGTGGCTGTGTTGCCTTCAGAGAACAAGTTGACTTCAACGTCCCGTCTGACACAGCCACATTTTATCGCTGCACAAACATGCACACTTCCTGCAACTTCATCCTCTGTGATAGTATTATTGTTACTCGGCTGGAAACCAATTGTAACACCTGCAGAAAAATAGCACGTGTCATTGCACATACGTAATATTATGTGGTGAACTTGTTGACTTAGTGTTAAAGTTATAGGAGCTATGAAACCACAAACCCAACATCCCCAATTCTTCCAAATCTTCCCAACTTAAACCATCAGCCATCAACTCCATCAGAAGCATCACAATAGGAAAGAGTCATGAAAGAGTGTCTATGGGTAATACCCGTGGGGGAGCAGGGCATTCTTTTAACTTTAACATTCGCCTGTGAAAGAATTACTTAGCAGCACTCGTAGCTAGCACGTGTGCAGAGACTTCATGAAGGATGACTACAGGAAGACAGAGAAAAGCTACTATGGACCCAGTGATAATATTATACTGTCAATGTCATACATTCTAGCCTTGCTCCCAGGCCCTGCTCGTTTTTCCGCACTGCAAGCAATGAAAAGCTGGGTGAGGCCTGGGAACAAAGCTAATGCATTCCATGTGTCATAACTGGCCAGATTTTGCATTGGAAAGCATCATTAGTTTTATCATCACTTCACAACAGCTGTCATCTGCTGCACCATAAGTTGGAATATACAATCGTCTGCTGTAGTGAGCACAGTCTTCAGGCTATGATGTGTTTCCGTAGCCCCTCAGGCTGCACAACCATGCTGAGTTTTCCACTTTCAATGTGCTCCAAATTGTTTTCAATACAAGTTGTGGCTTGAATACAGAATTTAAATGCTACAATTCCCCCTAACCATACAGAGATGCTCTGCTTAGATTTCAGGCTCAATAAAGGGCAACCAATACAATTCTTGAGCTCAAAAGTAAACAATAACCCCTGGGTATCCATTTGAGTAAACTGGATCCAAAGTGTGTGTGTAACCACACAGTAGAGACACTCACAGTCATCATCGACAATTCTGACAGTTGTACTGTTGGCACCAATGGAAACACAGCCGTCCTCTGATTGAAGGGTAGCTGTGAACTCCTCCAGTCTATCCTCCACACAGTCATCATTAATTATGGGAATATAGACACACTGGGTGGTGCTGGTAGAGTTGTCAAATACCAATGTGTGCCAGATCTGAACAAAGTCCTCTCCAACTGAAGAGGAAAAATTCTCAAACTGCATTACAATGAATGAGACAACAAGATAAATAATAACAAACATAATTGGTTTTTGTAATGCACCTGAAGATTTTGTTGCAACTGCAATAATGTACATAAATGTCATTTTACTGTTAGTGGGGGTCTTGCTAATCGTTAGCATAATTATAAATGAGAAACTACATCATCTGCAGTGTAAAATTAATGTCAAACTATTCTCAATGCATACCTATGGCGGTGTTAGGTTGAGTGTCCACTGTGACACTGATGCTAGTCTCCAGTACTCCAGTCAATTCCACACATACAGGTTGGACACCAGCACCTTCATCAACTGTGTAGTCAGTCTCCAAAAAGGAAAGCCACACACCTTTTGAAACAACAACACCAAGCACAAACATAAGGTAACCAGTATCACGAACCACAGAAGAAAATGCTCAAGATTATTTAACAAAAGGGAGTTACCAAATTAATGTAACAAGAAGCCATTTAACCAACAAGACCTAAATTTAATGGACTGGATATGCATAATGGCAAGTATATGTACCATCTGTTGTGTCCTCATAGACAGTAATGGTTCCAAAGTCCCGGCATAGGCACACGAAACTGTCGTGTGATATTAGTCTGAGGGTAAGTTGCTGAGTGTCCTCCTTGATGTCATCGTCAGTAGCATCATATTGTACACATGCTGTTTCATTCATAATGGAGTTGAATGGACTAGCGGTAGAACCAAAGTGTAGTAACACATCTGCAAGGAAAACATGCCAGTATTGATCATTATAATTATCTAACAGTTTTAACACCAGATAGTGGACAGTAATGTATTCAGGATGAGTGGTGTCATGTTAGAGGGACATGCTTGCTCACTTCCAGGGATGGAAGTGAGATTAATTAACCTGCTGGTGCAGGAAGACAGCATACAATACAACATGCACGTATGCATGGGTGTCCTATGTCACCAGATGTGCTACAACTAACCTTCGGAAACCAGACTGGTGTTTTGCCATTAGTGTGGATCAAACTTAAGTGGAAATGAGATACAATAATTATATCAATGAGAATTGTCTTACTGGAGGAACCAATGGAGAGATAAACATCAATTGGTCGTTGCAAATATCCATCCAGTGTGCCACAGATGTCCTGGGATTCCCCCTCAGTCACCGAGTAGTCACACCTCTCCAGTCCAATGGTCACCTCTGGAAGAAGAAAATGATTATACTGTTCAAATAACAGGAGGAAGACTAGCCTCGTTCCCAGGCCCGCCGTCTCAGGCCTGGGAACGAGGCTAGTGAAAGACAAAACCTCAATCACTTAACTCACCGTCGTTATCTAGTATTGTTACAGTTGCAGTATCCACAGCTCCAATTTCAACAGGTGGAGTGCTCCCGGTCAACCCAATGGTGAAATTCTCTGGAAACTCTACAATGTGGTCGTCAATCACCATCACAGATATATTCACACAAACACTCATTCTTGAGGCAGGAATAACTGCTGTCAAAGGAGCAGCATTGTAGTCCTCTCCCGCCACTGTGGAACATATGACATCCATCATACTTTGAACAGTTGGTTAGGCCTTCAAGGCTTGATCTAGAGTTTCCTTGTCTAGTCTACAGCATTGATGGGAAGAACATGCTAAAGAGAAGAGTGGACCATGGCTGGCAATTGATTGTCACAGATAACACTATACCGCGTATACTGGCAAACATGGACTCAAAGCACAAACTATATACTAAAAAGGATTATTCTGAGCACTGACGCATGAAGTGATAGCTGGGTACATACCCGCAGTTTCTCCCATGGGAGTCAGAGTAGCCACAAGATCACATTGCAACCCTTCAGCTGGCAGGTTTGATATCACAACACACAGGGTCACTGTGTCAGGATCTGGTCCCTCCTCATCTACTGTAAGCTCAGTTGGGCTCAGAGAAATGGTAGCATCTTTTGGAAAAAGAAAACAGGTAGGTTTAGTCACAACCTCTGCTGATTTGGGCCTGTGCAAGTTGACAACACCAGCAGCTAGTGCACACAGGAGTGGATGGAGTAACAGTAAGGTGTGCAATTGTGTATGCATAACCCTCCATATTGTGTGGGGGTTTCATGACTACCACTTACGTACGTATCACTTCCAACAAATTTAGTCTATTAAACCATGTGAGTAGGGAGTAGATGCATACAAGGTAGACACATGTAGAGTATCTTCAAGTGGTCCTACGTGACTTTGAGTTTCATTTTGCAGATAGTGATCACATCTTAGGTGGCATAATATATATTATTGGAAGCATGCACTGTAAAGTCTGAACAAACCGGCTAACGTGGGTGAGTGATAAATTAAGGTTGATGTCCCCCTCTTGGAGAATATGTGGAGGCACTTTCTGCAGATATCATATGCACAGATCATGCATACATAATCACGCTTACTCTCATTATCTGCAATAACAATTTCAGCGGATGGTGGTGAGCCTCTAGTGACAACATCGGGGCTCAATGCAGAGAGTTGTATGCTGAATCCATGGTCTCCTTCCAAAGCATCATCTTCAAGTATGGTAATGTTTATACATGCCAGTGATCCACTCACTGACATGGTATCAAAAGTCACTTGAAATGGGTAAGGAACCATGTAATCGTCGCCCTCAACTGCAAGTGAATAGAATGAGTAACAATTCTATATCTACAAAAAGAACAAGTAGTCAGGTGGCCCAAAGATTAGCATAGTTGTGTTCCTGAAATAGTACCAACTGCCTAGCATCAAATTCCATTGTGGAATATAATGTATTACCTGGTTGCAAACAGTAACATTTCCACATGCTATCACAGAGTCGGTAGACTCTGTATGTAGGGATACGACGTACACGCAATATATGCTAATACAAAAAAATCTCTCCAAATCTCAGAAACGGTACACTTATAGACCTTTATAACCACATACCGTTCATCTTCGAGTGTTTTTATGACCAACAAGACTCCTCGCGCCGCGAAAAACCGTCGCGAAAGTACCACACCAGGTACTCGCAAATCGGGCAAATTGTTTTTCTTTCTTCTTCTTCTTCTTCTTCTTTCAGACGGGCTAGCTCAACGTCGCCTCAATCTCTCATGATGGTTATCGCGCGAAACAGCAGCATTTTACACCGAGCAGTGCACCAGCCCATCGCTTTTTCGCAACCTCCCAAGTCTTCACCGGGCGGCTGCAGCTGCCCACTCAATAACTATGGCTTCTTTAGTCACGCCATTTTCTCGTTTGTACGCATGCGCGATCACTTAGCAACGAACGTAATTATTACTCAAGATCGCTGAATTAGAAGTGTCTTGCGCCGTTGTGTTTACATAATTTCGCCGTAGTACTTCGAGGTAAATTCTGTGCGTATAATTTATGTATGTTACTACCTACTGTGTTCTGTGAGAGGGCTGAATGCCTATCTAAAGACTCAACAATATAAATCTTGTTACTTCTGGTATAGCTGGTATAAATCTTGTTACTTCTGGTATAGCTAAATCTTGTTACTTCTGGTATAGCTAACATTTCTTAATAAATTGTCCATTGCTCAGCAGGCAAAAACTATTTCAACACTGCTCTAAAATACTACCACCATTTGAGCACAAGTCTCCTACGGACAAGTTCCTCTTCATAATGACTAGCACGGACTCCAAACTGCTGCCACTGCTAGCCCACACAGTACAGCAAGGCTTTCTGTCAAGAGCCCCTCACTGTGAATCTATCCACTAGCTAGCTAGACGTCTGTTTGTGCAATTTACCTGACTAATAGGCCCTCCTGGCCTTTATTTGTCATTAAAATTTAATAATAATAATAATAATATTATGGTCTTCAGACAGGGATTACTGCCTTAGCTAGCTAGTATCCATCCAGAAAAGGGTTGACTTGGGTCTGATTCTTCAGCCAATGCTGGCAGTGTGAATACCGGACTCAATATTTACCAAAGCAAGGGCTCCTACAACCTGTGAGGACACCGACTTCTGCTCTGTGATGGCAAATTTCAGCTCAAACATGCACTGTTGCTAAAAAAAAATGACATAAACAAGTAATAAAAAACATTTGAAAATGTGACAGGATGCAGGGATACCAGAACGGCAAAAAGTAAGGAAACAAGGTAGGGATGATCGCACAAAACAGTGAAGTATACAACCCCCCTACATATCTTTTTTCATTATACACGTATATGGAACAAGATCTCTGTAGGGGGGTTGTATACTTCACTGTTTTGTGCGATCATCCCTACCTTGTTTCCTTACTTTTTGCCGTTCTGGTATCCCTGCATCCTGTCACATTTTCAAATGTTTTTTATTACTTGTACTAATGAGCAGTGGTTCAGACCTTCACAAATCTAAGTACCGCCACTCGCCTGCTTTTCCATCAGCAGCACTCAGATTAGCAACCACAGGGCACTCCAAACCATCAGCAGGAACGTTGCTAATGACGGCACATACTTCTACCACACCTCCTTCCGCTGCTGAGTATGAGCTTTGTTGAAGGGCAACAGAGGCCGCTATAGAGATACAAAATCATACATATGCAGCTCAAAAGAAAGTGCCACTACGTTTTATATATATCTTTCAATTTCCTGGACATTGACAAGCATTTTTATTTTCTTGACAACAAACTAGAAGTAGAGACAGCACTGTTGCGTCATAGCTACTGTTACCCCTCCTCCAGATTGTGTGCCTCATTACACTTCCTGCATATATCATATTCACATACATAATATACACTTACTTTCGTCGCCTGCAATAATAATCTCAGCGGATGCTGGTGAGTCTACTGTGACAACATCAGGGCTCAGTGCAGAGAGTTGTATGCTGAATCCATGGTCTCCTTCCAAGGCAGCGTCTTGACGTATGGTAATGTTTATACATGCCAACGATCCACTGATTGACATGGTATCAAAAGTCACTTGAAATGGGGTGGGAACAATGTAATCTTCACCCTCAACTGCAAGTGAATGGAAGGTGCAAGAATTACAGCAGACAATCCCATACCAAAGCTCCTTTTATCTCAACTCCTTAATTATCCAATCCACTTAATCTGACAATACGGTTTTCAGCTAATCATTGTACTGAGAAAGGGGGCCCATGGTGGTGCACCGCACATCCTCATCAAACAGGGGTGGGCAGTCTTTTAAGTGTTTCTGCATTTGTCTGTGAAAATGTGCCCATATTTTTCACTTGTGTATTGCATCCGCAACTATCCACCCTACAGCTGTGGTTTGCTGCTTGAATAAGTTCAGAGTAGTCTCCAAAGTACAGTATAGCTCCTCGCAGTAATGAAAAACACTGTTCTCAGGCTCACAATCTGCTTCAGGACCTAAAGTCAAATGAGAGGCGAAACTACAACTACATTGCGTTTTCGTTCAGTGCACTCAAATCAATACTTAATCTCGAGCGCCCAATGCCATCTCGCACGACTAATGGTGATTTTGAGTAACCTCTGACCCAAAAGTGGTGGGTGGGCACTATACTATACAGCTCGGCTGTTTGAATTGCCGTAGTCACAGCAGCATCAACATTGCTTCCAGAGACGCTGAAGATCAGATCAATATGTAACGGTAAAAGGACCTAAGCCTAGCAACACTGTCCAGTTCAGAGCTTATACAAAGCCATCTTTAGGTTCTTCTCTGTAGCAACAATATTATTATGCTTTGGCGCGTTTCTTATAAACTAGCGCTCTCACAAGCATTTTGGTAGGACTTCCACATCTCTAAATACAGATAGTAGACGGCCTATGCATTTCATGATGAGAGCTGTGGAACAAAAATCTAAGCACCAGCACTCACCTGCTTTATTCCCATCAGCAGCACTCAGACTTGCAACCACAGGGCACTCCAAACCACCATCAGGAACGTCGCTAATGACGGCACATACTTCTACCACACCTCCTTCCTGTGCTGAGTACGAGTCTTGTTCAAGAGCAACAGAGGCCGCTATAGAAACACAAAATCATAGTTCAAAAGGTGTCATTACCTCTCATACAGTTGCTTCATTTTGGACATTGACAAGACATTTTTTCAGAACAAATTAGATGTAGAGATAATGTTCTATTATTGCTATAGCTAGTGTTATCCTGTCTCGATTGTCTGCTTCACTACACTAAACTAAGGATTCACTATCTGGTGGCCAATTGAAGCACTACAATGTCATCGTCATGCTTACAGTTATTGCAGTGGAAACAACAACTACAAGAATAAGAGACAATTCTATTGGGTCGAAAATGTAGCTAGCTGTAGTTAGACTGTTTGCTTCACAAAATACAAAGGATCAATGCAGTGACAAACAGAAGCATTACAATGTAATACACATAAATTATGCTTACAGAAAACTGTTCAGGGTTTCTCCCTTTTTTTTGTGGGGGTGGGGGCATTCGCCCCCCTTGAATCTTTACTGCCCCCCCCCCCCCCCCCCCCCCCCCCCCCCCCCCCCCGAATGATTTTCTAAAAGAAACACTGCTGTTGGGTATACAATTTAGCAAAAGCATCTAATGGGCTTCCATTTTAATTCCAAATTCACATTCACTAGACTGTTGAAGACAGACTAACAGAGTTTTGGCTTCCCTCGGGCTTCCACAGCCACATGCAGTGTTTCTGAAGACTTCATTGGCGACTTGGTGGCCGGCTTTATTACATATGATCAGTGCATAATCTATTGATATTTTGCAACCTAGAGTTAATTATCATCCAGCCTTTAGGTTGTTCAGTCTACCCCCCAGAGAGAGTAAGAACCCAGCTAGAATTAGCTAAGTAGAATGCTACTTATTCTCCTTCTCTCAGCATGCCATTAGCATTCATGCATGAGCATTACTCTCATTCTCTCATTCATAATAAGAACCATTCATCTTTGAACAATTTGCCGTCTGTTTCACAGGGCTAACCTTCATTGTCCTCAATTGTAACTTCAGTTGTTGTGCTGTCAATAGTTATGGGTGGCATAGTCATGCCTATGGATACAGTGAATTCATGATCACCCTCAAGAGCATCGTCATCAATGATCGATACCATTGCACATGACTCAGTCATGCCTGGAGCAAATGTTATCTGCAGTGGGTCAGGAGCAGAGAAGTCTTCTCCGAGCACTGATGGTGTATGGAAAGAAATAGCAGACTGAAATGAACAGAATTGATAGCACTAGCAATACCCTTGTTTCCTATGCAAGTTACAGTACTAATTATTTTCAGGGACTACAATCTAATGAATAGCTAAGCTAGTGGTAGGAATCCTGACATGATCCTGACAATATCCTGATTATATGCCAGTATGAGAAGAGTGCTGGTACAGATTGACAGAACGAAACACACTCAAACTTATAAAAACCCAAACTAGTAGTTTGGGGGGTGCTGTTGCTTGCTACAAATAACCGGCTGTCTGATTGACACGTAGTCTGGCATCATTCAGTACCAGCAGTGGAAGGGACTCAATAACAGCACAATCTACTTATAATATGATATGGTGTTGAGTATGGAGAAGAAGTACATAAACGTTTGTTGTCGCTTCTGAGTGAAAATTTGCTAGTTGTTGTTTACAGCTGTCTCCGAGGTAAATGTACCCTACAATTCCACCTAACAAAATACAGCAACAACAAATCACAATATATCTTGGTTTAAACGCAACTAGAAAATGCATGCATGCATCTAATTTGGAGTGCAACACACCTGCTTTGGGACCATCCGTTAGAATGAGGGTAGCAACCAGTGGGCAGCCCAGCCCACCGCCAGGCAGATCAGTCAATCTGGCACAACACATTTGCACATCTCCAGCACCTTCACTGATTGGGGCAGTCGGAGATATCAATGAGATAGTCGCATCTGCAAGGAACAGCAATCAGATATGGAAAAGGTACATGGTACCACAAACACAGTGTATAAGCATCGTGTGCTTATTGGGGGTGATAATAGTAATGAGTTCAAATACCCATGGTCACCAATGGAAGTGTTTAACATATTTTCAGCCGTGCATATAGCATTGAAGGCAGGACTACTTTTCTGCTGATAGACTAATATGCATCCGCATCATGTCTCACATGCGCCGCATGCATACTGAAGGAGGAGGAGGAGGAGGAGGAGGCCAGAGGAGGAGGAGTAGGAGGAGGAGGGGGGTGGAGGGGAGGGGGGTGGAGGGGAGGGGGAGGAGACCAATTTTGGCAGTTTTGTAACTATCTTTTTCAATACTTTCGCGATGCTTTATAATGACACTAGAAGTCTTCTTGGCCAGGAAAACACTCGTAGATGAATGTTACGTGAATGGTTCTTTAGAACAGAAAGACAATAGGCGGACAATGGCTTTAGAACAGAAAGACAATAGGCAGACAATGGCTTTAGGACAGAAAGACAATAGGCAGACAATGGCTTTAGGACAGAAAGACAATAGGCAGACAATGGCTTTAGGACAGAAAGAGGATAGGCAGACACAGTCTAATGCTTAGCCCTACTTTGCGCAATGTGTGATGCAATTATGTAACTCCAACATATATGGCCTTCAATCAGGACAAAGACCACATACCAGCCCGATCTGGAACCAAATACATGTGTAGATAACGTACTGTGACTTCTCTGTTATTACTGTATATCGGGAAGTTTTTGTGTTGAAAATCTTTCATGTGGCAATTAGTCATGTTGAAAATTTTTCACGAATTGCAGTGACTAAAGCAATTTTTTTAAAACAATTCTGACCTTGCTGTACTTGCCATTCTTTCACTATCACACCGACCCAGCTTCTTTGGGATACTCGAGCTGCTGCGGACCCACCATGGTCGTGACAAATGTAACTACTTCAGTGTAGCTACTTGCTATTACGGTCCGCTCCTTCGCACCATGTGTTCATTGTGCTGCTCCCACATCTTGAACCTCTCCATCCACTTGAGCGATACTCTGAGAAGGTATTTCCGTCTGAGTCAGGCTGGAAGTCCATCGAAGCAGCGAAACAGCTATAGAGAGCCATGCACTGCGCAGTAATGTACACTTGTTCGTTACTGTAATTTATCCGCTTTCCTCAGTATTCGTAAAAGATTTCCCTTGATAAATTCTTGCGATTAGTTGCATTCGTGTAAATATTAGTACATTAGTAATCTTGTAATAAAAGAGGGGCAGAGTCTGCTTGAAAGGTTGCAATAAAAGTTTGTTGCCTTACAGTGTGTATTCCTCCATCAATAATCACATTAATGAAGGGCCTCAGTGATCATCCGTACCTTCATTGTCTTCAATAGTCACAAAAGCAGAAGCTGGGCTGATGGTTGCCAACTGGGGATCAGTAGCAGCTATTGTGACCTCAAAGGAGTGCTCCCCTTCCAGAACATCATCATCAATGATGGTACCATTATCACACGCTGTGTCACCATTAGATGTGGACATTGCTAAAAATGTTGCCTCAAATCGATCCGGAGGAACAACTGTGAAGTCTTCACCCTCAACTGAGAGCCATAAGAAAGAAAACAATCATGATACAACTTTTACATTTCAAATTTGGACTATCCACACTGAAATTATACATACCTGATTTACTATTGGACATAGCACCAAAGGTTACTGTCAGGTCACATTCGAGGTCACCCATCAGATTGCCTATCACAGCACACACCTCTCCATTTAATGGTGGATCTTCGCTTGCCTGGTAGGATGTCGGTTCAAATCCAACACTCACAGTTTCAACTGCAATGAAAAGCAACTATAATGAAAGCTCAAACGATGACAAAATCTGCTCACCAATCTACTGATTACAGGTTGGGGACACCGCTCACCTTCATCATCAGTAATATCCACAATAGCATTTCTTGGGTCAACTGTGATCCCCGTCAGGTCAGGTGCCACTCCTTGTACACGAATATCAAACGAATGATCTCCCTCCAAATTATCATCGTTGATGATAAAACAAGTGTCGCACAAAGTAGTTCCAGTCATCGTCTCAGTTTGGAATATGACTTGAAACACGTCAGGAGGCGTTACTGTGAAGTCCTCTCCTTCAACTGAAACAGAAACAATGTCCAACAGGCAGTGCTCACAATCAAATTATACCCACACACATTTTACTGCATGGTCAGCGCTATATAAGCAGCTGACAAACTGCAGGCAGAGAACGATGGAGCTAGTAGCCGCTACTGTTGGCAAGCAACCGTTGCAGTACATCTTTTTCTTTTGCAATCCAAGGACATTGCTCATATTGCAGACATCAGTTTGTGTGATGTCCATCTCAGCACCATCATTTCAAATTTATGTGCCATAGAGACACTCAAGAGGTGAACTCCATGCTGTGCATGCACCATGTATCACATGCATGTCACACTTGCACTTTGCGTACTTACGCATGATACATGCACTCAATTCTTTATTTGGCCCACCTCATTTACAGCTGTATAAAAACTGACACTTTTATTTTCTAGTCCAATAATTGACTGGAATGGAAATGAACTAACGGTACAACAAACAGAAATTTATACTGTAATTACCCCACGTGTGCACAATTGAAGTGCCATGCATGCAGGAACCAGTCTTACAATTGTGGCTGCTGTAGATATTGGCAGAACAGAATGGAATGACTACTCGGCACTGGGTGAGCCATTTCTGGGCTGAGAAACAATGCTTCCACTGTACAGACCCCATTCGTTGTCAAAACTACTCTCACTATTCATAGTGGGAGGGTTATGAATCTGCTGAAGATTGCTGCCGGAATGTGTGAAAACTGGAATGGGTAATGAGACAGGATTTCAAAGGGATCGTTTCTGTGCTTAGGATGAATTTAGCAGTTAGTTTTAATGGGCTTTGCAGGCCTGCATGGTCTTTCTGGCACTTCAATATATTGTGCACACATGGGGTAATTACAATACAAATTTTTGTTTGTTGTACCATTAGTTCATTCCATTCCAGTCGATTCTCGGACTACAAAAAAGGTGTCAGTTTTTTTTACCCGTTATATATCCTTACCTGCTTTGCCGGATGATACACCCTCTAGGGTCACAGTCAAACTAACTTCAGTAGCTGCCAGGAGACCACTAATCTCAACACATACATCCACTTGTCCACCATCTTCTCTTACAGAGAAAGTAGTTTGATTAAACCCAATTGTGGCAGCTGCAAGGAGTGAAGAGGAATGATCAAATCAGCCATTTTATGGGAATGAAGTACATTGTAACTACGGACAAAAAATGTCAGTAATAGTCAAGTAAAAAGATAGCTACTCATCCTAAAGCAGAATTATAGCTACCATTAGAGCGTAACGTTTTGTAAACCCTCAATACACAATATAGACTCTACCTCAACCAGCATCCCATAAGGAATACAGGTGAATTCGAACAAAGATGTTCACATCCCTAACATTTCACCAAATGAGTAAAGGGACAATCACACATAACAACATCAGGTCAACTTTGCTAACCAATCTAGGTCTGGTTACAAGGTGGCAGTGGCAACCCAAATTAATGTTCTGCTAAGGATGGTAACTAACGACCCACATGTTCTGGACAGTAACTAAGACCACTATAGGATGTGTACATGTATACAGCCTTCCTATGGCTGTGGAGCACTTGTATGTATTACAATTATTGCATGACATTGTGTGACATGCAATTCTGCATACAGGAAATTTTGGCACTTTAATTACATTTTAACTATATAGCTATAGAAGTTTGCATGTGGTCAGGATTAGGTAGCTAGAACTGTAAAGTAGCTGATGGATATATTTGTGAGAGAAATTTGCTGCTTTAGTGGAAAGCAAGGCAAACTTCTGTCTAGCTAGGCTTCATCCCTCAACCCTGCACGTGTAAGGAATTTCACTGTTGGAAACAAGTGCTATCACTGATAACAACCCTAAAGAAATAAGATTCTACAAAACCCTATACCCTCATTCCCAGGCCATTCCCACTACCAGTATTTGATCACTTGCAGTAGCAAGTACTCTGTATTTTCATACTGGAAGCAATCAAATACTGATGGTGGGAATAGCCTGCAGGGAATGAGGTTACAAATCTTAGGTGTCTGCCACTGCCACACTCCAGTGACACAGCTGGAGCCATCCTAACAGGCTTGAGCAAGAACGTGCATGGTTCATTGATTGGAGAGACTAATACTTACTTTCATCATCTTCAATATCCACAGTAGTAAGTTGGCCTAGGAACATAATCCCTTGCAGCAGTGATGTGCCACTAATTGTGAAACCAAGATCATGGGTTCCTTCCAGCACGTCATCATCAATGATGGTGATGGTGTCACATGCAACATCCCCATTCATTGTTGTGGCAGATGGAAATGTTGCCTCATACACTCTTGCAGGTGTTGTGGTGTAGTCTTCACCTTCATCTGAGAATAAGATACATTCGAACCTGTGTGAGTAACAGCTACAAGCTTGAATAGCAGTGGGTAGCATACCTGTAACTTCACCAGGAATGTCACTTAACGTCACGACCAGATCACATTGGAGTCCTCCAGCTAGGTCACTTATCACAACACACACATCCACTTCCCGTGGTCCCGCTTCACTTGCACTGTACCGAGTCTGATTAAACCGAAGAGTGGCACCTGAAATAAATTAGTGCATGCGCGCATGTCAACATGCTTCTGATATATCCCACTGTCAAGCTGTCGAGCACCACGTTACCAGAATCTAGGGGACACAGAATCAGCACCACTCACCTTCATCATCAGCAATTTCCACAGTGACATTTCTTGGGTCAACTGTGATCCCTGTCACGTCAGGTGTCACTCCTTGTATACAAACATCAAATGAATGAAATCCCTCAAAATAATCATCATCGATGATGGAACATGGATCACACAATGTAGCTCCATCCACCGTTCCACTTGGGAAAATGACTTGAAACAAATCAGGAGGCATTACAGTGAAATCCTCTCCTTCAACTGAAAGAGAAAATTGTGAAAGCAATGTTCAATGTGCAGTGCTAACAATTCTCCATACAGTGTCAGAGCAGAATGGAATGACTGGGTGAACCATTACTAGCCTTGTTCCCAGGCCGCATGGCCTGGGAACAAGGCCAAGCCATTACTGGACTCAGAAACAGCACTTTGACCTTGTAGGGCCTCTATTTCCACTGCCCAAGGCCAATTCTTCAGCCTGGATACATCTGTATTTCCCCAAACTACTTACTCAAATAGGGTATGGGAGGGTTATTGCTGCCTGAATGTTTGTGTGCCGTAGCCATGGCTTTGGGTTGTGAAGATTAAGCATACTACACTGTTTATCATAAACTGGCCGCATGGTAAGCACTTACTAGTATGGGTGTCATTTATGTAGCTATTGTAGAAGTTAGTTAACAACCTTCTATTCCTACCTGCTTTGCCGGATGATACACCCTCTAGGGACACAGTCAAACTAACTTCAGTAGCTGCCAGGAGACCACTGATCTCAACACATACATCCACTTGTCCACCATCTTCTCTTACAGAGAAAGTAGTTTGATTAAACCCAATTGTGGCAGCTGCAAGGAGTGAAGAGGAGTAATAATAACCAGCCATCTTATGGGAATGGGAACTCGCACACAATCTCGAGACTGCGCATTATATGTTTGCACAATCTGGAGATTGGCACGCATTTTCCGGATTCTGAGAATGCAAATAACACAATCTCGAGATGTATAGGATCTACTACGTTGACGCGGAGGTTATGCAATTTATCCTCCATGGGAAAGTTTGGTCAAGGCGAAGCCGAGGCTAAACTTTCCCAAGGAGGATAAACCGCATAACCTCCGAGTCGATGTAGTAGATCTGGCTTCTACCACAGACATAACCTCCAAGTCAAGTTAGTAGCTGGATCCGACTGCTAGACAGCTACAACTCTGATTCTCAGCACAGTGTGATTTGATTACGTCATAGCGGAGGATACCGATTTATCCTCCGTGGTACATCAAAGGATTGCCCACGCACTGTGGTAGAACGCCCAAATTCATAGATTGTATGGAGCATATTCTTCAACCAGCATCTCATGAGGAATACAAAGCAACTAAGATGTTGGTATTTCACTAATGCAACAAGTGAAGAGAGGATCATTCCTGGTAGGGGAAATATTGAGCCGTGTAATATAGTGTATAATACCATTTGACTACTTAGGAGGAATGGCCTACAGAAATTCTGACAATACCGTCGTGATCGCTATAATGCAGTGACACATGCAAAAAGAAACTGAAACTCACCTTGGTGGTGGAGATACAATGGTATTTGCTAATGGCAAAACAAGGCTAGCTCACAATCCCAGAAATCCTTCAGTGATATTTGCATGTACCTTCTAGATACAAGTGCTTTTGTCTTCCCATCGGCTGCCATTGCTTGAGCTCTCTCTTCGACTTTTGTTGCCAGTATACAGCTCATGCAAAAGGCCCACAAACATTCTGACTACATAGTCATGAACGCTGTCATTAGTTGGCGAATGTATCAAACTCACCGTGCTGGTGAGTGCGGTAATAATTCCTTGTCTTCCCTTTGGCCGCCATTGCTGACTCGACTCGAACGATTGACTAAGTATGATCCTCATGTGACATTTTTGTTAACCGAAATGAGCTGTAATACTTAGCTTGCGCTACCAGCGAGTTGCAACCAGTTGCAATGGCTACCAGGAGTGTGGTTGCCCCTCCAAATAAGATTGTAAAGCAATCCATCACAAATCTATCATATACTCTGATGGGAAACAGTGGTAGTGGTGGTAACATGCAACTCTTCCGCTGGGTTGTTATCAATGGGAGCACTTTTCCCCCCTGTGTCTCAATAGTCACGGAGATTCCTTGTACTTGCATAGCTTTTGCCCATTTTCATGCAGGACTTTGAACCGGATCTGAATGGTGGCACATCCCATACTATAAATGTGCATATTTTCTTGAGGATCAGAGTGCCAAATACCCATCTGGCACCCTTAGATGGGTACCAAGGATCTAAGTAATGTATTTAGTCGTAATTGATTACCAATGGTGACCGAAGCCTGGTTAAAGCAAACCGTTTCTTTTCTTTTACAGTGACAAAGCCATGGCCATTCTAATTTGTTCAATGGATTTATTGAACAGTACATTGCAGTTGCAATTGGCAGGTCAGCTAATATACCACTCCACATTCTCCTTGGAATTGCTCCTGATACAAATTTCCTGCTTGGTTTCCCGGAACGTGTTTATGCACGATATGGAAAACGTTGCAGCAGACAGTGCTGGTACACAATTTTTGAGTACAATACATACGCAGATGCAACAAAACAAATGCTCCCACTGATAGCAAGCCATGAAGAAGAGTATACAAAATCCTAAATGGTGTCTGTTAGTTGCTGTCCGTAACAGAACATGTGGGTTGCCACTGCCACACTCTAGTGACACAGCTGGAGCTTTGGGGCCATCCTAACAAGACTGCCATTTATTGATTGGAGAGACTAAGTACTTACTTTCATCATCTTCAATATCCACAGCAGTAAGTTGGCCTAGGAACATAATCCCTTGCAGTGATGTGCCACCAATTGTGAAACCAAGGTCATGGGTTCCTTCCAGCACATCATCATCAATGATGGTGATGGTGTCACATGCAACATCCCCATTCATTGTTGTGGCAGATGGAAATGTTGCCTCATACACTCCTGCAGGTGTTGTGGTGTAGTCTTCGCCTTCATCTGAGAATAAGAATACGCATGAAGTTACAGTTACGCATAATAGCATAGTGTACGTACCTGTAACATCACCAGGCACGGGACCTAGTGTCACGACCAGATCACATTGGAGTTCCCCAGTTAGGTCACTTATCACAACACACACGTCCACTTCCGGTGGTCCCGCTTCGCTTGCACTGTACCGAGTCTGATTAAACTGAAGAGTGGCACCTGAAATGAACACAAATTAGTGCATGTCAACATGCTTCCGAATAACATCTGTAAACACACAGCTACTAACTTGGCACAATCAAAGTTTGGGAATTGTGAGAACTAGTGATGTTCAACCATAAGATTGTATGTAAATATGCACAAGCAACTCCACAGTTCAAAGGGCAGGAATTTAAGAACTCACATTTATGATCATCTAATTAGTTGTCTGCATGACCAGTTAGTTACTCATAGTGATCTAGACCATCCTAAAATTGACACAGTCAAGGGTATAAGATGCACACCTTACCAGAAATTTCTATGATGAAGTGAGAAGACGTCTCTTCAGGAAGTTACCAGCTAGCACTTATGTAAGTTCTAGAATGCTGGAGTTTGGTTTTGCTAAAGAGTACAGGCAGACCATAGCCCTAGATGTTCTCCGTGTACTGGGCCCAAGGAAGTGCAGGCGCTACCTACGGTTTGCTTTGGCCACAAGAGAAATACTAAGAATTGTAGTGCACTTATTCATCTTCTGTCATTCAGCAGACAATACCCCCTCCTCCTAGCTACCTCCCCTATCCTACACTTTCCAATTGTGAATGACCTATCACAGACTTGCCCATGATCTAAGGATCAATATATTATATACCATCATTGTCCTCAATTTCCACTGTGGCCAAGGCGTTCATGGTCGAAATCTGTGATCCGGATGGAGTACTTCCGGAAATTCGAACACCAAAGGTGTGGAGCCCTTCCAGATCAGGGTCATCAACAATTGTGATATTGTTACATGCTATATCGCCGACCATAGATCCAGCCGTAAAAGTTGCTTCAAATGTGGCAGGAGAAATGTAGTCTTCGACTTCATCTGTATAGGGAGGAAAACTGATTCTCAAATGCACTAGACACTAACTGTGATAAGACTATTGTGTTAGCTATACACAAACTATATTGGAGCTCCAAATTTCAACATTGTTGATCAATAGGTAGAGTATGCACAGTAGTGACAAAACCACTGTCCTGTTATATGAATGCAATATTGCTGGCAATGTTCTGATAACAAACCTACACTGACTCTAGCCTCGTTCCCGGACCCCTTCTGGAAACGAGGCTACACTGACTCTTGCCTCGTTCCCAGACCCCTTCTGAAATGTTGGAACGAGGCTACACTGACTCTATACATGGTACAGACAATCAAGGGACTTTTAGGGGCTCAGGATACGCGATCAAGCAATCAAGGATCAATGAACCAGAGCATGCTGATAAAGTATGATATCTTATCATACACCTACGTTTGAATAATGTACAGCAGTCAATGGGAAAGCCTGGTACGCAAGCGCAGTTGATAAAAACCCGTATTTTGTACAGTAGGTCACGTGAAAAATCCGTATTAGTACTGTTGGTCACGCGAGAGATCCGTATTATGTACAGTAAGTCACGTGCGCTACAGCAACCCTGTGATAGTTTCGTGTCAGAGACTACCTGGACTAGCTGGTACTGACTACCTTTTGGGCTCTTGAAGAGGACTGACTTACATCTCTATACTTCCGGAAGTCGAGGTAGAACTCGTTCGTATACTCGGGCATCCCGTTTGAAATGGACCGTACAACTGCCAGTCATCAGCGTGGACCGACCGTACAGCTGCCGTGGCTCCGCCTTGGGCTTGGTACGCAGGCCTTCTCGCCCAAGCGTTTGAAGCTTGCCGTACTAACGCGAAGGGTGAACCAGAACTGAAAAACATTGTCGCCAAGCAAGCTATGGTAACGCGCATTCGCTACGTTCATTGGTAGAGGAACGTGCAATGAAATTCCAGGTTTGTATGATAAAATCAGTATCACCATAGTACCAAGCTATACCGGAAACATATCACTCGTTTGTCGCCTTCGGCATTGTTACTCGTGCTTCGCACTCGTAACAATACTACGGCAACAAACTCGTGATATTTTCCGGTATAGCTTGGTACTATGGTGATACTTATATATTACTGACCACCAGACAACTGTAATCATGAGTGATTTTTGGAAGTACGGTAGAATGCGTATCAAACACCCACCATGCGACAAGTACCCACCTCCTTATTTACACTACTGTTCTTGCACAGGGTTGGAAAGGAGTGCATTAAGGGCCCAAACATTATGAACCTAAATGTTATGCACCTAAAACCGCATTTCCACCGTCTAAGCCTATATACACACCAAGAGTAGCTATGATGTCAAGCCCCTCCCTCGATGGCAATGGCAGCTGTGGTGATGAACAGTAAGGGCTCCAGCAAAGGATGTGGCCAATCAAAGGAATTCTCACAAGCTGCACATTGAACTGTAGATACATGAGTTACTGTTGGTTCCATTACTGACGAAAAATGTTCCATTATATTCAGTGATGCATCAACTGCCTGGTGCAAGGTTGACTACTTTTTATATTATCATTGTGCAAAATCAAGGGGTGTTTCATAAATAATAATAACATAGTCATACCTGTTTTTGTACCGGGGATGGCTTGAAATGTGACCACAATATCACAGTCAAGAGTGCCCATGAGGGCAGTTATCTCAGCACATATTGACACAGGTGGTCCACCCTCACTTCCAGAGTATGTGGTTTGATCAAACATAATTGTGATAGCTGCAGGAGAAATAAATACACTGTCAATGTTGAATTAACTGAAAGTGAAAAAAAGAAAAAGGTACACATCCACCAAAGTAATTCACCACAAGTCGTAAAATAAAAGACACAAATTGGGAGATTACGGATGTTACACAAGCTATCTACTCTATTACGTACTTTCACAGTGGGTAGAGAGCTAATGAGATGCTTGTAGAGTGTGAATTGTTTCCGACTCACAGGACACCGAACAACACAATTGTTTTAGCAAATTTCTGCATGGTAAACAATGCGATCTTACCTCATGTGATCTGGTAGTAGTACATGAACTCCTATCATGCATATATAGCTAATGCTACTTATAACGCTACAGTCATTACCTCCAACAGCACTTGGATTGCCTAAGAAACTTAGGGTTTCCCAAACATATATGCCACACTGCAAGGTGCAGCTTGTCAAGGGACTCAAGCACCCAAGACCAAGTGGCTACTATGTATCTGTATGGTTGCTCTGCCAGATTGTCACTCCACTATTATGACCAATATCACCACCATGGCCAGGTGTGACGGTGTGCACGCATATCTTTAAGCTTCTAACTTGGTGACTGACACCAATACACTGCAACCCACATGCTGAATGATAATATGCTATGGATATGTAATAAGGCTGCTGAATGGCTTCTCAAACAGGAGGTCAGATGTGGCAAAAGCTTCAGGTTGAGATTTCAGCATGCAGAGTTCAATTAAGTAGTTGCTCATTGAAGAGGCAAGGCAGTTTGATGACTTGGAGGAGATAGCATATTTTCTATATGATATCTGTGATGCTTAGGAGTAGGAGAGTGAAGTCAGCATTCCACCTTTGCACCGAAGAGATTCATTAACAATTTGGGGTGCAGTTATACAGAAAGCAAAGGAAAATGTATTATACAGTATAATAATCTATTAGGTATATTTTCTAACGGACTATAATTTCCTCAAGGCTTGCTACTTGCGAGAGGTGCACGTGTAGCTGTAGCTTTGGCTGGTGGTATATGACCCTTCTTTGAATAACAGTTAAAGTCAACTGTCTAATTGTGGAGTTCGATACTTACTATCATTTGTGTCATCAGTGATGGTGACCTCAGTGGTGTCTGGTGTGCCTACTGTGAGGGCAGGGATTATGAACAAAGGATCCACACTGACAGAGAAGGTGTGGTCTCCCTCCACGAACATATCCTGGTCTATAAAAACTGTAATGCATCCTGGCATCAGTGCACCGACAGGAAAGTTGGCAACAGTGTCAGCCGTGCTAAAATCCATTTCAAACACTACAAGGAACGATAATAATATGGTCATAAAAGCAAATGCTGCCAAATTAGTAAACTACTATAGAGCTAGTTATCTATAGACATTGTACAAGTGATTGTTCAGCTAAGGTACGACTAACAAAGTAGCTAGGAACAACAAAGCATGATGTTTAGACCAAACTGCTATCAATACATTAAGATTTTAACGTGTGTCTGTGTGTGTGTGTGTGTGTGAGTGACGGAAGTGGGATGCTCATGGGGCGGGACTAGACTATAGTGACGCGCGACCTTCGTACTTTAATGAACCTCGAACTCCGCGAAGAATGTTCGAGAACTTTGGGGCCGGGCATTGGCTGGAATCCAGCAAGCACAATCGGGGAGCAGCAGTCGAAGCGGACGTAATCGGGGAGCAGCAGTTGAAGCGGACGCAATCGGGGAGTAGCAGCCGAAGTGGACGCGATCGGGAGCAGCAGCTGAAGCGGATGCCAGCGGCGAGCAGCAGATGAAGCGGGCGCAATCGGGGAGCAGCAGCTGGAAGTGGAGGCAAAGGGGGAGCAGCAGTTGAAGCGGATGCCGCGCAATCGGCCCCGGGAGCAGCAGCTGAAGCGCGGACGCAAGCGGCGAGCAGCAGCTGAAGCGCGGACGCAAGCGGCGAGCAGCAGCTGAAGCGGACGCAATCGGGGAGCAGCTCTGCAGTCTGCACTGAGCTGTCCGGCGCCGGATTACGCACGGTAGGCGAACGAGGGTGAAGTAGCTGAGCGAGCGAAGCGAGCTCAGCTACTTGTAAAATGTTATGTAGACAAAGGGCCTGCTGGGTTTTCATCCTCTAAACTGCACGCAGAACTGCACCCGGCCATTGTAAGTACATGACTGTACATTTGTGATTCCCACTAACCCGAGTATTCGATCAAGGTGCTCCCACAGTGATGACTTGCTCTAGCAGAATTATGGACCTTGATCACTGGAATTCAAGGCTATACAAGGTGAGAGTGTCTAGGTCCATTTACGCTTAAACTGAGATGTGACCCACCCGGTTCCAACCGAGGGCATTTTCACAGCCAAGCTTAGACACGTCCATGCTGCTTGCCCCCAGGAAAAAAGATATGGGAATGGGCAGGTACCACAACTGTCAGAGCGGCCGCGTATCAACACCGTCCGCTCACTTGTTCGAGTCTGTAGTGGGAGTATCATCGTTAATTGGCTTTTTCTGCTGCTTAGAGGAGTGCCATAGTAATATTCAAGTGTTCCTACCATGGACTCAAACGGCCGAGTGGACAGCGCAATCACGGAGTAAATTTGATGATGATGGTGCCCGTCCAGTCCCGTATTTACAGGAATTTTCCCTGTGCCCTATCCCACCTTTACGATCATGCAGAACCTATTTCCGAAGGACATTGCCGGATGTGACATCATGAAACTGAAAGTCTCACGAGGCATATACGCATCATTGGTTGGGTACAATCTGTTACCTGCTTTTGTGGAACCGGTAAGAGTCAGAATAGCTGTAACTTCTTCTTCCACACTTCCTGCTACTCCATTGATGACAGCACACACATCTATCGATGCCGTGCCCTCAGATACCACTAGCGTAGAATTCTGCATACTAATATCAGCATTCATAGCTACAGTGTGAACAGAAAGGGCATATCTTTTGTGAATTGAATGAAGCTGCACATGCACAGTTTACTACACAAATAATATACTGTGTGTGGGAGACATGGAAAGGGGAAAGACTATATATCCATCCTAGAGGTATGTTTTAGTCCTGGCCTGGCAATCCAGAGTATAGGTGAGATCCTACAATGGAAGATGCTATCATCACAGAGAGGCTCTCATCTCAAGGTATGGTCCAAGCCTACGGACACCGGCCCATGCACGAAGGGCTTTGAAATGCTGAAAAGAAACCTCAAATAATAACCTCCTGTACTGCCATCCCATTCGTTCAATTTCAACGTTCGTACATGCAAGCGTACACACATGAATCCGACCAACCCGTAAGCCATGGCCACCACATAGCCACCATATCTATACAATGAATCGATTGCACAACAAGTTGAGAAATGAAGGCTTGAGCCAAACTATTATGTATGCCATTATCTATGGTGATACACACTATACGCAGCTTGTGCATTCCGAAAATTACATAGCTACCGTATTCCTATGAACTTCACATGCACTGTTAATAGAATAGCTACTGTAATATCAAATATCAAACTAATGATTAATTGAGAATGGCACCATGACAGTACGCACACCTTCATCATCCACGATGGTCACCGTAGTCGATGAAGACATTGCTGACAGAACAGGTCCAGTGGGAGTGACACTTGAGAGGGTGACTGTAAACTCATGATCAAACTCGAGATTGCCGTCATTTATTATCCCAAACGTAGCACAGGCTGTGTCATTGACATCATCACCGCTGAAAAAGGTCACTTGTAGGGGAGATGGCTCAGTATAGTCCTCACCCAACACTGAAGGGACAAAACATTGGACAAACACCTCCCTAAATATAGGCTTGTACGTATACTAGCTACATGGCCAGGGAACAAGCTGCAATGTGATATGAAACCAAACTACATTGTCAATACTGCAAACCTGCTTTCCCATCAGTACTTGATGAGACCAGAGCCACCACCAGGTCAGACCCGAGTCTGCCTGCTGGTAGTGTCACGATTTGAGCACAGACATCGATCGTCCCATTAGTTTCAGCAACAGCATCCATGTTCACCACCATCTGAATTTCTACGTCAGCAACTGAGCATCAAAGAACGGAGGGATGGTTGTAAATCAACAGTGAAACTTCCACACCAGCGAAAACCTTAGACTTACGGTCACTGGCCAAAATTGTTGCTGTCTGAGAAGCAGGTGTCCCAGGTGCGGTTGGTGGATAGGTTGAATCAATGGACACTGTGAATTCCTCGTCACCCTCTGCTATGTTATCATTCACTGCAGCTATCCTGGCTCTCTCAGCAGCACCTCTGCGCCCCAAGTAAAATGTCACATTGAGAGGTTCTGCTGCCCTATAGTCATCATCTACCGGAATAAGGAGGGCATGCAGACTGATGCACACTTGGTTATCTAACACTTTTAGTGCTCAGTATATGTTTTACCCATTGCAGTGCCATTAGTGAGGAGTAAGGTCACAACCAGGTCACAGTCTAGAAATCCACCTCTGGGTGTTTTGAGAACAACGTCAACCCTGAATTTCCTTCCCTCAGTCACAGGAGAAATCGTCTGGAGACTAACCATCGCATCTGCAGAGAAGACGTGTTTATAGAAACCTGTCGATCATTCACCCATTGAAACAGTTTTTCCAATGGTACAGTAAGCACTCTAAATTTGCGCCACTCTAATTCTGTGTCAAAATTGAGGATTCTGAAATGGTACTAACTTGTGTCACATTTAGCGATTTTTCTGAAACGTATTTTCTAATCTAGTCTCTCACCCAGATCACACCCCCCTCACGGGGAGAAAGGTCTGGTGAATATTGAGCAATTTCTTGGTTGTGCTGAGTCAGCGGTATCAATTTTGTTGATTACATTGATTACATGCTCGCATGACGTAAATAGGCCTATTTCATTGGTTTACATGATCGCTTACATGATGTGGCACTATTTCATTGGCTTGTCCAAAATGATACTGCTGATTCAGTATAATTATTATTCTGGAGATGCAAATTTGGAGCGCCTACAGTAAGTCAATGCTCTTATACAACTTGGGGAAGTATAGGATCTACTACGTCGACGTGGAGGTTATGCGATTTATCCTCTGCAGGAAAGTTTGGCCAAGGAGAAGCCGAGGCTAAACTTTCCCAAGGAGGATAAACCACATAACCTCCAAGTCGACGTAGTAGATCCGGCTTCTACCACAGACATAACCTCTAAGTCAAGTTAGTAGCTGGATCCGGCTGCTAGACAGCTACAACTCTCTGATTCTCAGCACAGCGTGGTTCGATTACGTCATAGCGGAGGATAACCGATTTATCCTCCGCGGTACATCAAAGGATCGCCCACGCACTGTGGTAGAAGGTAGCAACCTTCAGATGCAAAGCTGATAGGTATGAATAACAAGCATGAATCACCAAACTATTCACTTCAATAGCACCTGACAGTTCTGCGATGCACTTGGACGTGATCAGTTGCATGTGGTACAACTGCCGTATCTGGGATTCAAACAAGCTATAAATATATGTGAACGGATAAATATGTGAACAAACATCCTCTTTTGGATCATGCTAGGAAGGGTAGGCTTGCTTTGAACACAATTATGTTCAAGCAAGCCTACCCTTAACTTTCTAGTATTAAACATATCACATTCAAAGGGCCACCATTCATGCATGAATGGCAGCCCATTGAATGTGCAATTAGGCTTGTAGCTATCCGAGTACCAGGGGTTTGCTGCTTAGTCTTCTGTTCAATGGCTTTACCAAAGGGACACACTACACTGCGAGTTGTTTACTTACTGGTGTTGAGCTTATTCAAACATTATGGCAACAACAATTTTGAATAGCATGGCTTAGAGGTAGACCATGGACCAGTGGAAGATAGGCACCCATATATCTTTGTGGATGCAGTTTTGCCTGAGGCATGGCTGAAGGATATATCCAAGGAGAATAATTTGGCTCTATAGTCTTAGGAGGCGTGGTATATCACATATTGTGCATGTGCTTAACTAAGGTTATATTACCAATACTTGTTATGTCATTTTTTAGCAGCAGGTGGATGCTTGAGCTGAACAAGCAGTAGAAGTCCATCCTCACACGCTGCAACCAACTTTGGTTGCCTTGGTTGCAATATTTGCATGGGATAACGAAACTGAAAGTAAATGGGAAGCTTTATAGAGGCCATGTATGTACAAAAATGCCAGTTGAATGTCCTCTTATCCAATTATTGCAAGGGATAACGAAACTGAAAGTAAATGGGAAGCTTTATAGAGGCCATGTATGTAAAAATTCCAGTTGAATGTCCTCTTATCCAAGAATATGCTACTTGAAAGTTTCCCAATTAGAAGCAATTAAGAGGTCATCCAAGAGGCATACCATAGTCTCACTCTAATACGTTCCCCAATCCCCCCCCCCCCCCCCCCCCCCCGCCACCAACACCACCACCATTTGCACACTACTGTCAGTCTAAAGTAAGGAGGAAGTGTTATAATGTGACATGTTAGATGAATGTGATACCCGGGTAACACATCTTCCAGATCTTGCACAGGGACGATGGTGGACAAAGTAGCTACATATGTTAGGCATTATCACATACCTTCAGGGTCCTGAATAGTAACAGCAGTGGTTGTCTGAGCACCAAATCCTCCAGTCCCTCCACGCAATCTCGGAAAGGTTCTCCTTCCCAAACCAACAGTGAAAGTGTGGTCCCCCTCCAGGTCAAAATCATCAAAGATAAGGACTTCAATACAGGCAGGAGCAACAGCACCAGGTGGAAACTTGAATATACGTTGGCCAGACGGGGCAAAATCTGTTCCGACAAGAGTAACCAGTGAAATTCACTTTAAATAATTACTAGTCCAATGCAGACAAAAACATGGCAGTAGGTAACTTCACAATCCAAATAGCAGATGTACAGAAGTACACTGCGCCCACCAAAAGCCATTGTATTTCAGTAGTGGTGTGCTACCTTCAATCAGGAGAAATCTTTAACTGGAATAGGGCCACCAATCCCCTTCATCTGACGAACAGTTCATAAGCGCACAGACTACAGGTGTGTGGCCAAATGGCTACACAGTGATCAGAACTTTGTCCCCTTTTACGTATCTCTATAAGTACAACAAGGCAGGAAGATTTTATCCCAAAAATTGAGAGGCATTTATTGATGGCCTGTCATACTCACTCCACCTCTCATAACAGTGGACCGAACTGCATTTGTGCATGCTCCTCCCATCTCTCTCCTCTTCCTTCTCCCTCTCCCATGCTCCTTTGTGTACCCCTCCCTCTTCCTTTGCCCCACTCCCTACTCCCCCTAATCCCCTGCCCACCACCACGGTCTCGTCTTCGTCCCCATCCTCGCCATGGTCCAGGCCCTCGTCTTCGTCCTGGTCCTGGAGAGGGAGAGAGGCATGACAGAGAGAGTGGGAGGAGGGAGGGGAGGATAAGTGGGGGAGAGGGGAGAGAAGAGAGAGGAGAGAGGAGAGAGAGGAGGGGGAGAGAAGAGAGGGAGAGATAGTAAGTGAAGAGGGGAGGGGAAGTAGGGGTTTGAAGCAGAGAGGGAACAGGGAGGGAAGGAAACAAGAAAGGCCAGGGAGGGAGGAATAGAGAACAGGATAACATTATAGAGGGAAGGTGATTACTCCTCTGCAAGCTGAGGAGCATCAGCTGCTTGCTTAGTGGTAAGAGCATCTAACAAGTTCTTGGGTTTGAATAAATTTCTCACACTCTTGACACTATCACAGCACCTTCACAGACAGGGTTTTATTAAACAGCCTTCATGGAATGGCTTCATCTTCAAGTTTCCTGCATTTTGTGGTTCACTCAGCCAAAATTGACCATTTTGTCAAATTTTGGAATGATTTGTACGATCCAAGTACAGTAAACATGACTGCAACAATGCCTAGTGGCTCTGGTTTCCAGACACCGACCCAAGAAAATACTGAAGTGGTGGTTTCACCAAAAAAGGCAACTTGATATCTCATAAGTGCTGCTGGCTCTAAGCAGCATACAAAATAATTCCGTGGACAGATGCTTATAAACTGAAGTCACATACTTGCTTTGGGGTCTCTACTCGACAATCTCGCTGCATTTAATACTCCACTCTCCAGCACCCCGGACACTCCTGTGATCTCTGCACACACCTCCACTGATCCTCCTGCCACATCCTCAGCCACATTTACAGCGGCTACCACCATCTGGATTGCAGCACTGTTAACTGTATTGCATAACATGGATGAGCAACTTATAAGGCGACTGACAGATCACCGCAACAGCAATGACAAATTGGTTCCCCTGCCCTGCTGTTGCATGTACATGTGTCCATAACTATCTTAAAATTCACTATCAGTACCTTCATCATCAATGATGATCACGGTAGTCGTTGATGAGGATAATGGTTGAAACACTGGTCCAACGGGAGTGACACTTGCAAGTTCAACTCTAAACACATGCTTAAACTCGAGATTGTTGTCATCTATTATATCAAATGTAGCACAGGCAGTGCTGCCGACAATATCACCACTGGAAAACGTCACTTGTAGGGGTGATGGGAAAGTAAAATCCTCACCCGCCACTGAAAAGGGGAAAAACATAAGTACCAATACTATAAATAGCTAGGCTTGTACATAAGATACCACCACAGGAGGAGGCAAGAACTTGTGACATTTCATCATGCGACAAAATTAATATGATAATCAGTGCATGAGAATACTACATCTGACATCCATCCGTCCATTATTGTGCTACCTAGTTTATCAAAAGATGACATAAGTGTCTTGCACTAATTATGTGAAGAAGGGTTGAAGCTGCATGCATCCACAGGCGAAATGTTCATAACTGCTTGTGGCTGGAGACCGAACTCTGGCAATGCAGAGTGGACTGAAAAGTCCACTGTCTCCATTGGTGTCTTTGCATCACTTCCCAGCATTGCTTTCAGGCTGAAGTGCTTCTTTGGATGCATGCTGTGGGATTTTGGACCCCAGCGAATTACACTGACCAACAAGCAAAAGCACTCCGTTGGTTCGGCTTGTTGACCATGCCTTGTTGACCATGCCTCAGCTAGAGCAGGACCTAGCTGCACACCTGGATTGCTCACTAGTACTCCATGAACCAATGACATTGAAGCCAAAACTATACCTACTCTCACTCTGCTGTCAACGTGATCATAAAACTACGTGACTGACGTAAGCATCTGGATGTTGTTATGAAACATTGGCCCATATGCAGTATAATACATTATTATAGAAGGCTCTTTTGTCTCCTTGACACAATCCCATGAATTACTGATAATATTTTAGTAAATGAGCATATCAGATACTTTGATTCATATGTTCTCAGCTTCAGGTTAACAATGTACACCAAGTCACAACTATTCCACTTTTCCCCCAGATGCCACACGAGATAATTGGATTAACTGTTATTACATACTGCAAGAACTGGGGGTATGGAGACAAGCTACAATGTATCATAAAAAACCCTACTTATGTTGTTAACCATGTACAAACCTGCTTTTGCACCATCCACTGTGGATAGGGTCACATCCAGGCTGGTTTCGAGTCCGCCTCTTGGCAGTGCACCAATTCGAGCACAAACATCAATCGTTCCAGGTTCATACACAAAATCCAAGGTTGTGTTCATCAGAATTTCAACATCATCAACTGAACGTGGAAAAAATAAGTAAACAACAATGTCATCGAGATTAATCACTCGACACTACATAGTTAACCCTTTCACCGGTATAGGCAACTTTGGTGCCATAGAAAATAGAGAGAAGCGTAACTTTAATATGAGCCTTATGGATCTGACGGTGAAAGGGTTAAAGATGAAAAGGTACTAAAGTGCAAAGCCTTGCCTGCCCTTATTGTAATTGGGTGTGTAGTGTAGTGCATCTGCCCTGGGTCAAAATAAATGGCCAACTCAGTTGGTGTCGCTTCAGTTTGCAGCAGTTGTTTATGCTACAATCAGCGCTTGGCCTATTGGTAACATCACTAGGGTAAATGTAGCCTCGTTCCCAATGGTGTGGGATGAGGCTAGGGTATGGTAATGCTTGACCTAATGGAATTGTTGTAACAGCACTAGGGTAAATGTACCCTCGTTCCCCTTGGGAATGAGGCTAATGTACAGGCAGTAGAGCAGTAACAGACAGACACATACACAGCATGACTAGCTACTATAAATGGAAGAGGGTTAAATGTGACTACACAGTGGTTACCCTGTATGGTTGCTGTGACAGTGCTTATGAGTGGTTTGGCATTGCAGACTATCATTGCACAAGTCAACCACAGAGGAAATCTGACCAGACCATCCATGATCTGAAGGTGTCAACTACACTGAACACTCAGTGCGGGGTTGGATCTACCTGCAAACTCTGAGCCATATCATACAATTCCCTCACCAGCTGAGGGTTGATTTAACCCTTTAACCACCGAATTCTTCCCACCAAGACAACACATTTTCATGCATCCAGTGCACACCACTTTCGTAGGTACTCCTCTCCCACAGCATTCGCTCCTCAGCGGCCAAACTTGGTGGGGCCCGCACACATGGAGAGACCCCTCTGGCAATACCGTTAATGATATTCATGACCCCCCACAAGGCCAGCAATCGGAGGTCAAAGGTGGATGTCAGCCGGATTTTCGCCCAGCATTTCCCTAAACTTGGGCCAGATCTGACTGATGGCACACCTTACACCACCAATTTGCAGGTTTTCTTGAGGCCCTGGGTGGGGTCTATGAATATCATTAGAATCAAAAATTCTCGGGTCAATGAATCTCATTAAAATCAAAAAACGCCCACGACAGGCCGAAGGGGGGGGCTGCCGCCCCCCCTTCGAAACCCCCCCCCGCTTGTACGTTTAGTGGGGGAGGCGCACCGAAATCTGACCAAATTTTTGAGTTCGGGCCTTAAAGTCGTCCCTAGGCCCTCTGAAGACTTTTTGGTCTCTTTTTGGACTGGCGAGAAGCCCTACAAGTGCATAGGGTCTAAATGACGCCTTTAGACGTCAATGGGGCTTAAAGGGTTAAACTCTATAAGTAAGTAATAAGTTTTTGTAAGCAAAAAGTTTGGTTTACTAATACTAAATCTAAACTTGTATCACAACAGGATAACTTACGGTCATCATCCAAGATTGTTACAGTGAGAGAGGTGGGCGACCCATCTGTGACTGCTGGACTGGTTGATCCTACGGATACTGTGAATTCCTCATCACCCTCTGCTATGGCATCATCAACTGCACTTATCGTGACTGTCATAGTAGTGCCATTACCACTTCCGGGAGGAAATGTCACAGTGAGGGGGTCTGTAAAGTCCTCAAAATCACCACTCTCTGCACTGCCACTTCCCATAAGAAATCCACTGCCACTTCCCATAAGAAGTCCTCCACTACCACTACTGCTGCCACTGCCACTACCACTGCCACTGCCACTGCCACTTTCCATCCGTATTGTTGCACTATAGTCAGCATCTGTCCAGAAAGAGAGAATGGGTTGGAACATGCTCAGAAAAATGGTTAACACCAAGTGATGGTTATGGATTATATATACCTGTTGCAGTGTCAGGAGTGAGAACCAAGGTTACGACCAGCTCACAGTCTAGAGTTCCGGACACCAATGTGTCAAGAGTAATGGTAACCGTGAAGGTACTGCCCTCAGACACAAACGAAACAGATGAGAGAACAACCGTAGCATCTGCAGAGAAGAGGATGTATACGTGGTTAGGGAAACCTGTTAATCACCTATAATCTTCTACCACTGGATGGAGTTACATTTTTTACTCTATTTACTTGATGTGATACTACCACTTAGGCAGAAGATTACTTCCCTGTCAGTTGTCCATGATGTTGTAATTATGTAGTCCATGTATGCATTCGCCATCAACACAATGCAAGTTGAATCACAAAACCAGGTCCATTCAGCAGTGTTGTCAAAAGCCAAACATTGTTGGCAACCAATTTGTGTTACTCGATATAGCCCTTCATAAATGGGAACATCAGTACAGGGTGCCTCTGGTGTCAGGCAACCATTGGCAACCACTTGGTGTCTGAAAACATTGGACACTAACATTATTTTTATTACCACAATCTAACTGGTACCATATTCAGTAAATCAAATACCTTCAGGGTCCTGAATAGTGACGGCAGTGGTAATCTGAGGCCCAAATCCTCCAGTCCCTCCACCCAAGCTCGGAGTGTTTGTCCCTCCCAAATTAAGAGAGAAAGTATGGTCCCCCTCCAGGTCATCATCATCAATGATGGCGATATTAACACAGGCAGTAGTGACTCCAGCAATAGCAAAACTGAATTCAAGTGAGCCAGTTGAAGAAAAATCTGTTCCAATGCCTGAAAGATTATGCCACCAGCGACAAAGAGTGCATAGTGAAGGCAGGACAATGCAGACCAACAAATGATTAGTAGCATATGAAGGGCCCAGAAGTAAAGTGGACTATGCCAAAACTAAGTGCTGGATATTGTTCGATTTGTATAAAAATGGATTAAAATTACCCTAAGGGATTCTCTCTGATCCTGAAACACATTTTGAGAGGATATCCACGTTATGGGGGGATATTTACTGTTTTGTGGGTTGGTCCACTTTACCTCTCAACCCTTCATATTATGTCTCTGCATTATAGTTATAGGGTGAGCTACAACTTGAGGGTAAAAGTGTATCGCCGGCTTGCTAGCAATTGCTTGTGCAGGCACAACCATCCACAGATGCAGTAAACTGCTTTTATTAAAGTTGTGTACCTGCTTTCATGTCTGTACTCGACAATGTTGCTGTATTTGACACTGCACACTCCAACATCCCGGACACTCCAGTGATCTCTGCACACACCTCTACTGATCCTCCTGCCACATCCTCAGTCACATTCACAGCAGCCATCACCATCTGAATTGCAGCACTATCATCTGCAATGCGGTATATAGTGTTCTTCTGTAGAGGTCACTATACATGCATGATAAAGTATTAGCATACTATACATTCCCACTTCACTCTTTCTGGTTTGGTATTTCGTAACACTGGGAGTTTTTTGGTCAGGAAAACACTCAACGATGATCTAATGGTATGTTGTCATAAAGACTTACATATGTTGACCGTGGGGGAGTACTTACATAGGCTAGCTAGTCCTTTTGTGCAACCCTTTCTCCTTGAGATAAAATTATTTCAATTAGATACTGTTAATGAGTCAGCATTATGCCCCTGATTGTTTATGTACAAGCTAGGTGACTATAAGCAGCTCATTATATGTCTCCAGACTAGACTGTATGGAACCACAATGTAATCATCTTTGTATAAAAGCCAGTGCTGTATCAGTGTGTGGGCTTGTCGAGAGACCAAGAATCAGTACTGGAATCATGAGAGTCAACAGAGTTCCGTACAGAGAGAGTCCGAGTCTGAGTGAGTCTGTCAGTCAGGCTTGGCGGCCCAGCTACTGTTTAGTGTGGTTTTTCTTGTGTCCAGCTATAGACTAGTTCCCCCATACAGAGAGGTGAGAATGTTACAATATTGTATGTCAGCTCTATCCCAACATAGAGAGTCAAATGAGTTTACGATAGCCGGGGATGGTAGCAGTGATTAGCCCTCATCTCAGGTCTTTTCATCTCCATCATTTGTTGCTCGGGAGTCGCAATGCAGAAAAGTGGACGAGGAAAGGCACACATGCGGCAATGAACAGCATGCATACGTACATACCTTCATCATCCACGATGGTCACTGTAGTCGATGAAGACATTGCTGACAGAACAGGTCCAGTGGGAGTGACACTTGAGAGGTTGACCGTAAACTCATGATCAAACTCAAGATTGCCGTCATTTATTATCCCAAATGTAGCACAGGCACTTGTCCCGACACTAGCATCACTGGAAAAGGTCACCTCTATGGGTAATGGCACTGTGTAATCCTCACCCTCTACTGTAAACGTAGACAAGAGATAACATACGTAACTCCAACATTCTGCAATGTGTCCAGAACACAGAAGGAGGCCAGACATTGGTATAGTTAATAGTGTTGTTTAGCTAACTACACCAATACCAAAATCTCCTAATTAAGGTACACATAATATTTCATTGTACACACTCTTGGTCTGTTAAACTATGAAAAAAAGCGTATGGAAACGTAGGGATACCAGAACAGCAAAAAGTACGAAAACAAGCAGGCATAAAACAGTTCAGTATACAACCCCTCTTACATATCTTTCCACTGTATAATGAGAAAAGTATGTAGGGTGTTGTATACTGAACTGTTTTATGCCATCATCCCTGATTGTTTTCTTACTTTTTGCTGTTCTGCTATCCCTACATTTTTAATGTTTTTTTTACACTTGTTTACCTCATTTTTATAGCAGCATACTTGATAGTATTTATTCACTCCGCACACAGTACACAATTTTGAGTTCAAAGTTCAAAGTTGCCTACACATGCGCACATATGAAAAAAATGGTGTCGCACATGAAGCCATAGTTATTGAGTCTACCGACTCTATGATTACATGTAGTATAGATACATTCGTATTTTGACGTGGATATTGGTCCAGCAGGAAGTACATACTTTAGGTATAGGTACCGGAAACGTGCACGCATCTAGAACCAGCCCTGGCCCTAATATACCTGCCCTACTTCCTGCTGGACCAATATCCACTTCGTTCATATTTTGCGCTGACTATACTGCTGGTTGTTCGGATCTTGCGTACTTAGCACAATCATACTAATGACCTGCACAATGCATTCTATAGGTTTTCACAGGAAACACAAGTACCTACATGAACATGAATAATTGTATGTGAGAAGCTAGGGGCTCAGGACAACAATAATTGTATATGAGAAGCTAGGGGCTCAGTAGCCTCGTTCCCAGGCCCCATACGAAAAATTCTCGGATGGGGCCTGGGAACGAGGCTAGGGGCACAGGACAACTACAAAGGTGGTAAACCAAGTGTAGCAAAGCAGTTTTGTTCTTCCTGCTGTTCATGTCATTATTGTTTCAGGTTGCCCATCAAAAACGTAAGTCAAGTCTTCACAAGTACCCTTGACTTCACATCATGGGTGATAAATTGTACTAGGCCTATACTTTCTTACATACTAAAAACATAGAGGCTGGAATCCTGTGGAAACAATCTATACATTTGTGTCAGCAAACAAATTTCAACAGTGCAAACCTGCTTTCATGCTGCCGGATGTGCCCAGAGTCACAATCAAATCAGTTTCAAGTCCACCTGTTGGCAGCACCATGATTCGAGCACAGACATCAATCGTCCCACCAGATTCAGGCACAGAGTCCATGGGCTCAGACATTGCAATAACAACGCCTGGAACTGAGCACAGAAAGATAACAAATTGAAATGTGGAGATTAGCTAACCACTCAACAATTCGTACGTAGCAGACTTACGGTCACCATCCAAGATTGTTGCAGTGACAGAGGTAGGGGAGCCAATCATGATGGCTGGACTGGCTGAAGTTATTGATACTGAGAAGTCTTCATCACCCTCTGCTACACCATCAGCCATGGTAGCTATCATGGCAGTCATTGTGCCACCAGCAGAGGAAGTTCCGGATGTAAATGTCACAGTGAATGGAGTCGGTTCAGTGAAGTCCAGAGTTGCTGCAAAATACAAAATATTCTATACGTTATATTGTAAATCAGGATTGATTATCATAGAGTCGGGAGACTCTATATGCAGGGATAGGGCTCATTTTACCCAAACTAGTGTGCACAAGGAATGATGTCCACTTTCAAAGGTGGTGTCCCAACTTGTTATTTCAAGTGGCAAAATGACAGCCGATTACGTGACAGTGGGTTGATCTCAAGGTACCAAGGTGGAATAAGTAAAAATCTCTGAGTGCCTTGGCAAGGGCAGGGAAAAGCAGTACACCTACTAGGATGCATTACGTATGCGCGAGAGAATTTACATTGCCTGTTTGCAACAGCCAACACTAGTACTGGGAGTCTTCTTGGTCAGGAACACACTCGAAGCCCGAAGGTGAACGGCAGTTATAGCTACGTTGCTTTTATGTTGACCGTTTCTGAATATTTTCATATAGTGTGTGCCCACTCTATATATCTATATTATATATTGTCTACTTACTCTATGATATTTGCCTGATTAAGACGTACACGTAACTATTGCAGGTAAGGCTGCATGATGCATGCACCTAAGGTAATTGCCCCGAGCTAGATGCACACCTTCCGTTACTAATTAAGAAGTGCATATGCACAGCTTCTGTAATTAAGACATGCATAATCATAATTAAGATGTGCATATACACTAGCCTCGTTCCCAGTCCCACGCCCAGCTTTCCGTCGCTGCTTAGTACCGTACTAAGCAGCGACGAAAAGCTGGGCGTGGGACTGGGAACGAGGCTACATATACACAGCTTCTGTAATTTAGACATGCATATAATGGAGAAGTGCATATGCACACCTTCTGTTACTAATTAAGAAGTGCATATCCACGGCTTCTGTTACTGAGAGGAGCATGCATATACACAGCTTCTGTTAATAAGTGCATACGTAACAGCTTTAGAAGCCATTATAGGAACCATATATAGTGAGAGCTCTGAAACAGTACACCGCCGTTGTTCTAATAAATTATTAATTGTCATATTTCACATGCCATGGCTTCCAACCCATATGCTATGGTTTCTCTGTGACATTGACACAGCAGAATTTACAACATCTCCCTTTGACCACTGAAGTACCATCAGAGAATGTAGTAGCATTCTCTATTGAGTGATGGCCAAGGAAATTTACCATAGCGATATAGCTACTACCAAAGGGGCTATAAAACAGAGACAGAATGATACTAGCTACCTGCAGTTGACAAAGATACATCATCTTCTTATGAATTCATTCTTTCTTGCAGGGCTGATCATAGATATTATACTTCGAAGCATAATATAATATCTATGAGCTGATCAACAAAATAGTTCCTGAGCGACTTACAGAGAAACATCGCTTTTTTCGTAGTACATCCCTTTCAGGCCTTTTGTCTGCACACTGGCAATTCAAGCTTGCTACATTTCCGTGAAGTACAATATTAGGCAACAAAAAGATCATTGCACATTCACAGTTCACATGCAAACACATTCTTTGTTTGAGCTTTGAAGCTGAATCCATCATCTTGGGTCTCACTAACACACCAGGAAGAATTGAACTACCAACCCGGATCTATCGTGACTTTCTATCAAGGAGGAGTGACTTTCTTTTCATGACATAGCTAGCTAGCTACAGTGCAGAACATGAACATTGCTGCTAAGTGCTCGACTGGGCACTCCTTGTTTCAACATAATTATGACGAATTAAGTGAGAGAGCTTTGTCCTGTGTTACCATTGGATCTCTTAGTAAAATGCTAAAGAAGGCTAAATAGATGGATCATTGGAATGCATGCCCAAGAACGTAGTATATTGCTTCACCAGTAGGTACTAGGAGAACATTATAACTCTGGAAAATGGTGCCTGGAAGAAATGCTCAGCAACATCGGAGTAGATGGAACTTGAGAGCGAGGAGTGCTACTGCACTTTTTCAGGCAGATGTTCCCAAAGAAGTTGCCGGTTGATACCTAGATTGTGTTTAGCTTTGTTCTGCTCATTTTTGCACAGCTGTCCAGCAAAACTTTTAGTCTGTTTAGTTGTTGTCTTAACCTAGCTACCTTAATTAGTTACCTAGATACTGCTATATACATTTGTGTAGCTGATGAAAAGTCCATTCCTGAACTCACTTGCTGTTCCTGGTGTTGCAGAGGGGGTAACAACCAGGTCAACTTCCAAGCCACTACCCGGGACATTTGACAGGTCAACAGTGATGGTAAGAGAATTTCCCTCCGTAACACTCATTGGCATCTGAAGAGAAACAGTAGCATCTGTAGGGGAGAGCTCACCATGACAGATTCATACCAACATGATGTGAATACAAAAAAAGAGTAGCTACTTGGCTACTTATACTTGCAGATAAACCATCAATAAACTCAGCCAGTGTACAAGTAGATCTATATTCAATTCTCCATACAATAGGAAAATAATTATGCTAACACAATGGCATGATCGTAGTAATATGCATGCTAAGAAGCAAGGCATGTACTAGCCTTGTTCCCAGGCCCAAGAATTGAATTGGGCTGTGGGCTCAAAGATCACAAATACATTTCCAGCCAGGAAATAGAAATCACACTGCTAAAATCTACGTAAATACCATCTGCAAGGTGACATAGGTTATAACGATAACTGACGGGCACCATACATGTCTGCACCTCACTTTTGAAGTTGGCAAAAATTGATCAAGTAGCAAGCCCAAGGCCATGCATGTCACTTACTATCATTATCCATGATGGTCACTGGAGAGGAGGACGGATCAGCAAGTGTAACAGGAAAAGCAGGTGAGTTAAGAGACACTGTAAATACGTGGTCTCCTTCCAGAGCGTCATCATCAAGTATCGAAATGGTCAAGCAGTCTGATTCTCCATTCATGCTCCCAGTAATAAAGTTGACGGCCATCTCCATGGCATTCGGAACAGTGAAGTCTGAATCCGTAACTGTGGTGAGACATTGGGACAAGTCACCACACTACTCCATGCTAATCAAACGCTGAATGGAGAAGTGTTTCTGGACACTCAAGCCAGAATTGGCATAATTATGCAAACGCTACCATAAGTAGATTTTGGCATACCAATGTGAAATTGCAGCACTTGCAAATGACTGACCTCACGCACGAGTATGGAGCTGCAGACTTCAAAATTAATGTTGATACCAGTTATGTAGCTAGATAAAACTCGATCTTTCTTCTCCAATTCACCAGAAACATTTTAACAAACTTATCGTCAAAATGTTTCTAAGGATTCCATCTACTTGAGCAAACTTCAATCAATATACAGTCCAAATGTCTTACCTGCATCACCGTTAGTGAGCACGAAGGTTGTTGAGATGTCACTAGTGGTTCCATCCATTGGCA